>CM074734.1:25224768-25569581 GCA_037367245.1 Phrynocephalus guinanensis
TAAAAACAAACAGTAGCAAACACACATAAAAAAATATCAGTAGCAGACTACCAGTAAAAATAGGAGGGTACAATACCTTCCACAAAGGATGGCATGGGCGGCAACAAAAAAGAAAGAAAGAAAGAAAAAGTAAAATTAAATTGAAAGGTCGCCAAATGCCTCGTTGAAGAGATGAGTTTTCAAGGCTTTTTTGAAGGCAGGCAGGGACACTGCTAGGCGCAACTCACTAGGGAGCTGATCCCACAATGAAGGGCCCACCACAGAGAAGGTGCCCTTTGATCCATCTTGCGTAGGGTTTTCCCTTTCTCTTCTGTATTGTAATGTTTTTAACTTGTAAACCGCCCAGAGTTCCTGACTGGAAGATGGGCAGTATAAAAATGAAACAAATAAATAAATAAATAAATAAATAAATAAATAAATAAATAAATAAATAAATAAATAAATAGTGGAGGCATCAGTGCAACTCCAGCCAGTGCCACTCCAAACAAGGAGGAAGTGGGCTGCTGTCCTTGGTACTGCGCTTCTGGTTCCCTGCTTTATCTTACCCTGTGGATATTGAAGGCTGTGAATGTATTATCTGTCTCTCAAGTAGACATTGGCTCTATGTTGTTCCTTTGTTCTGCTGCTGCTGTTGTTGATTTCAATGATAGGAAAAGAGGATTCTTAGGTTTACACCAATAGTTAATGGTTCTGTATACCTTGGTTCAATCCCTAATCCGAATGGAGACTACAGCCAAAGAATCATAAAATGGATACTATTTGTTTGTTTGTTTGTTTGTTTGTTTGTTTTATATAAAGCTACTCTGGGTGGTTTACAAACATATACAAAATACAAAAACAGATTAAACAACTTTAAATAGTAAATAAAAACTAATCAATCAAACCAAATAATCAAATCATAATAAAAAGCACAAATAAGTAAATAGGCACAAATACAATAAATCAGGAAAAGGGGGGAAACAAATAAAAAAGAACATAAGAGCAGCCTTGCTGGAACAGGCCACAGCCCATCCAGTCCAGCATTTTGTCTCACACAGTGGCTCACCATTTGCTTCAGAGTATCCCCAAGCAGTTGTCTTCACCTGCTTATGATTCCCTGTGAATTGCATTGAAAGATATCCTGCCTATCTCTCCAACCCGGAGGTTATCCTTAGGCATCAGTAATGATAGCCATTGATACCCTTGTCCTCCATGAACTTGTATAATCCTTTCTTAAAGCTGTCAAGACTGACAGCTGTCACCACTTCTTCTGGTACGGAGTTCCATAGACCAGTGATTCTCTGGGTGAAAAAGTACTTTCTCTTATATGCTTGAGATCTATCATCCAAACGTTTCATGGAGTGTCCCCTAGTTCTAGTTTTGTGTAATAGGGAAAACAGTTTTTCCTTATCTACTTTGTCCACATTGTGTATGATTTTAGAAACTTCAATCAGGTCACCTCTTAGGCGCCATTGTTCAAGAGTGAAGAGGCCCAGCCATTTCAGTCTCAGATGGTAAGGAAGATGTTCTAGTCCCCTAATCATTCTGGTTGCCCTCCTCTGCACTTTTTCCATTGCCATAATATCCTTCTAGAGATATGGTGACCAGAACTGTACACAATACTCCAGATGGGGCCTCACCATAGATTTATAAAGAGGCAAAATGACACTTGCTGACTTATTTTCTATACCCTTCCTAATGATCCCTAGCATTGAGTTTGTTTTTATCACTGCTGCAGCACACTGGGTTGACACCTTCATTGAGCTGTCCACCAGGACACCAAGGTTCCTTTCCTTGTTTGTTGCAGAGAGTTCAGACCCCATCAGTTTATAAATGTAATTGGTGTTTTTTTGCCCCAATTTGCATCACTCTGCACTTGCTAATGTTGAAGCTCATTTGCCACTGGTTTGCCAACTCCCCCAGTATCAAGAGATCCCTCTGGAGCTCCTCACAACCTCTCTCAGTTTTTACTACTCTGTATAATTTAGTGTCTTCAGCAAATTTGGCTACCTTGCTATTTTCTCCTACTTCTAGATCATTTATGAAGAGGTTGAAAAGCAGGGGTCCCAGTACTGAACCTTGGGGGACCCCACTCTTTACCTCCCTCCGCTTGGAGAAGTATCCATTTAATGTTACCCTCTGCTTCCTGTCCCTTAGCCAGTTGCTGATCCAGGACAAGACCTGTCCCTTGATTCCATGACTGGCAAGTTTATTCAAGAGCCTTTGGTGCAGGACCTTGTCAAAAGCCTTCTGAAAGTTCACATAAGCAATGTCAACTGGATCTCCATTATTTACATCCTTATTGACAAGATAGGCTGACTCCCTGGAGGAAGCCATAGGCTTACATCCATAGGAGCTGTGCAGGGCTGTTAAGGACAGACTAGGCATGACCCTTTCATTTCATTCTTTCTCCCTAGCACTGGCCAATCAGGATCTGTGCAGGGACATGCATCATCCCACCTCCCTGTCTGATTGGCCAGTGCCAGGGAGAAAGAACAATTACACATTGGAGGCTACTTCCTGTTTGGCATTTTGCCCCATGTGAGCTAAGTCAATGAGTGATTTCGTTTCAGAGGGTGGGAACAGCAGCTGTGCTGCCATGATTCATTTTGGAACTGGATCCATTCTGAAATGAAAGGCCCATGCCTAGACAGGACATTTTTGAAGATTCCTTATTCATAGGGCCACCATGAGTTGGAAGTGATTTGGTGACATATAGTAACAAGAGCAATCACCAACATCAGTAGGCATAGAAACTGTTCAACGATGGGGTGTGACAGTCACAGTGTCAATCAGAGCATTGTGGTCTGCTTGTATTGGCTTCAGTTAAACAATGGAAGTATTTGAATGTACCTCATCAAGTAGCCAGAGCTTTTGTTATTGCTTTCTGAATCTTTCCTCTTCTCTTCTTTTTAAAAAAATAGATAACTTATTCATAAGGGCTCCAGTATCTATTTGCATAATGCAAAGTCAGCTCAAAGATATCTGTTTTTAATCTTCACCAGTAACTGGAAAAGCTAAAAGAATGCTACCTTTAAAAAAAAAAAGATGTCTGCATTCTTATGCCAAACTTGAGAGATTGGTGAAAGGGTTTATGTATGTGAGGGAGAGACAGGGAGAATGTGTATTTTGGTCAAAATTTGATTTAAATAGTAAAAAAAAAACCTGTACCTGGAGATAAATAAAACTGGGAATGAAAGGATGGTAAACATAATGCAAGATGTGCTGTGCAATTATTGTCTAGCTAAGCAGAATAACTCAAGGTGAGGTGTCCCTTATAGCTTATTTTCAGTGAGGGCTTTTGTTTTGTCACCAGTCGTGTCTGGGTGGTTTATGTTTATTGTCTAATAAGCCGTGTAAAATATTCCTGATTGAATACCTAAGTCTGCAATCATAGTGCCAGCCTACTTTCCACCTCTGGGAGTTTGGAGATATTAGAATGCTGTTATCTAGACACAATTTGGAGTGGTCATTTATTTTTCTTATCCAGCCAAAAGCTAATTAAAACTGTGCCCTCCAGGAGAGGGTTTTCATGAAACATTTAGTCTTGAATAGGAGACTATACAAAATAAATCTCTCAGAAAGGGAACACTAGAGTAAAAGCAATTTTCCAAACACATTTAATGCACCGTAAAAGCAGGGAAGTATGACTGTTAGCTTCTAAGGAAGTCTGGAGACATATGAGATGAGTATTTGTATACTCACACTATTCTTAGCTTCACCATCTTTTAAGGAGACAGGCAGGGTAAATATTTTAAATAAATAAATATCTCAGATTGCAGCTGTCTCTGTTTCATCTTGGTTTCTAACAGCAGCAAATCTTGATACAACTGCAGCCAGGAACACCTGAAAACAGAATTGCTTGGGGGCACTGGGGTGATGGGCTATGGAAAAATCTATGCAGATAATGGGAGTGTGGTGGTCAGGAAACAGAGAGCAGAAAAGTCCAGTCACGGCCCAGCTAGTAGAGAATAGAGGCATTCCAGAAAACCTAAGGGAGAACTTTCAACATTGAAGGTGAGTAAGTGGAAGGCCAGGGTCTCATCCCTCCGGGGAAAGGGTTCAGAAGCAAGAAATGTGCAAGACCTTGTCTCTGTGTACATTCTGTCTGTGTGTACCCCCATGCGGTTGCTTATCTATAATGTTCAAAATGGTTTTTTTTTTAACCCATTATAATTCATTGGCCAATGGGAGTTAAACACGTAGCTGAACAAAAAACGTAACAGCAGCATGGACTCTGAAGATGGATACAAAATGTTGTTGCTCCCCTAAGGGCACCAGTAGACATCGAGGCAGGTGGGTGGCAATGTGTCTGAAAACAAAGTCTGTGCAGAACTCTCCTTGGATCATATCCAAGTTATTTTCCTCTCCCGATCTTTCTATACAGGTACATTGCATTATGTTTATTATGCCCTATGGCTGCTTCAAGGGATGTGAGTTAAACCTTAATGAGTTTCTGTCTGTGAAGCATCAGGAACATAAATGTCTCTCCACTTTCTTTCTCTCCTTTTTTTAATATTTTTTATTAAATTTTAAACTACATACAAACAACATAAGAAAATGAGAATAAAAAAAACCTACAACAAACAATATAAGTGCACCCCCATCCCACGGGCCCATCCATGCATTCTTATTCGATGCTCCATCTTCTATTCTTCTAGTAATCTTCTTAAAGTTCTCTTCTCCAGAATTGTTGTGAGATATTCGTTGACTCTTTCCCTTTTCCTTCGACTATTACATAATCTAAAAATTTACCCCAGATATTGTAGAAAATGTCTTTTTTCATTTCTCCTCGTTTAACCTTTAAACTGCAGGACAGTTTATCGTTGATAGCTATATCCCAAAGTTCATTATACCAGTCTTCCATCTTGAATTCTAGTTTTGACTTCCAATTTTTTGCTATAATTAATCTAGCAGCTGTCATAAAATTTGCTATTAGTTCCTTTGTTGTAACATCACTTTCTTTCTCTCCTGGCTCAGCTATTGCTCCCTGATCCCTCCACCCAGCTTGCATTTTGAAAAAAAAATCATATAATCCTTTGTTGCTGAGTGAACAAGGCCATCACGTTCAAAGTGAGGCCTGCATGAAGTGGTTATGACAAACTACAAGGATTCCTTCTTTCTGCAATAATTAAATGTTTGTGGAAAACATGTATTCATTTAAGAGGGATGGAGAAGCAGTCCTACCAGCAGCTTAGCTATATGGAATTTCATTACTTACCAAGTCTCCGATTCTCACTTTGGGTATGTAATTTTTCTCTGCCTGTGGCCACAGTTGTGCACTCTAATCCTTTGTGTTGAGAAAAGGGACGTGGTTCTGAAGCAGAGACAAAGTATTATTAGCATTTATAATCAAGATGCTTAAAGTCTTTTGATTTTATAGCGTTTTAATACTATAATAGTTTTAATTACATGTGAGTATTTGTTAAGTCTTTCTGGTGGCATCGTTTTTTGGTAATTAAATCCCCTTCCTCCCATTGCCCCCAATATTTTGCCATAAAGTGCAAAAAAAAAAAAAGAGAGAGAGAGAGAGAGAGAGAGAGAGAGAGAGAGAGAGAGAGAGAGAGAGAGAGAGAGAGAAAACACCAGCAACCCAGTTGAAATCATCTACTCAGCAGGACTTCTGTTACAGACCTGCCTCAGAGAGGGACTATTAACCCCTCTCTTCTATCACTCAATTTGCATCTGAAAGTGGCGGGACTAAAAACACCTTCCCTGCAGATCTCAACACCCAGGGAGGAGCTGTGTTAGGAGAACACAGCCTTTCCCAGAGCCTGCACCCAATCAGTACAGTTCCCGGTCCATGAAATAGTCCATTGACCCTCTTCTTCTGCTTTCAGCACACCTTCTAGCTTGGCTGTTCCTTCCTTGCCAACTTGCATGCCCTTCCTCATCTTCCATGATCCCCCTGGCCATCTGCCTCCCTGCACACCTACCAGTAGGACATTGGGTTTTTTTTCCTGCCAGAAGAAAACCAAGGGATGCCCTTTGGGCAACCTTTTGGTGCTCGTGGTGAACCTCCCTGAGTGAAGCCCGTTCAGTTCGGGAAGCCTGTCTTAGATGAAGAGACATCATTCAGTATTTCAAAAGAGAAATATCTCACCGTGTTTTCGGAGGGGCTGTTCAGATGAGCTCTAGCAAGGGGCGGCGGGGGGAGGGGGGCTAGCCTTCCCAGTATGGAGTATAACTACGTATCTTTTGCTCGTCTGCTGCTGAGTGGATAGTGAAGGCGTGTGAGCTTTCAAATGGATTTCCAAAGAGGAAAGAGCAGGCAAGCTTCTTAAGGAACTAATTGTTAGCCAGACATCCAAGTTTTCCAGGCACTCACTTGCGAGGTTTCCAATACATCTCTGACCATGTCTTGTGGTATGATTTATTAAGGAGCTCTAGGAGAGTCAATATATGCCTAGATGTTTAATAAATCATTCCAGGTTCCATTTTTCAAAGCCTAAGAGCTCCACAGGTTGCTTTTAACCAAATGTAGCTGGAATGGATTAAATATCATTGATATTCTTATACAGTGGTACCTTGTATAAAGGAATTAATTCGCTCCAAATGAAATTATGTTAAGCAAATTTTCCTTTATACAAATTCCCATAGGAATGCATTGAAAACCAAGTGATCCCATTTTTGTGTTGTACAGATTCTCCCCATAGGCAATTGTGTTAAGCAAATTTCCCCTATCTCCGGAATTTTTTATGTTGTACAGATTTTATGTTATACAAACTGTTTGTTATACAAGGGTCCACTGTACTACTATCCTGCCATAGTAGTTACTAATACTTCAGACTCCCTGCACAATCTTTAATCGGTATTGTTTCCACTCCCACACTTTATGGCTTGTTTGTAGCCCTTGCTTGTTTGTAGTCTTGCGGAAGGAGAGCAGGACTGAGAGGGAGGCAAAGTAATGCATAGAAGGGACACATTTCTTAATGGATGAAAAGATATCATCCCACCGAGGAAATTCCTCTGCAGGGTGATGGGCTTGCAATAGTGGGGAAACAGCAGGGGTTATGATAAGGTGCAAACAGTGTGATGATTGGTCTGACTGTTGTAAAGGTTGCTGGCATTACACAGCACCAAAGCAGATTTATAGGAACTGCTGAGGATGAGTCAGTGACTCCATGGTGTCCTCTGCAGCATCCCTGGCTGCCCTTGCTTTCTCTTCTGAAGAGGCTCTTTTGGAGGTGTTGCTGCGCTATGTTTCACCCTCAGGCTTAGGGAGCTGAGAATGTTTAGCCTTACAAAAAGAAGGCTGAGAGGGGATATGATATCTGAAAGGATGTCACATTGAAGAAGGGACTGATTTGTTTTCTATGGCTTCAGAGAGTATGACTCGGGGCAATGGTCTCAAACTACAGGAAAAGAGATTCCATTTGAACATTAGGGAGAACATCATGATGGTTAGAGCTGTTCGGCGATGGAGGGTGGTGGAGTCTCCTTCTTTGGAGGTTTTTAAGGAGAGGCTGGATGGCCACCTGTTGGAAATACTGTGATGGGGGTTCCTGCATGGCAGGGGGTTGGACTGGATGGCCCTTGAGGTCTCTTCCAACTCTATGATTCTGTGTGGCGGAGGATACTGCAAACCACCATAGAGCTGCTTGTAGGATGAATGCCAGTAGACTCTCATGCATCTTTCAGCTGCCTCTTAACTGAGCTGAGCCCAAAGCCCCCTGCGTTTCATCAAGTAAAACAAAGTGTACTTCAAAATGCATGCAGTGTTCACTGATAAAAGCAATTGTGTATGGAAATGTGTACATAGATTTGTGTACTCCCCCTTTTTTTTAAAATACTGCAGATTGAGGCAGGAACAGCATGCTATGAACATGTTTGTTTGTTTGTTTGTTTACTGTGCCATCTAGCCCAAAGGCTGATCTAGGTGGTTACAAAAAGTGAATGCTTTAGAATGTGAAGCAACCATGTTCCTCCACCCTTACTCACTTATTAGACCCCACTTGTGTTCACCTCCCAACAGCCCAACAGGCAGATTTTTTTGGGGGGGGGGAGAATCTCCCCATATGGTTTGTTTGCTGCCTTGTATTCTTTCAAGCCCATGATATTTGAAGTACATTATTTTCCCTTGTTACAGTACATCACAGGCTTGTAGAACATAATGGCTGCCAATTAAGTTCAGACCACAGCAAAACAGAGGCCAGACCTTTGGGTTGTTTGTTTCTGATCCTTGAGATCTGTTATTTGCCAGTCCATGTAAGACTGAAAAGCACTGGCTTTGATTCCTAATATATTATCCTAAAACTGTGTCTTGCCGATTGGCAGATGTAGGAGAAACATTGGCTTTCAGGCAAGATTCTCTCCTGGGAGGAAAAAAAATAAGCTGGAATTATATTTTGCTCTGCTCGGCCACTCTCAGCAAATTTACTGCCAAAGTGTTTTATAACCCAAGTAACTCCAAATGACTGGAAATTTAACTTTCAGAGCAGAGTCAGTAATTAATGAAGTGCAGCAGAAAACAGTGTGTTTCAAGAAATTGAAAACCAAAACCAGAAAGAAGCATGGCTAGTGTTTTGAGCATTCAATCCAGCCTCTCACCCTGCTTATGTTTTTAGCAAAGGAACACAGTTCAGGGCTAATATAGCTGAGCTGCTACGGGCCAATGGTCTGGCTCAAAGCTTGGAAAAGGTCTTTTGGGGAGTGAATAGTCCTAGTAGAACATGCTGGCTCTGGGATTCTGTGAGTGGTTGTCCGAAAGGAACTTTTTCAAGCTCTGACCTAACTCAGTGTAAGTCACTTTTCCAGGTGTGTGTGTGTGTGTGTGTGCGCACACACGCGCGCACACACACACGTGCAAGCATTATTGAATTGAAGCTTTTGGACGGCTTTCCTCTACAAGACATTTCATGAGAACATCTCTTGTGGTTTGCCTGATGCCTACTGCACTCTGGATTATTAGGGTTTAATATTATATTTCAAGGGCTGATATATAGGGTTCCTGTATTAGGTCTGTGAGACTTACTGGATATGTCCGTGTTATATTTTAAGAGAATGTTGGGCAACCATCTGTCAGATCTTCTTTGATTTGGATCCCTCCATTGATCATGGGGTTGTACTCCATGGCCCTGTAGGCCCCTTTCCACTCAATGAAGCTATGATTTTGTGCATGTGTTTTTATCCTTCGCTTTCCCCATGTCTGGGACATGATCAATGATTAAAAGAAAACAAAACAATAAACAGCAAATATAAAAAACTTAGACTAAATACACTAAAAATCCAGACCCCCACAAGAGGAAGACTGAGGGAAGTACATCACAACTCTTAAAGGCTAGCTCTCAATAGCTGATCAGTTGTCAAAAGCCTGTGGTCCATGAAGTTTAAGCAAATAAAACCTACCAGATCTTTAAGCTGCTACAAGACCCATTGTTGGTTTTGCTGTACATTGATGTAGAACCCCTACATTATTTTATCAGACTGGGTCATATTTTGATTCCGTCATATCAGTAGGAACCATTTCTTTTTCTTTGACTAGAGAGGTGCAGAGAGATGCAGAAATCACAGAAGCTTCCCAATCCTCAAAAAGGCAGAGCTTGTACTTCTCAACTGGGCAAGAATAAGGGAAGTTGCTAATTTATTAAAGAAGCTCTGCTCTTGCATTGCCTTAGAATCCTTACGGAATGATCCATTTTTTTTCAGTCCCAAAGGGACTTGTGCTGGAGCTTAAAGGTGAAAGATAGCTGTTGCTTCAGTGGTGATTCAGCTCAAACTGAGCTCAAGGCTTCATCCTGGCTCCAATGCTGTCAAGAGCTCAAGCTTGTTTCTTCCTCCTCCTGAGCTGACACGTATGCACCTACAAGGACTCTTGCTCTGAATGATTCACTGTCTCCTCTGTTCTTGCAGCACCGGGGGTAGGGGATGTGGAAGCCAACCATGAGCACAAGCCACTGGTTTAGGGACTTAGGGCACTTTTACGCAATCCCTAAGATCCGCTGGCAACTCAAATTCAGACCAGAGATCTTGGGGGTTTGCTCCTCTTGCTGTGTTCCCACCCCTCCGCACTCCCTTGCTCCTGTCTGCGTGAGGGGAGGGAGAAAAACAGGGAGAAAAAATGCAGGCTCACCTCTGCTCTGCCATCGGGAGCTGCCCCGGGAAGCATCCCAGTCTCTTAAAGGGGAAGGGGGCAAAAACAAAAAAACAAAAAAACAGAAGGCGAGGACAGCCTGGCACTCTCTGCTTTGCAATCCACATCAGAAATTTTTCACCTTTGGAGACCAGGTACTTGGAAAATGTGCTGGGATGCGCTTAGGTAGGCATGGTCGTACTTAATTTTTTTAAAAGTCCGGAGCTGGTGGGAAAACAATTTTAAGCTCCGCATCTGGGAGCCATTTGCCTCGGATTTTAGGGGTTGTGTAAAAGCGCCCAAAGAGACCTTTGATCCAGAGGTGGAAGTCTGGATCTGATGACTCCTCAAGTCATTGAAGGAGGGCCTAGCCCACGAAAGGGTCATGCTCCTCTTATTCCAGTGATGTTTCAGATTCCTAAGGCAGATCAGGGTGGAAATCCTTAAAAAAAAAACCAAGCAAAATCCCAGTCTCTCTGATTGGGTTTCAGAGACTAACCGGCCCCCTTACGTATTTTGTGAGATCAGGATATTTCTAGCTTGTGGCAGTCCTATGAATTGATGACATCCAGAAAATTGTGTCATTAAAAGTCCTGCTCAAGACTTGTGAATTAAAGGCCTGGAATTTCTTTATTGAGAAATTCATCTCATGTTAGGTCTTCCTCTTTGTCAACCACCTTTCACTTTTCATAGCAATATTGTCTTTTCCACTGAGTCGTCTCATGACATGCCCAAAGTTACAATAACCTCAAAAGAGTAATTTATATTTCAGCATGGCTTCGGGCTTTATCTAATCCAGAATCCACTGTTTTCCCTTTTAGACTCTGCAAGACTCTTAAAATAGACCTCCAGTTGACAGATCACTGATGGACAGACCTCAGCCTGTAAAATGGCTCCCAAGGTAGCATTGGGGATAGCGTGACCGTTCTGGAAGATAAAAAATCTAGAAGGACCAGAGTTAATCTCCTTTCCTGGGGCACGCAAAGCTGCCTCACACCTGTCAAATAATTTGTCCATCTAGTCCAGCGGTTTCCCAACCTTGGTTTCCCTGATGTTCTTGAACTAAAAAATCCCAGAAGCCTTCACCACTAGCTGTCCTGGCCAAGATTTCTAGGACCTGAGGTCCACGAACATTTGGGGATGCAAAGCTGGGAACCATTGATCTAGTGATACAATTGACAGATTGATACAATTTGAGTAATGGTTGCTCTTCAGGTTCTCAGACAAGTCTTTCTTATTACCTTCTACCTGACATCTGGGATAATTTAGGCCACCCTTCTCCAGCCTGGTGCCTTCCAGATGTTTTAGACTCTAACTCCTATCTTCCTGGCAGAATTTCTCATAGTGAGGTATGTGTAATTTAAAAGATTTGAAAGGACACCCTGTGGAGGAAAGTTGATTTGGGTTTAAAAGTAAGTCCAAAGGAAATAAAGGGAGGCTTGTACTCCAATTGAGCGCAGTATCAAGAAAACGAATCATTAGGGGTTTTTTTTGTATGTTAATATGTTCTAAGGTACTTTGATCAGAAAGTGAGGTCATAAATATTTAAAACAAATAAAAGAGAATTTAAAACATATATTTAAAATGTATGGACATTCTATAGCCAGATGGCATTATGCTAATCGACTTCAAAAGAATTTGGCACAGTTACCGGTATATGGGAATATGGTTCTGTCAATGTGTAAATATTAACAAGGATAAAACTGATACACTGTGGATAAATATGGATAAAATATCAGATGGACATTAAAAAAAATTAAAATGCTCTATGTCTGGAAAGACAGGCCAGATATGACTAACCAGGGATTTGAGTGATGTATTTAAATATAATTATGAGCCACTATGTTAAAAGGCTTCATCATTAATAAGGTAAAACTGGGTTTCTGCAATACAATTTCAGCAGTCAAGGCCATATTGCTACCTAATCTACCTTTGCTTAGAAGATTATCAGGTTTTTTTGGTTTAAAAAATGGCAATGCTAATAGTGAAATATGTATATAAATATAAAAGGCCACAGTTAAATCAGTAGTTATTCTATCAGAGCAAAAGCAGGTATTCATCCTCCTGATATTAAGACATATTATTGTGGTTGTATAAACTGGATGGGTCACAGCTGGGGCTGACAATTACCAAGAAACAGCTGCCTGTGTAAGTGAACAAGAAGGGCCTCTCCGCAGACCATGTTATTGAGAAAGAACAATCCACGCTGAAAGGGGCTAGAAAGAATGTCTTGTTTCACATTTGTTTGGACAATGGGGAACGTAGATCCCTCAAGCTCCTTCACAATAGAAGCAGATCTTCTCTACAATCCCTTTTCTTTGCCCACCCACAAATGCTCCCATTATGCTGTTACACTTTCCTGTGTTCCCAGAGAGCACAATTTGGAACGCAATGATCCTGTTTTTTTTTACATTAGTTTTTTAAAATTTAAAACATAAACATAAAACTTAAGCATCAACATAATACATAAACATATTGTAGAAAACTCAAAACCTATTTACAATATTAGTACTCCTCTCCACCAGGGACCTTACATAATTTTTTATTCCAATTTTCTCTCTCTCCCTTTTATTCACCCCCCAAATCCTTCCAAAAGCACATACAATCATTATCTGCTTTCCCCCCTTCCCTTAAGTAACACAGCTTTTATAAATACTTCCCATATGTCCATAAATCTATTAATCTTTATTTCCCCCTTTTATTTTAATTTCTGAAGTCAATTTATCATTAACTACAGTACTATATTCCATATTTCATTATATCACTCTTATAGCTGAAAGTCCCAATTCTTCCCACTATTAACAGTCAGACTGTAGTCAACATATTCCTTACCATTTCAATTATTTGTATCGTTACCATCACAATTGTCTATCATCAGTAACGATGCTGTTTTGGGAGTCATTTAAACATTAGTTTCTAGCAGTCCTCTAATTTCTTCAAATACCTTTTTCCATACTTTATGTATTACTTCACAATTCCACCACATATGAAAATGCGCTCCAACTTTTTTACATGTCCACCACTGTTGTTAAATAACATCTCCATAAATTTTGTATCCATTTTCTTTTATCTTAACTGAAATATTTGTAAAGACTCTTCTATTCCATTTTTTTCAATTTCTTCTCTTCTATCTTCTATATGTCTCTTTCCCATACTGTTCTTAGAACTTCAAGCTGTTCCTTCTGATCTATTAAAGTTTTATAAATTATTCCTATTCTTCCTTTCTCTTTTCCCCATCCATTTCTTTTTCCATTTTTAAATAATTTCTTCAAACTTAGTCAATTTTCTATCCTCTAGTTTCAATTTTTCACATTACATCAACTACCTCTCCAACTGTCTTAAATTAAGCCAATTTAGTTTTTCCATTATAAAAGTGCTTCTAATTTGTTCTTTAGTCTTATTTCTTCCTTCTATTCTTCCCATTTGTAGATCTGTGTTTTTTAAAATACTTATCAAATTCTTAATTTTCCAATTCTGTTACTGGGGTTAAGGGGGATATTCCAGGATTTAATATCTATCTCCATTCATTCCATAACGCCATTACATTCTTTATAAATGGATTCTGGATTTACCCCCCCCCCATCTTTTTAAAATTAATCCAATTTTTTCTTGTATCTCACCGACATGATATTGTAACTCCCACACAATGATCCTGGTTTAAGGAGGAACTCAACTTCCCCATATGTAGTCCAGGTGTTTTCCCAAGGCCTTGAAATGCCCTGTTCACTGACATTTACTCTAGACATCTCTGGCTGTAGTTTGCAATCTTCCTGTAGCTTTCCTTGGCTCCTTCTGTTCCCCCTTCCATCCTTCCATTGAAAATTCATGAAGGGGGGGAAAATGAAATAGCTGCACAAGAGCTTTTGCAGTGAACAGGAGGAGCCCTCTGTCTAGGACAGTGTTGGCAAACCTATGGCACAGGTGCCAAAGGTGGCACTCGGAGCCCTTTCTGTGGGCACCCAACATCGCCCCTCACAGCCACCTGTGTTCAGGTTAAATGGCTGTATTGGCACTTTGCAAAAATTAGTGGGTTTTGAATTGCAGTTTGGGCACTTGGTTTCTAAAAGTTTTGCCAACACTGGTCTAGGAGCCCCTGCTTTCAAGTATCAGCCCTCTTATACTCTGTCCATGGTGCTGATGCTTTTTCTGCTATTCCACATGCCTACGATGCTCAAAGCAGTACCAGAATATCTGTAGACAAAAAGCTAGAAAGGCAACCAAAATTGTGGGTGTATATCATGTTGACAATTTTGTGTGCTTAGGAAATGTTACACAGCTGCCTTTCTTCTCTGTCAAGTATGATCTAGTTAGTAACGTATATCAAGATGACTTGAACAACTTACTTCAAATTTATTTTCCATAAATCAGGATTTGGGGCATAACATTACTAAATCATTGTAAGCCCCTATTACTTTGTTTCTGCGAAAGGTTATGAATCCTTGGTCAAACCGCAGACTTCCTTGTTCCATAAAATTCTGTCTAAAAATGCCAGCTGCATTTTGCAAAGATAAATGCCCCAAATTGTTCACTCCGTTTATAGGCTTCACAGCTTTTCCCTTAAAAGATAAAACAGCCTATATTTCTATTTGCCATGCAAACTTTGTAATGCACTTTTTATTTTATTTTTTTGTTAAAATCATTATGCCTTGTTTGTGCGTGAGCAGTATTTGGCCTAGTTTTAAAATGTCATTCTAATTATGGTTTGTAGATGAAAAGGATTTAGTGGGATATTTTTTACCAAACACACCATAAACATGCCAAGGTAGTAGAGACTGGAGAGGTTGTATATATTTGTACGATATTTATTTTAGCCTGAAGCTGATGTCTGTTTCTGTCTTTACCAAGGAAGTGAAAGAACTGCCTCTTGGCTAGCAGGGAATGAACATTGGAAATGTCAGGTCAAAATTAAACAAAGACCCCCGAGAACTTACCTTCAAAATAAACAATCATGGAAAATAGGAAACTTTTCATAAACCACTTGAACAAACTCTTCGAACTGAAAATATAGGCGGTGTTTTCTTTTGTGTTAGTGAACATGTACTTTGATTTGAATTCCAGCCCTGAGTCTTTGTGTATCCCATCTGTCCTCGTGTGATCTCAGTGTAGCGTACATGGCTTCCTTCATTCCAATATCTTGATCTTCACAATATAGTATCTGATCAGTTGGTTTAGCTTGAGGGAGAGTGATGATGGTTGATTTACAAAGATGATGCTAATTTCACAGCCTCTAAACCTCCTGTGTCCCTTCCTCCCCATACTGTTGTTTGTACAGATCACTTTCATACTAAGATGTTCCTAGCCAAGACAAAAAAACAACAACAACAGAAATATTATCAATATTTGGCAGGCATCGTATGGTCTGTGCATCACATTTATAACTTTAACCTACAGTATAAACTGGCAGTTCTTTCAAGGATGGGTGAGTAGGCAATGCAAATCTGATCAAGTCTTCGTGATCAGGTTTGCTGGTTGTAGGGCTGGACATCAGTTTCAGCCAAATCCCAGCCTGAATTGGCTCCGATTTGAGCCAGTTTGCCTGATGGTCAGATGGGTGGGGTATAATAATAATAATAATAATAATAATAATAATAATAATAATAATAATAATAATAATAATAATAATAATAATAATAATAATAATAATACACTTGAAATGGATCCATTTACATCTTCTAGGGCAGAAATGATTTAGTAGATCATCCTGTTCAAAAAACAACACTGTCCACTGTTGTTACTTACGTTATATCTGCATCAGGAATTTTCACCTCCAGAGAGCAGGTACCTGAAAAGTGCGCTGGGACGCGCTTAGGTGGGCGTGGTCGTACTTAATTATCTGTAAACTCCGGAGCTGTTGGGGAAACAATTTTAAGCTCCGGAGCTGGGAGCCATTTGCGGCGGAGTTTAGGGGTAGTGTACAAAGGGCCCAAGAGTGTGCTCTGTAAACAAAACCGAAATCTGGCCTATTGTAGGGTAACTTCCCAAGTTGGTTTTAATTACCAGAAATACATCAAAGTAATTTAAGTCAAAGTGAGCACACCTACTGAGTTATATATTTTTAAGAAGTCAGGATTGGAAAGGATATTAACCGCCAATATGACTGAGCCCTGAATTATTAACAAAAAAAGGAGTTGTAGTGCAAGTGAAGGTGGGGGGAGTGATAAATTCACACTGCAGAGAAGGTGGAGAAATTCTGGGTTTATAGTCAACAACAACAACAACAACAACAACTTTTTCAAGGTCTAGTTCAGAGCAAGAGCTTGCAAGAGCTACATAAAAGAAAGGGGGAGAAATGACATTAGCACAGTGTTCTCCTGATGAGATGCAGTGATGATGTTTCTTCACACATTGTGTGTGTGTGTGTGTGTGTGTGTGTGTGCAGCCACTTAGCCAACATTTTCCTTCTAATGTATTTTTGTCAGTGGGAAAATTTAATGTGTTATGCTAAACATCATTGCAAATACATGGTGCTGCTGAATCTGAAATATACCCAGATTGTTCACATAACACTACAAAATAAAAAGCAGCAGAGGACAGTTTAAATAGTTTCGGCAGTGTAACTGTCTCTGTGGAGATATAAGTAACTGCTCAGATAATAGTAACAAAAGTTGTGAGGCCCTGAGGATTGCACAAACATACAAATAATAGCCATAACATAAAGTGAGTATATAAAGAGTCCTGCTGTTGATGTGCATAGAAGCTGTGCAACTTTACCCTGGTGGGTAAGATATAACTATCTTCATAACTTTACAATTATCCCAGTGGTCAGGTCAAGTTGCTGTAAATTCTAATGGTCCTGATTCAGTTGATAGGTTATTAAAGAAGGTTGTAAATATTTGGTTCCTTGAGTTTACCCAGTGGATTTCCTCACAATTCCTCTTCACACACCACATGTTCAGGTCTGGAGATAGAATTATATTATACAAATGACATAGGTTTGCTTTTTGGCCCTAGTACAGTGGGACATTCAGTACATATTATCTACAGGATATCTGGAAGTTGAGTCGTGGCAAATGGACTTATTTTCTTCTTATCAAGAAAATAAGTCCAATTACCATGACTCAACTTCCAGATATCATCACCTGGATGACTGAGAATTTTCATAGACATAGCTACAGGATAGGATTAATTTGTGGAATATAAGGCTGTTGAAAGCATGAGGGACAGAAAACAATATAACTAGCCATTGCTTTCAGTTTGCAAGACCTGAGCAGGATTTCTACATCATATAGCTTTCAAAACAGTGCAGGCAAATCCTATAAAAAGACACTTAGCAGGAAAAATATGAAATTAAAAAGAGAGGGAAGCAAAAGGAAAGCAAGGCATCACTTCATATACAAAAACATGATATGAATTCAAGATGTCAACCTGTTTTTAACTGATTAAATTGTTTACATTTTAAATTACCGTAAATTATTATACTGTTTACTTTTTACTTTCTTGAGAGGAGTCTTGAAATATCAAGGAGAGTTCCTTACAAAGAAGATGGCATAATGGTGAGGGATCATTAGGTTCCAAGAAGTAAAATACTGAAGTTAACTCTTAGTTTCCATTGCTGCTATGGCGAAATACAGTAGTACTGTATAACATTTTGAATTCTTTCGAAATATGTGATTAAGAAAGGAAAGAGTACAACTGTGTGGTTTTAATATTCATTGTGAAGAAGGTGGCTATGGGGAATAGACATAGACTGACTGATTGAAGTGGTCTCTCTTATAGTACTAGAACCCAGGATCACCTAGCGGAACTGAAGGGTGTAACATCCAGGGCAGGTAAATGGAAAAGTTCTTTACATAGGGCATAGCCAGGCTGTAAAGTATGCTACCAAAAAGTGACCATCAACCAAAGTGGCTTTGAATGATTGCTGACTAGTCAAGACTATGTGTTGACCTAATAAAGGAAATAACGGCCTTGACTTTGCAAGACCAGAGCGAGATGATTAAAAATAGGATGTCCTGGAGGACATGAATTCAGGCCAGAAGTCAGAAGCAAATGGGCAGCATGTAACAACTTAATAACAATAGGCAAAATGGCAGCCTACCACCTCCAGTATTGGAGGCAATACACCTCTGAGTACAGTTTGTGGGGAGCAGAATCAGGTACCAGGTATTGCTATCTTGTCCTGTTTATGAGCTCCTCATGAGCACAACATTGACAGATGCATGATAGACTTTAGGTCTTTAGTCTCTTCTAGCAGGACGTACAGTATCATGCATGGGTAAATCCACTTCTTCATATTTAGCAAAAAGCTCTCCCCGACACCTATAAAATCAAAATATCAAGAAGAAGAGCTTTGTCCTAGATGTGTTCTGATGTGTTAATGTTCATATTATTGCGTCCTTCAGCTTTATGTGCCTTTCTTATTGTTTCCCCCTTAATGCCCAAAAGCATTCGACATCTCATGTCTTCAGTTGTAGTCCAGAGTAGTGCAATACAGGAACAGTTTCAGCAGCCCATCTTCTGTTCACACCAATAAGTCCTGCATATATCAAGGATATTGTCCTGCTGATTTAAAATTACTGCACATCGAGATTAAAATGTTTGGGACAGTGGTGGGGTAGGGAAAGGAAGTAATGCCACATACTGATGAAGAAGCAGTCCTTAGAAAGCAGATAGGATGATTAATGGCACAAAGCAGAATGCAGGAGGCAGAGATGGAATCCATCTCAGTGCAGGGGGATGTTTGGGCACATTATTCACTGCTTTTTTTTCCAGACCTGTTGTCTGAAAAAAATCTGTTGTCCTCCAGTTCCTGCGTTATTGGAAAATGAAGAAAATGAAGGCCTTCAAGGAAAAATAGTCTGGTCTAAGCTTCACTTTTTGTGGTATTGGCTGCACAGAAAGGAAATTTAGTGTACTGGGCAAAGCAGATCCCTTCTGGTTCTTTTAACAACATGTTTTTGTTGGCAACACCTTGTAAGAGGAACAAGAGGCAGAAGCACAAAGTACATCACTGGCAGGATCATCACAAGTGCAGACCAATGAACTTGCAATACAGCACCAGTCCCATATAGTGACCTGAGCTCCCAAAGTCTAGCCCATTTCAGATGTGATGGGCTGAAATGAAACAGGTTGAAAATGAGAAATAGATCCTATCAACACTTGAAATATGGGCAAGGAGCTGTGCTGCAAAATGCAGGACAAGGTATGCATTGACAGATGAACCTCCAAAGCACATGCTCAGGTGCTCCTTCTTTTTCAGTTTCCTTCTCACTCTCTTTCCTCCTTATCATCATCATCATCATCATCATCATCATCATCATCATCATCATCATCATCATCATCATCATCATCATCATCATCATCATCATCATTGTGCAAGTTGCCCTGACGTCATATGTTGGCTTTTCTTTCAGTAGCCACAATGGAGAATCAAAGTCCCATCCAGCCAAAGTCCTGTCTTAATTAAAGGAGTTTGCTATTACATCCATATTATAGGAAACTGGGGATTGAGTGATCCTTGTGTTTGGTATCCTGATCAGGGGAGAAGCCGCTCCAACCATGGCTTGGCAGTTTGGATGCAATTATTTGTTCAAATCTAGAATCAATAAATTGCAGTCTGCATTTATGAGGATGGAGGATGCAGGAATGACTGAAATTACAATCCTTCTATATATGGAGATTTTTTTTTAATTCAGCTTTAATAAAATGGTAGAAATACAGTAAGTTTCTGAAAGCACCTTCAAGACACTGAAAATATTATCTTAAAAGAAAGATGTATTCTTTTCATTTAACACAACAGTAATAATGTTACCATGAACCTGTTAAATCCAGTCTATTATTCCCAAATTTTGTATGAAAGTTTTGTAATTGGTACTACTGTATAGAGAAATTGGGAGGCAAATAGTTACTTTAAAATTACAGCTGAAACAGTAACTGACTACTTGTTCTGTGGGGTATGTGTATATGTGTTGGTTCCATTTTAAAGCTACTGTATTCTACTTAATCTGGTAGGTTTTCTATATGCCCTTCTCAAAAACTCAGCCCAAGGGCAACACAATATCAATTCTTTTATGTTCTGAAGGTTATATTTTCAATTAATATAGCCATATATGTTTAAGGTCACACAGTAACATATATTTCAAGGGTTTTTCGTCTCTGCAGCTCGAGTTGGATGAGCTGACTCTACAACAATATATTTGCCATGAGCTGCAAACAAGCAATTGAGACTGATTGAGAAATACAGATGTATTTCTGTTTGTATTCTGTATTCTGTAAATCTTGACACTCTTTCACTTAAAGGATGTCTGGAGGATGGGACCATGTGAATTTAGAAGGATAAAATCAGCTAAGTGTATCTTGTGGCTTCATGCTGCCCTTCAACCTAATTAAGTTTTTACCTCTAGCATAGATTATTCGCAAATCTGGAAATTTTGTTGTTTTAATATTCCTGCTGGGCAATTAATTAGCTGCCTTTATTCTCTGTTCTCTTGTTATTATTTAGTTTATTTTAATGTGCTCCCAATTAATTATAATCAGATGGCTCTGAAACACTACCAGCCAATGTTTTCCTATCACTTATTTGAGATGCCATGTCTTTTGGCAAATAATTGAAATAAATAATCAAGTCAATTCTGACTTAACAGCAACCTTTTCCAGAGTTCTCTAGGTTCAGGGTAACCGAAGTGGTTTACCATTGTCTTCTTCTGGAACATCCTGAGGCTGTGTTGCTTGCCCATGACCACACAAGTTGGCTCAAATACACTTCCATCTAGAACTTCCATCTTGCCTGGATTCAGCTTCAATATATTGGTCCTCATCCAATGCATTGGCCCAGTTCCTGCATAGCGTTGAGTGCCATCAGCGGTACTCCAAAACCCCTGATGATGTCACCCAGTGTCTTCACATAGATACTAGAGCATGGGAGGTAGTATAGAGATGCTGTAGTCCACAGCTTAATAGCCATGAGACCTCTCTACCCTGGAAGGGAGAAGAAAACAATTGAAATAGAGCACCTCTGAATCCCCATTTCACAATATGTTCCAGCAAGATATCATAGTAGGCATTGCACAATCTGGGAGGATGAATTGGGTAGCATTTTCTTGTCTTTCTCCTAAAGTAGTTGGTCAATAGAGCGTTCAGTGCAGTTTCAAACCCAAACCCTGCCCCAGTAAAGGATGTTTGTGATGGGATTAGAGTTCTCACATCCCTGCTGCTCTTTGTTGATTTCCCAGCCTCCTTCAGAGTGGAGGAGCATTTTGCGGGAGGATCTGGTGGAAAGGGTAAATGACCTTGAGAAAGGATGCTGTAACAAGTACAGTAATCCCAAACCATGTAGGGCTTTATATGTAGGCATCAAAACCTTTAACCTGACATGGGACACAACAGATAACCAGTGCACGCAATCCAGAAGTAGAGAATGTTATCAGACCTGCTTACCTTGGCCATAGGTCTGGCCACTGCATTCTGGACCTTTGGTCAGTCCCAAAGAAAGTCCCATGTAGAGAGAATTGCAGTGGTCAGTCTGGGAGATGGCTAGTGCCTGCATCAGACTAAAACTATTTCACCCAGTTTTCTTAAAATACTAAGAGTCAGATTCTTTGAAATATATGGAAAATCACTCAGATATATACTAAGAGATTTACTTTCTGCCTACCCTTCTACTAATTTATAGTAATCAGCTCCCTGGGAAATCAAATCCTGCTGTTTTCTAGTTCAGTATCAGCCTTCAGCCAAGATAGCATGTCTCCTCCTGCATGCATTGATGAGCCATAAACAAATTTTTCCCAAGGAATGTAATTTTTGACTGAAGATAAAAGACTTTGCTAGCTATCCCTTGAGGTCCAGATTGGAATTTTTTAAATTGAATTAGTAGGATTTATATGTAAATTGGATCATATACTTAATTAGAACAAAGGGATTTTGAAAGTTTTGTTTGAAAAAAATAAAAACAAAAGACTGTCAGATCCTAGCCAACTTACTAGTGAAAGAGTCCCAAATGAATTGAATGAAATGGGACTTAATTTTGACGAACACTGTGCTGCCAACTAGACCTGTGGCATATTTAGTGTTACAGTGTTAACTGTTCAAATGTGCAAAATGCTTTCCCACTGTGGTTGCTGTGTTGCAACAATTACACCATGTTGTTATATTCAAAGTATATTCTCACTCCAAATTCTCTTGCTTCCAGACCTGCTGAAAGATGGAACTGGGAACAGCAGCACAACTTGGAAGCAACCAATTGCTTGTGGTCAATTCCTTTCTGTGATAATAACAAAGGCATTCTGATTGAAACTTGAAAATCATTTGTGGTGTCCCTTATACTTTCAAGGGTCTGGTCCATCCAGAGAGTGTCAACAAACTCAGATATGAAAAGTTCCAGTACTCAGCATATAAGACCTCACATGTAACAACCATCAGAAAGCGTTAGTTTAGCATGAACATATAATATTTAGTGGCAGAATGAACACACATTTGGTTTGCTGCCCATAAGGAAACAAAGGGTGAAAAAAAAAACCTGTTGTGCAAGAGTATGCTGGCCTAAACCAGATTAGCAATACTCAACTTACATGAATGGAAATTTTCCTATCCCCTAACCCCACCATTTTGGATTCCACGCTTCCCTAGGACTCCCTTCTGCCCTGGAGAAGCCTTTGGGCACCTTGGGATGCTGATGGGAGACTTTAATTATCAAAAGGCACCACCAGATCCCCCGTTGGTGGTCCCAATTCTGACAGCAACAATTTGGCATGTTTCTCTCATATTTGGTATCTTCCCTGGCTCTCAGATTTTAAAACTCCCAAATACCTTCTTAGGGCAAAAGAGAGAGCTAGGGGGGCTTGGAGCCTGAAATGGCATAGAGGTACATAGGAAACTTTGAATATTACCCAAAGCAGTTTATACTGGCATAACTTCACACAACAGGATTTTGCCCATTTTCTGACAAACATTGCTCTGCAGTTGGGTGGAATGCTGGATGAGAGCAGGTAGAATCTGTCTTCCAGTTCTTACGTAGCCGTAAAACTTAACTAGTGGCAGGAGCTATCCCTGAGTCCAAGCTGCTTCCCAAGTCTGTTGTGAGGATAAATATCAGGAGGACCGTTTTCAGTTCTGTGCAGAAAGGCATAGTACAAATGCAATAAATACAGATGCACAGACACACACACTCAGTGCATGTTCATGTCATCCACTGAGGAACCTGTGAATAGCAGCATCAAGTTTGAAATCAACCCTCCCACAATGCTTTATTACTGTCTCCTCAATTGGTTGTGTCCAGCCTTGTTTCAAGATTCTGTGATTGTCTCCCTGGCTTTCCCATCACCTTATGTTAAAACCATGATTTCATCTTGTTAGCCATGAACATTAAGGTTGTGTCAAACAGAGAGATGCAAGAGTTGACAAATCTTCACAAGCTGAGGAGACCACTGTTTATTATTGTTATTCTGGGAAGTGGAAGATTCACCGTATATCTTTTTGCCATTGTTATGATCTCAACCCCCAGTAAATGGCAATATTTTAGCACTCTGGAAAGAGTGGAAGGCTGGCTGACAATTTAAAATGCCCGTCTTCCATCCTTGGCTTGTGAGACGTGGATGACATGTTGAAGAGGTACTCTTATTTGGGTGTGTAGTCCACAGCTGTGACGGTCTGTGGTGCTCACATGACACAGATGCACACATTGCGTGACATCATCACGGCCGTATTTGCTCCAGGAACTTCCCAGGCTGAAGGCTGAATCATCTTCCGCCCTGCATATTAACTGGGATCATAGGAGGCGGAACAGATGCCAGATGTCAGGTTTGATGGGAGATGTTTAATTGCTCCTTGCAAGTGTGCTGCTGTTCCCAGAGTGCTTCCCTGATGGCGTGAAATGTCTTCTCTTTCAAACAGCACTTCACATACCCAGCCAGAAGCTGCTTCTCTGTCAGAAGCATGGTAGAAAAACAACACCTTCCCACTTTTTAAAAAAATACTTTGATTTTATTTTAAAATTTGTGCTTTCTTCAGGATCTGTTTTACTCTGGTTTTAGGGATTAACTTGTTATGTTGCTAAATTCACGCTTTAGGTTCTTATACTTTGTGCCTTCACTCGAGATGTGAAAATCTCTCAGCCTTTATTTTGTGGTGTTGCTCCAAATCCTCTTCTTCTCATTCCTGTTCTGCATAATAATACAAAACCTCACGGGTGGTTTTATAGAAAATTTTACTTATTTTGGCATGGCCTTCTCCACTGCATGTTTCTCAAGATTCATATTTCTCATTAGTTAAATATTATTTATGTGTATTTTCCAAACATTTTCAGTTGTGCACAGTTGTGTTTAAAGTCAGTGTGCTGTAAGAGATAGAGTGACAGAATAGTTCTGAGGAGACCAGGGTTCAAATCCCTACTCACCTGTTGAACATCACCGGTGTGTAACTGGTTGCTCCATATATAGTTGTAATACTTGAGAGCAATGCTAGCAATGTTCCTTCTAAGGTGCGCATGGGTGAGCTCCATTACTGCCACACAGTGGACATGGTCGGTGCCTGCTCAGGTTTTAACTGAAACCCTCCCCCCACACCCATCCCACTCGTAGGCAAATGAGGCTTCCATCCAGCAGAGAAACAGATTGCAGGCATGTCCAAATGTTTTGGACCACAACTCCCACAGTCCTTTGCAATTGGAAGTACAGGCTTGGAATTCTGGGAGTTGTGGTCCAAAACAGCAGGAGGGACGAAGTTTGGACATGCCTGAGTGAGCATTGACAATGAAGGTCATCACACACGGTATGTGACTTGATGGAACATAACAACAGCACTATTTGTGTATTACTTGAAAGGGCATGAGCAACCAACCAGCCACTTAGAATGTTTGAAACGAAAAATATTTGGCCATCCTTCCACAGAGAAGACAGCAGGCAATTTACTGGATTAACATGGCAAGCAAACAAATTATTCCCCAAGGGGAGGATCTGGATCTGCCTCTCAGTCGGCATCTTCTTCTCTCTTTCACTTCTGTTCCACAGCTAGGAGATGGCACAAATTAAGCAGAGAGACTGAGGGGTAATTGCAGGGATGTGAGTAATCATACCTGTTCAGAGATTTAGGAACATCCAGCAACATGAGAAGCAGGATTTTTGCCATTTGTAATGTTGCTGCACTTGCTGGGGCCAGTGTCTCTTCATGTGAGCACAGTAGATTAAGGGCCTTTTTACACGACCCCTAAACTCCGCCGCAAATGGCTCCCAGCTCCGGAGCATAAAATTGTTTCCCCACCAGCTCCGGAGTTTACTGAAAATTAAGTGCGACCACGCCCACCTAAGCGCGTCCCAGCGCACTTTTCAGGTACCTGCTCTCCAAGCGTGAAAAATCTTGATGTGGATGTGCCGGGCTCTCCTCGCTTCTTTTTGTTGTTGTTTTTTGCCTCCCACCCCTTTAAGAGAAGGAACCAGGAAGTGACGGGGCTCCCAGCAGCTTCCACCAGCACCGGGAGGTAAGCCTTTATTCTTTTGTCCCTTTTTTTCTCCCTCCCCTCATGCAGCCAGCAGCCAGGAAGTGCGGAGGGGTGGGGACGCACAAAGAGCGACAAACCCCTAAGATCTCTGGTCCAAATTTAAGTGACCAGCGGATCTTAGGGGTCGTGTAAAAGCACCCTAAGTCACTCCATAAAAGTCCCTTCTGAAAAAGGAGAAGTCTCACTCATTTGTGGGAGAAGAACAACTGTCCACAATTATCTAGTAATATGACAGGCTAGAGGTGTCTCAGAAACTCACATTTAAGACCAGGGGAGCCAGGTGTGAGCAATCTGGGATTGTCTAGGTAAAATGATCATAAAATAATAATTGTATTTTCAAAGGCTTTCACAGCCGGATCTGATAGCTGTTGTGAGTTTTTTGGGCTGTGTGCTGCCACCCCTGGTTCCAGTGAAACTTCTTAATCCCCCCACCACAATACAACACCTATTCTCCTTTCCCACAACTTTAAAACCACACAGTCTCAATAACTCTATACCCCAGAGCACAGAGAGAACTCCTAGTTCCCTGAGCTCCTTGCCCTCTGAAGATGCCGGCCACAGAGTCTGGTGAAATGTCAGGAAGAAAAACTTCCAAAACACAGCCAAACAGCCCAAAAAAACTCACACAACAGCTATCAGAATAATAATTGATTGGAAGTGATCTATAATAAGGCCATCAAACTCAACCCTCTGGACTTGATGCACCAGGCTTGGGTGGTACCTGGAACACAACAGATATTCTATGTATTCTGGACATGTTATATAGTGGCTACCAGAGGTCTTCTGGCTTCAATTCAATATGTTTATTTTCTTGAAATCTCTACCTACCCATATTCATGCTGGAGTGCCTGTAGTAATATGAGCTGCTGCACAAGCTGAGTTTGTGAAGGACTGCCCTTTCAAAGGTGCAAAAAGCTGTCTGATCTGGCTATGTCAGGAAGATATCTCCTTGCATTGTTCCAGGTACGCTCTAGGGTTCCATTCCTGAGTTCCAGTGAAAATGACATCTTTACAGAGATTCGGGAGAGGATATAGGGAAGGCTTTGAACAGAAATTTGATTTTGCTAGCCTTACTGCATCAGTGTTTACTCCACTTCTGTGGTGATGCAGTGTTTGTTTTTTAGACTACCATGTTTGTTATATATTCTAATATATTTTATTGATTATCCCTGGACAGAATATCAGTATATAAATAAAACATGCAAATTTTCCAAAAAGAAAGTTCATTAAGAAAATAGAACAGATGGCAATTTACTAGTGATTCCCAGAGACAGAAAATGGCATTAACTGTAAAATGCAAGGGACAGGGTGCACAAAATTGCAAAGCATTGCAAATTTTTCATAAAAAGTCCAGAAATGTGAAGACTGAATAAAAACACCTAAAACTGCACCTACTGTAGAGAAAGGTTTTTCAGTTTTTCATCCCCATTTTGTGAGAACAAATAAAATAGTTATCTAGTACTGCACATTCTGACAGTGGTGAGGATAGTTTGGGCACAACACTGGAAAAATGAAGAAACACCCAACAGATGAAATGTTTGTTAAGAAATTTTTGGAATGTGCAGAGATGGATAGACTGACAATGAGAAGCAAGGAAAACGAGGACTCACAATATTACCAAGTATGGAATCTATTTTATCAATGGCTAGAAAAGAGAAACAAGGAATAAGAGTAGGATCATAGACTCATGGAGTTGGGAGACCTCAAGGGCCATCCAGTCCAACATAGTAATGACTGAAAACCATGTAACATGATGTGTAACAGATATCACGTATGCTTCTTTTTTTCATAGAAAATGAATGAAATATAGTATATAAAAAAGAAAAGAGCTATTGGGTGTCTGCGAAAATATACATGCAAAAAGAAGCGGTGGGGGTGTCAGGGAAATGTTAGTTGTACGTTCAGCCCCAGGCTCAGTTGCTCTTGCGAAATATAGGCCAGCTGGTTCCCCTGGGTCTCTTTCTCAAGAGATTCCAATAGCTAATTCAGCTGTTTAATTAATGCACTCTTTAAACTTCAAAGCAAAAAAAAGTCTGGGTTTATTTCTGGAAAAGGGATGGCAGAAAAGTTCTAAATATTAAAAGGCCCAGCAGGAGAAAAGAGGCGAGCCAAAATGTCATTCCCAGCTGCAGGTTCTTGAGGAGCACTTTAGATCCTAATGACAGGGCAGGCGGGGCCCATCCACTGGCCAGGTCCCTTGACACTGCCCTGTTAAAGCAAACCAGGCCGCTCCTGTGCTAAAGACGCCAACCCACTCTTGACTCTCTTCAGTTCATAATGACTTTAAGTCAAAGTGAACGGCACTAGGCCTACACAGTCCCGGTTTCCACATGACCTTCTTCCAGAGAGTGACTCCAGCGTTAAAGTAGAGAGGGATTCCTTTCCAGCTTACATGGAAATCCAGGCAAACGAATGCTTCCTGGCTAGTCTCTGGCTGAAGAGAAGGCCAAACGGCCATCTCATGCCTAGGGAATGCCCTTTGGCCAATGGTGGACAATTTGTCCCTTCCACCACAGACTAACACAACATAAGAACATAAGAAGAGCCATGCTGGATCAGGCCAAAGGCCCATCTAGTCCAGCTTCCTGTATCTCACAGCGGCCCCACCAGATGCGTTTGGGAGCGCATGAGACTAGATATCTGTCTCCTGATACCACTCCCCTGCATCTGGCCCTTGAAGTACCCTGGTTTCTCCATCATGGTTTGTAACCTGTGATGGACTTTTCCTCCAGGAATCTGCCCAATCCCCTTTTGAAGGCATCCAGGCCAGATGCCATCACCACATCCTGTGGCAGGGAGTTCCACAAACTTACAACGCGCTGGGTGAAAAAATATTTTCTTTTGTCAGTTCTTACTCTCCCAGCCTTCAATTTGAGTGTATGTCCCCTAGTTCTGGTATTTTGGGAGAGAGAGAAGAGCTTCCCTCTATCCACTTTACTCATACCCTGCATTATTTTGTATGTCTCAATCATATCCCCCCTCAAGCACCTTTTTTCCAGACTAAAGAGGCCCAAATGTTTTAGCCTTTCTTCATAAGGGAGGTGCCCCAGCCCAGTAATCATTTTAGTCGCTCTCTTCTGCACCTTTTCCAGTTCCACTATGTCTTTCTTGAGATGCGGTGACCAGAATTGTACACAAAACTCCAGGTGGGGCCTTACTATTGTTTTGTATAATGGCATTATAATGTTGGCTGTTTTATTTTCAATCCCCTTTTTGATAATCCCTAGCATGGAATTGGCCTTCTTCAGCGCTGCCACACACTGGGGAGACACCTTCATGGAGCTGTCCACCAACACACCAAGATCTCTTTCCTGATCCGTCATGGATAACTCAGAGCCCATGAGTTGATAGATGAAGTTTGGATTTTTTGCCCCAATATGCATTACTTTACATTTGGTTACATTAAAACGCGTTTGCCATTTCTCAGCCCATTCCCCCAGTTTGGAGAGATCCTTCTGGAGCTCTTCACAATCTTCTCTGGTTTTCACCACACGGAAAAGTTTTGTGTCATCTGCAAACTTGGCCACCTCACTGTTCATCCCTGTCTCCAGGTCATTTATGAACAGATTGAAAAGCACCGGTCCCAGGACAGAGCCCTGGGGCACACCGCTTTTCACTTCTCTCCATTGTGAAAATGGACCTGGATGCCTTCAAAAGGGGATTGGACAGATTCCTGGAGGAAAAGTCCATCACAGGTTACAAACCATGATGGAGATGTGTAACCTCCAGGGTTTAAACCAGGGTACTTCAAGGGCCAGATGCAGGAGAGTGGTATCAGGAGACAGATATCTAGTCTCATGCTCTCCCAAACACATCTGGTGGGGCCGCTGTGAGATACAGGAAGCTGGACTAGATGGGCCTTTGGCCTGATCCAGCATGGCTCTTCTTATGTTCTTATATGTTCTTATGTAAAATTTCCCATTGACACCTACTCTTTGTTTCCGGGATCTCAACCAGTTCTCAATCCATAAGAGGACCTGTCCTCTTATCCCCTGACTGTGCAATTTTCTCAGCAGCCTTTGGAGAGGAACTGTGTCAAAAGCCTTTTGAAAATCCAGATAGACTATATCCACCGGTTCACCCAAATCCACATACCTGTTGACCTTTTCAAAAAATTCTAAAAGGTTTGTCAGACAAGATTTACCCTTACAGAAGCCATGCTGATTTTCTCTCAGCAGGGTTTGTTCTTTTATGTGTTTTAAGATTTACTCTTGGATGAGGCTTTCCACCATCTTCCCTGGGACAGATGTAAGGCTAACTGGCCTGTAGTTTCCTGGGTCCCCCCTCCTTCCTTTTTTAAAAATTGGTGTGACATCTGCCATCCTCCAGTCCTCCGGCACTGTGGCCGTTTTAAGAGACAAGTTGCATATAACCGTTAAGAGATCTGCAATTTCGTTTCTCAGTTCCCTAATAACCCTTGGGTGGATGCCATCTGGGCCCGGGGACTTGTTAATCCTCAATTTATCGATTAGTCCTAAAACCTCCTCTCTTTTAACCTGTATTTGATTTAATTCTTTAGTCAAGAGGGGCGGCTCAGGCAGCAGAATCCGCTCAAGGTCCTCTGTCGTGAAGACAGACGCACCCTTCTCAAACTAAAGGGTGGTCGACATTACTCTATAAAGCATGCATATATCACGTTATCCTTTTGTTGAGAAGCAAGGCCAAGCAGACTCCCCTTCACCCTCTTTCATTGAGAACATTTGTTTTTCCTCTGTGTGGAGAGGTTTCCTTTTTTTTTTTAAGATGAAAATCTGCATCTGCGTCATCATGTTGTGTCCACCAGAATGAGGCCAGGACTCAAATAATTTTCCCCTTCCATGCTCAAGATTGTTAAATATATGAACCTTCATTTAGGGTAATGTCGTAGCCAATGTCACTGAGGAGTCAGTGCACTGTATGCTTAGCTAGTGAAGTTATTGCACCATGTTATATAATTATACAGAGTTTACAACATATTGTTTTCACAGCAGGACTTTCAGTGCACCTATATTGATTTCAGTATTGGGCCATTAAGAAAGGAGTTTTATTCCTCTTGCCTTAAACTGGCTGGTCTGAAAACCAATATTTTGAACTCAGACAAGGTGTTGTTTTCACCACACCAGAAGCTGCAAGTGGTTTTATTGCTGTTTCTGTTTCTTTTGGCCCAGGCTGAGCTCTTTTATTCCTCTTTGCACAGGGACCAAGATAAAGCATTCCAAGCTTTTGTGGAAACCTCTTCAGCCATGGCGAGAAGGCACCACTTGGTTTAGAGTTTAGACAGCAGACTGCAAATTACAGTGTTTATGGAGCATTTTATGTTCCTTCCCTCTTACAGCCAGCGGCTCTTGCTTTTCAGCTCTTTTGGTTGAACACACTTTTCCTTCCAGCTCTTTTCAGTTCCAAAGGGCCATAGCTTGAGAGGCAGGACTAGGGCTTGGAGATGGAGAGCATACGTTCAGTCCAAGAATCTTTGGTTGCATCCCTGGTGGCTTCAGTTAAGGCTGTCATGAAACTTTTGCCCAAAACTTGAGAGACACTTTTTCCAGTTGCTGTGGGGCATGGGTTAGGAAATTTGTCATTTTCCAGGTGATGCAACTTCTGTCAGCCTTTGCCAGCAGAGGTGGTTGGTGGTTTTAACAACTGCCTTTACTCTGATCCCGCATTTCTTCATTGGGTTTCTTTGGTCCCCTAATCTGCCAAGACCTTACTTTGGGAGCCATTCCACCTTGCAGCATGGCAGGAAGTTGTCAACCAGCCTTTGTTTTATTTCACAGCTTTTCTAGATGCAGCCCTTGGTTGCACACTCTTTTGTGCTCTTTTGATCCATTTTGTCCCCTAGATCCGTCTAGGTGAACGTTTTGGTCATGTCAACATTCAAATGTGACATTTCCATTGCTACCTACTCCTTTCTGCTCCCCTGGACTCTTGTGACTTCTTCCTCCTCTGTTCTAACTGACCTCCTCTTTCTCTAAATCCAGCACATCACTGGGTGTCTTGAAGGACGCTGCAGTGTTGCAGCTTTTGTAAGGATGATAAACAGTGGAGCTTTAATCCAAAATAGCAAAATTGCCCAAAACCAGAACAGAGGAAAAGGCTACTGCAGCAGCCACATGTAATTTCCTCACACAGCAGGGGTTCCTCACAAGGTCAGGGGTTACCGGGTATTGATTAGTTTCCATTATATCCTGGCCTTCTTTCAAGGAACTCAAGGCAGCCAGAGTGCAAAAGTAACCAGGGAAGAAATAAATCCCACGAGTAGGACGTGTGGGGGGGGGGCTTGAAAAGACTGTGAAAAATGTCAGGAAACTGTAAACATGGCACTCACAAGAACCATCCATTCAGACCCATAGAAACTACTAGCAACTGAGTCATAGTTCTACTGGTTTGAAAGCAGAGAAAAACTCACACCATTGTGGAAGGAGAAGAACACAGTCAACCAGAAATCTGAAAGGGGAAACAGCCAACAACAACAGGACAAAGGGTCGGCGTGTTTCAAGAGAGCTCATTTCCACAAGCGGGTATAACTGACCCAAGTCTGTATTGTTACACCCATGGAAAGGCAAGTGACATAACTCGCAGTGTCTTCTCATTGCTAATGAAGGAATTTCTCCTTGGATGTTCATATACGTATATACTACAGTACTCCCCCATTTATTGCAGGAGGTAGGTACCAGACCCACCCACGATGAAGGAAAGGCCACAAAATGCAGATACCTGATGTTGGACTGCTGCTGGTGGTGTGTACTTCCAAAGAGAGGATTTTAGCCCCCTCCTGACACCTCCGCAAACAGACCTGGTGCTGCTGTTCGTGTGCATTTCCAAAGAGAAGATTTTAGCCCCCTCCTGACACCTCAGCAAACAGACCTGGGGAGGTGTCTGCTGGCATGTGAGAGGATTTTAACCCCCTCCTGACACCTCAGCAAGCAGACCTGGGACTACTGCTGGTGTCCACTTCCAAAGAGAGGATTTTAGCCCCCTCCTGACACCTCAGTAAACAGACCTGGGGAGGCGTCTGCTGGCATGTGAGAGGATTTTAACCCCCTCCTGACACCTCAGCAAACAGACCTGGGGCTACTGCTGCTGTCGCGGGCTGCCAGGAGAAACCCAAGGTCAGTTTGCTGAGGTGTCAGGAGGGGATAAAAATCTCTCTTTGGAAGTGTGCTTCTCTTAAGAAAAAAAATCAGTGATATACTGGGACCATAATACTGTATATAAACCGCGATGTGGTGGGGTTAGGGTTAGGGTTAGGGTCTCAGTCCAGTGCGTTGATGTGGTTCTGAAAGTCCAAACAGGGGCTCATTGATTGCCAGCTAAGCCACTGTGAGTTTCACCGTTCACTTTCTGTAGGTGGAACTACACAGTAGGATTTCAGACTCTAATGAAATCTCAGAGAATATGCTCACGGGCATTATGGAACATAGCAGTACAGCGATGCAGACAAGAAAAGTGGACTCATTAAATATGAAATGTACTGGGATTTTTTTTTGTAAATACCCCGTCTTTAGAAAAATAAATAGCATTAGAACTTCACTGTGATTTTTCACAAAATAAATCAGGACAACAGGAACATTGCTAAATAAGCAACATGATTAGTTAGTTCCCTTCTCATTGCCCTCGTGTCAAAGTAATTTTGCATTTTTAAATTTTTGTTAAGGTTTTTCAAAAATAACATAAAAATGGCCTAAAACTGGTAACATCGGTATCAAAACTGTTCACTGGGGCAAAGTAAATGATATGTTTAGAAGAGATATCAGACATTATGCAGCAGCCAAAATAATACTGCCTAATGCTGTATTATCTTTCTGTGAAAGTGTTACCCTTATGGAATATTTGGATCAGCCCAGTGGGTATGGAAATCTTTAGGAAGGGAGTGCGATAGTCAAGTTTTTGAGCTGGAGAGAAAAGGAACAGGAAATACTAAACTTGGGCTTTAGTATTTTGTCTGAGACTCCTTATTCTTGTGCCTTGGATTATTGTAGATCATATTACAAATGAAGACCTCATGGAAAATGGATGCCCTGAGAGGTTTTTTTTTTTATCTACAGGATTTACAAAGATTTGTGTTTAGTTTGGTTCTGCAGACAACTCTTGCTCTGGTACCTTGTTGTTGGCACATATATTTGTTTCATCAGTTCTGGGCTGTTTGTATTGCTATTGTTCCTTTTGTTGCCTGATCTAAAATGTCAAATCTTTGCAGTGTTAATTGTGTTTGCAATACTCATTGCAAAACATATTCTCACAAAGAGTGGTGCATAAGCCCGACAGGAGAACCTTTACAATTCACAATTTAGATTTGCAAACACTTTTTTTGGTTACATTCACTCTTTTTTTGGATGTACATAGTATTTTAGGTGTAGATATAATAGAACAGCAGCTCTCGTATCAGTGGTTTGAAGGAAATGGGTTCCACTCAGCTTACATTCAAGAAGATGCATGTCTTCTATGGACAAGTGAGGCAGAGAGGACCTCTTCACTTTTCCTTTGCCTGCTCTTGACCTCTTGACCTATCCTTCAGCCTAACTTTACTCTTCTTAGGGTGGCTGATGTCGCTTCCTTTCCTCTCACACTCCTCTCTTGTCCCTTCAAGGAGGAGACATCTAGCCTTCGTTTATTAGAGATGAAAGGGGTAGTCATGGTTCCTGACAACCCTGGCTTAGCTAGATAAATGATCACTTTTTTCTATCACAACTGCAATTTTCTTATAAGCACAAGATTTCTTACCTTCTTAGAAATAAATGTCAATGTGATTCCTTTATAAATGGAATAAAAGGGCTAAATTAGTGTTGCTTCCCCCTTCTCTCTTTCTCCCCCCTCTCTGTGTGGAGGTTTCTGTATTAAATTTATATACCGCACCATTAGTGCAATAGCACTACTCTGGGGTCAGCTTACAACCAACTAAATCCATAAATGCAACTAAAAAAAACCAATACTGCCCAACATCAACATGCTTGAGTATTGGGACAACTTGCTGATTCTCTTCTCTGTCTGGGCATCTGTCTCATCAGAAGTGAGAAGAAGGTGGTAACCAGACAGTTTGTTTTTGGCTGTGGCCTCCACTAATTCAATTGCCCAGGTTGCCCTGTTGGTGCCTTAAATTATAATGTTTAGGCACTTGAGCTTTAGGAAAAGATGGATGAATGTTTTACTGTCATTGGATTGCAAACCATCTGGAAATGAAATTGATATAAAGGAGTAAAGAGAGCTAGCCCTCTCATGGGTAGCAGCACTTTGAAACTGTGAAACACAGACCACTATATGAACTTGAGGCTACAGAACTGATTCCCCCACAGAGTAAGATTGAGCACCTCCTCCCGTTTTAAGGATTTGAGTATAAGTTACTGTGCAGCTGCATACAGTATTAGTTCACCTGTCCCTTCCTTCTCTTCTACTGAACCACCCTTGGCTATATTGCAGAGAAAGAGACAGACTCCGCAAAACTTGCCAGCCTTCCACTTGTTTTACCTTTGTGATGGTATCTGTTTTGATTTCCTTTCTCTGAAAAGCTTGGCCGAGAGGAGGCTATAGGGATGAAAGGCCCTTTTCTTCTCTGACAGCTGCATGGAGAGCAATATGCGACAAATGCAGTTGTGACTAGACTAAAGAAAGACGAATGTGTTGCCTTACTGGCGAACGATGCAATCTATGAACGTGGCTAAGGTGGCAGCAACCTTTTTGCTGGCAATGGTCCAGTTCTTCTGGATGTCATTATAATCAGGGAATAATCACACACTTGAAGTATCAGAGGCACTTGTCTGAACTTGGTGGTACAGAATGCCCAAGAGATGCAATTAACTTATGGCTTCCATTTTCTGTGACAGACCTTATTAACTTAAATATTTCACACACGGATATACAGAAATATTAAATATTCATTTGGTGCTACTGTTGCCTCTAAAATGGCAATTTTATATGAAGAATAATAAAATTGCCCCAGTGAAATCTCTGGTTATGGCTGCAGCTGTCCAGAGAGCCAATGTGTGCACAATTCCAGTGGCCAACATTTGTAGTTTGGTGTCACGTCTAATGGTGGGGAATCTTAAATTACATGCACCAGTCAATGACTGGTTTAGGTGCATAATGGCCTGTATGATAGGATGATGTTATGTTCAGTAGAAAAGATTTCCTTATATTCTAATTGTGGTAAGTAGATTATGTCCTAATTTTCGGAGTAATTCCATCTTTTAATGCCGTTTAGTCCATATCTCTATCTATCTATCTATCTATCTATCTATCTATCTATCTATCTATCTATCTATCTATCTATCGATATAGATATAGATATAGATATAGATATAGATATAGATATAGATATAGATAAGGGATATGGATAGGGTGATTGGAAAAGGGGAATGGGGATAAGGAGATGGTTTTCACAAGAGTACATCCATGTTATAATAATCACTTTACTATTATTGTGTCTTCTACCCTAAAATATAGTAATATGTAACAGCTCTTGTAACATTTTCCAATAACTTTTAACCCCACTACAAATCTACCACATATGATACAAATCTTCCCTCCTGCTCCTTACATTTCCAACATGCACTGGATATATTGGGATACATTTTAGTGAACTTCCCTGGTGTCATATACCATCTATAAAGCATTTTATATATTTTTTCTTTACAACTCACAGATTTTGTCATTTTTATGTTACTGTTCCATATTTGCTCCCAGTGGTCAATATCGACATTATGCCCATATTTTGTGCCCATCTAATCATACATTCTTTAACTACTTCATCTTCCAACCTTATTCCTAATTATCATGCACTCTTTTTATTAGCTGTTCTTTTGTACCTAGCAACAATTTATCAAATGCAGTTCTCCCCTCATAAAAACCTTCTTTCTGATCTCTTGTATATCTTGATACTAACTCTGTCCTCAATCACCAGTATCTATATTTTGTTCTTCAAGTCCTTTGTAACTTCCTATTATCTTTTAATGTCATGATACCTTAAACACTTAACTAGTGATATTAGGTTTGGATGTGTAAATGGCAATATCCATCTTGGAATCTTCTGGTCCAGATCTATTTTAAGGGTAAAGAGTCAGAAGAAGGGAGAACAGTAGCCCTGAGGTTGTCCAGCAGCATGGAGGAACTGGGCATCAAACCAAGTGCACACACCAAGGTCACCTGGTCACAATTTTCCCTACAGTGATGGTATTATCTTTTGCTTTGACTTATAATAATTATATCTTAATGTATTCTCAAAGGCTTTCACGGCCAGGATCTGATAGCTGTTGTGAGTTTTTTGGGCTGTTTGGCCGTGTTTTGGAAGTTTTCTTCCTGATGTTTCACCAGACTCTGTGGCCGGCATCTTCAGAAGGCAAGGAGCTCAGGGAACTAGGAGTTCCCCTCTGTGCTCTGGGGTATAAAAGAACTTCTAGTTCCCTGAGCTCCTTGCCCACTGAAGATGCTGGCCACAGAGTCTGGTGAAACCTCAGGAAGAAAAGCTTCCAGAATACATCCAAACAGCCTGAAAAATTCACAACAGCAATTATATCTTAGTTGACATCTAGATGTAAAAATACCATCAGCAAACATAAGACCTCAGAGCCCTATAAAACCTTTATAACACACCTTTTAGAGTCTGTGATGGTTCACCACAGCTGACATTTACCCCTGAAAGGCTTAATTCCAGTGTGAAATCAGATAACCTTAGCAATCATATATGTTCATCTGGGTATCAAAGTATAGCTTCCTTACAAGAATGATTCCAGTCAATATCAGGTTCCCTCTTTCTACAAGCTTTGGGTAAGCACCTGGACAGAAGCAGTGAGCCCAACTTCTCTGCCAGAAGGCAGCCCCCCCTGTCTCTGAGGATGGCAACAGCACCAGCGCCAACACGAGCAACGGGGGCAGGGCGAAGAGGGTAGACCGGCATCCCCCCTTTGTGGAAAAAAACTTAGCATCAACAGGGGGAGAATTTGGTGCTTTATTTTGCTTTGGCAAAATGAGGTCCCTGAAGCAGGTCAGAAACTGAACCACAAACCAGCCCAGTTTGTTCTTGTTTTCTGGTTTGTGGCTCAGTTCATGCCCATCTCTAGTGGTTCATGACAACTTTAATGAGAAGGAGAAGTGCCAGGCCTCAATGTAGCCTTCACAGAAATGTAGTGATTGGAGGGGATCACTGCGACACTCACATCTAGGGTGGATGAAGAAAAGCCCCAGAGCTCAAAAACAAGGGCAAGGAAGTCAGAGTGGCCAAAGAAACGCTGCAGGTACATGATCCTGCTGGTACAGTCTGCAGTCCCTCGGGCTCTCCCCAACTGCACCAGCTTCAGGACAGAAATAAAGGACAGGTTCAAAGAAGAGGAAAAGAAAAGGGGGGAAGAGAAAGGGACACCAACAGAAGACTTCTGCCCTTTGGCCCAATCCATGCTAGGAAGCTCCATTTTATCACCCCACAAGGGTCCCTGTGAGCCACCACCACATTTGATGGGACGCCGTTCCTTCCTCCCCCGATGAACCCAGCAGCCTCTTTGGGTAACTTCCCAACATGGTCAGCAGCTGCCCTGGTGTTAATTTAAAGCTCCGTGCCCAGCAACTACTATGATCTTGCTTGCCCTCTTCTGTAAACTTGCATGTGTGCAGTGGCAGCTTGACTGAGCACTCGTTTTCTTAAGGGAAAATCCCATTTTTTGTCCCGCTTTACTCTATTTAAGGCATATAATTGAAAACGAACAGTCGTGTTTGGCGTTTGCAACTCCCCCTGCTAAAGAGAAAGTGAAGCCAAGCGGAACCATGAAAGGGCAAGACCCAGGCATTTCCCCACAAAATACATTTGGTTTTAATGGCCTCATTAAGGCAAGTTGTGATGGACGATACGGCTGGCTTGATACAGCCAGAGTTAATAGAATGCTTCCCAAAGTTCAGGAACAAACCGCAAGTGCATCCTTGTCTAACTCTTTCTAGTCAAGCAGTTCAGTCCTACCGGGTCCATGCACCAAAAGAGGACTCACAGAGCACCGTGAAAATGTTCTGGTTGAGCCAAGGGCCTTATTGTCCTCTCCCTGCAATAGCAATAGGGCCGGTTCTGACGTAGAATGGTGCTTCCCAAGCTCTGGTCTGCAGATCTTGCTGGGCAACAGCTTCTGGAGTGCCTCATGGTGGGCTGTGCCAGCTAGGAATGAGCCTCTCTCAGAGCCCAACCAAGAAGTTTGGCCTGTAGGCCAGAAACATCTAGCATAGAAGGAGAAGAAGAGAGGGGGAAATAAAGGGATGGGGCTGAGTTGCTGGAATTCATTTATGACCTGCCTGGCTTAACACTCCTTCTTGTTCAAGAGCCTCGTGGCACAGTGGTTAAATGCCCTGCACTGCAGGTAAAACTGTCCTCACGACCTGGGGTTCAATCCCAGATAGCAGGCTCATGGTCGACTCAGCCTTCCATCCTTCCGAGGTCGGTGGGGGGGGGCAATGTGTAGCCTGCATACTGTAATTAAAACTGTAAACTGCCCAGAGACTACTTGAAGTGGTACGGGGCGGTATATCAGCAGACCACTTTGCTTTTTACTTTTTGTTCGGCATTGTTAGCCTAATATTTTCAGAACATCTGGAGGAAAGTTTCAACATGGATGAGGAACAAGCCTCTTCAGATTGCTCTTGTTATCTGCAAGCTGGGTGCAGGGATGGAAAAGGTTTTGCCATGCCCGAAGCCAAGCCTAGGTAATGGTGAATGAAGCATGCTGCTGGCCGAGTCTAAGTTCACTCCGGAGGACCATGGCTGCCAGGCAGCATTCTCCAATGGCTGGGAGATCAGAGGAGCAGAAGGTTTATTCGTTTTTGGATGACTCATTGCGTTGTGTCAGGAGCAGCTCATCTAGAGCACAGCTGACATTTCTGTTGCTAGAAAGCTCTTGTGCCCAACGGTGGCCTGAGGGCAATATCAGGCAGGGAGGCCCTTTCAAAGGGTTGCCAGCATTTGATTCCAGAAAACAATAATGTTCTGGCATTTAAACAAGGCAGGACAGGCAGCGATGCCACATAGAGAAGCAGATGAAAGGGCAATGCCAGCAGCTTCGGTTGCCAAGCTGCGAGCACCCATCCTGTCTCCCATGGCTCAAGAGATGAGGAGGCAACCGGGATTTGGGAAGAAAGTGAGGCTTTACGATAGGTCAAGTCCTGCACACACATTGTTGTTGTTGTTGTTGTTGTTGTTTCCTTGAAGTCGTGACTGACTCTTTGTGACCCCATGTCCATGGAGTTTTCTTGGCAGGAATACTGGAGTGGTTTGCTAGTTCCTACTGCAGGCACCTCCAGCACCTGGTATTCCCTGGTGGTCTCCCATCCAAGTACTAGCCAGGCCTGACCTTGCTTAGAGTCCGAGATCAGGTGAGATCGGATGTGCTCAGAGCATCTAGGCACACACATGCCCCCTTCAAAAAAAGATAAAAGGGATCCCTGCATGAGAGAGCTCTAGGTAGGAAATAAACTATTGAGTATATAGAGAATAAAATCATTGTAGAGATAGTTAGAATGAATCCTTGACAAACCAGTTGCAGAGGAAGATGAAAGATGGGTAAGGCCAATTCCCAACTGGGTTCAATTTGTTGTGAATCTCAGTAATGCTACCACAGACAGACCACTATCTCCCATGAAACCTGTGTCCAAGCACTGTTTCAGGGACATGACCTTTTCAATTACCAGTGCTGACCATGCTTCAGTTTATTTCATATGAAGGACCTTCCCATCCATTCAGGGTGAGATGGAGCATTCTGTACCATGTTCTGAGCAACCTGTCCCAAAAGCACTATTCAGACTCTGGCTGAATAGAAGTCCTTCTCTACTCCTTCACAGTATAACTAATGGTAGACATTTAGACAGATGTAGAGTCTATATCTTAACCTGTATATAAGCCAAGTTTGTTCTCTTCACATTGGCCATTTGGGCTGCAAAAAGGACACCATTTGGCCCACTCAAGTCAATGAGATTTTAGATATTACTTCAGCCAAGCTGGGAGTTCATCTCACGTCACTGGTGAATTTCCAGTCGTTTCGTTCCCCCTGCTGCTTTGACAGCAGTTTCCGTTCACTGTGATAAACAGCGAAAGAAAGCCAACAAAGTTCAAGTCAATCAGCGAGGCCTGCCCAGAATGGCACATCTCAAGGGCACCCTGTGATTCAGCTGTCAAAACTGTTCACATACTCGGCAATTAAAAAACTTCTTCAGTGAAATAAAGTGAAATGTTTTTTTTTCCACTTTATCCCATGATGATGTGGAGCAAGGCCTGTAAGCCTGAACAAGAAAAAAGCCATGATGGGAGCAAGAAGGAGGAGGAGGAGGAGGAGGAGGAGGAGGAGGGGAAGCTGCGCAGAGACAACAGTATGCTTCTGAAGTCTTCCTTGGCTCAGATTCAACCCAGAGCCCTCAAAGACTTTCCAGATGCTCCTCAGCTTACCACCACCAAGCCCCCAAACCACCCACATTGCCAACCCCCTTGGTCCAAATTGTATGGGCAGAGTACAGAAGGACTGGGCAGTATAAATGGGCAATGGTGCAGAAAATACTGACAGACTGCCCTGTTCTCCTGTGTCCTTCAGTCCTAAAAATGATTATTCTCCTGGCAAGAGGTGGGGGGAAACCCTTTGCAGGGTTGCCCTCATGGATGCATTGCATGCCATTTTCTCAAGTATGTTTTTGGCCTGTGAAAGCAACAGCAAGATAGCCGAGGATTTGGATCTGTTTTGTCTGGACACCAAACGTTCTGGTGCCACCATGTAGTAGTGACCAAAGCGGTATGGCAAGGAAGTTGTAACTAAACTACTTTCCTTCCTTCTCCTCATGGCTGCTGCTGCTGCTTGTTCAGGTAAAACCTGGGATTGGGCAGGATGTTTTTTGATGGTATGGGGGCCAACCAAGACAAAGTCCTCTTGTTGATGTCTTGTTTGACCCTTACATGACAACAAAAGATCTCAACCCTTACATCTTTTCATAAGTTGAAAGAGATCTTGCTGAACGGCCTTTAGAAATTACTGAGGCAACACCATAATTTCTGGGCCAGGTGAAGGCCTGAATGTTTTCTGAATATAGATAGTTTTTGAAATGACGATCCGCAAGAACATAAAATAAATTAAAAGTACAAAATTGTTTAGACACAGGCTAAAGTGAGAGGGAAGTGAGCATTGAATGAATATTCTGCTCTTGAAAAAAAGCCAAGTTGGCCTGTTCCTACTAATGGCTGGTAAAGTAAAACCTAGAGATGTTCAAATTTCCTACCATCAGAGAGAACTTCTGCACAACTGGATGGTATTCCACCATGTTTGACACACAACCTGTGCACAAGATGAACCTTTCTGGAACACACTGTGCAATGTGCATCAGCTTCCTATAGAGTACTGGGCTGGCCGGGTCTGTTGGATCTCATCATGATGACACCTTGCACTCTCCTCTGGCTGCACATTACCGGGGAAATGGGTCCAGGAGGACACATTGCTGTTTTATGGACCTTTGAGGCTTGATGCCCTCTAAATATGTTCCTAACTCATGCAATACAGTGTCGGTCGTCCAAATTTTGCCACCTGCTCTGCTGAGTTCTTTCTGAGGAAGAACCTGGAAAACTATGCCTGTAAGAATGGAGATCTTCTAGTTTGTGCTCTTGTACGTCACTGCTGCACCTTGGCCTGGAGGGCTGAGAAATCCCCTGGCAATAATTCCATGGGTTTTCAAAATGATTTCATTATTCATGGCAGCTTTTGTTCAAGGTACAAAGTCAGCCTTAACTGCCCCTTCCTCCCCTGCATTCCTCGGGGCATCGTTTTCTGGCACTAGCCCTTATGGGCACTGTCCACTAAACGGGGGCTCCCAGTTGACTTCTTTGTGGGCCCTGAAAGTCAAGGTCCAAAGAATTGGGGGGGGGGAGTTATGAGTCCCAATCCAGGTTGCAGCCCTCTCAAGGAGGGGTGGTAAAGGTGGTTGATGGGTTATGGTGCTCCTTCCAGAGCCCCCTTTGCCACACCTCTTGTTGCTTGTGTTTCCAGGCTGGGAGGGGGTAGTCTCCATGACCCCTGTTGTGCTAAGCCAAGGGTGGCACTAGATCAGGTGGGGGCTGTGTTGTTAGGGCCTCAGGTCCCCATCTCCCCTGGCTAAAGGTGCAGACTGCAGATGTTTGCTCCATGTCCACTGGCCCTGTTTGCACCTGAGCAGAGGCACAGAAGTTGGGGGTTCCAGTGCTCTCTGGCCTCTTACCACACACCTCCCCTTCACCTGACATGGTCGGTAACAACCCATCTCTCTTATTCCTACCCCTGTGCTCCCTGCCAGCTGCTCTTCCTAAGGTTATCGTTCTTTCTGCATCCTACAATGGCCCCCTCCCCACCAGCTAGAGGCCCAAGAGATTTGCTTCCTCTCAGGTACCCCTGGGCTTGTGGGGCAGGGCTGGCCAGTCTGCTTAGTGTGCTCAAGGGGACTCCCCGCACACCTCTGTGCTTTCTACTTTACTTTGCAAACATTCTCAGACTTTGGTGAAAGCAAAGCCTTGATTTATTTCATTTTATTGTACCCTTACCAGTCACTGGGGAAAAAAAGAGTGCTTGGGCTGATCTAGCACCTCTGAGATCGTTCCGCTTTAGAATTACGCCAGACTAACCAGCACATCATGGAGAAAGACAGACTAGAACTTTTCATCCAGATCTGTAGAGATGAGTGAATCAGCTCAACATCAGTCTTGCACCAGCCTTTCTTGTGGATTCATTCATTTCCAAACCTGCAAGACCAGTATCGGCATCAGTCCATGATTATCCAAACAAGACAACATATAAAGATAGGTGGTGCTGATATTCATATAGAACCTGGCCCATATCTACTTGCTAATCCCAGCTAGAATAAACCAATTGAAACCAAGGCAAGCCCCACATCAACTGTCTCTAACTTTTACTTATCAGATCGTTTCTGAATCAAAAATTCAAAGATATAAGTAGACTCATTATTGTGTCACACTGGGATGTGTGTTATAGGACAGCTCACACAAAAACACAGAGAGGCTTAATTCTCCCCCATGCCTGTTGCATGTGCACTAACGTGCATCCTGGATATTTTTGCTCGTCACATAGATCTCAGTAGGGCAATATGATACGTTCTGCAGAACACAAAGACCTGTCCTTACTTCTCATTTCAGTGATGCTGAAATTGGTCTCATCAGAGGAAGAAAATGTTTTCAGCTGACAGAAGGCTAACCTGTCAGCTACTGGAAGAAAATAAAGGAATAGTGGCGCTGAATGATATTCTGTGAAATGCCTGTCCCTTTTGCTGTGTTGGGTTTTCTGTCTGTAGTGAACGGCTGGAGCATGCCACTAATTGCTCTTCTGTTTCAACATGAAATCCATGATGTTACCCTTGAGGTCCAGAGACAGATAAAATGCATGGAAAGGGAAGACTGCACCATCGAAGCTAAGTGGACATCTGTCAGCTTTAACTGTTTCATTTGTCCCAACCTTTGATCCAAAACTCTCTGGAAAATCTGGTGGAATGCAGCTCTTAATGGGTGGACCCAGATACCTGTCCCACCAAATTGCATGTCACTTGCTCCCTCACTTATGCACCAGAAGGACTGTCATTCGACTCATCTGGGCTTTTCAACTAAGCATCAATCAATGGACCACCACTTGAATGGAACACCAGAATGAAATGGCAACCAGTCTCGCGCGCTCAGAGCTAGTGAGATGTCTTCTAAGAAATGAGCACAGCTTAACCATGTTTCTTCTTTAGGATGACCCCTGCTAGCTGCTTCACGTGGCTGCATTTCAGACCACTGGAATTTACAGAGACCCAATCCCAACTGAGTCAATGGACCTCTTTTAGTTGCAAGTACTAAGCTAAGCAGCAGGATTTCACAACCAATGTCCTCTATTCCTGTGGGAAGCTAGCTCACCCCAGGGAATTTAACTAAAGCATTTTCCCATTTATAACACTTGTTAGACTAAAAATCGAGGGTAGTCTTAGACACAGATGTAAGCCAACCATGCTGACGCAAAACTGTAATTTTGGGTTGGAAAAGTGGCGGGGGGGCATCATATACATGGGGAGGGGTTTCTTATAGATGGAAAAATACAGTACATGTAAAGGTTGTTGAAGCTGGATGGGTAGCTCAGTGCATTAGGTATCAGCTGGGAGGCTAAATCCCCAGTGTGCCTCCAGGGAGAGGACCCAGCCAGTAATGACCTCGAGCAAGCAGCACAATCCCTGGGTTTCCTCTGAAGAAGGGGATGGTAGGTCACCCCTGAGTATTCTGTTCTTGGAAAAGCCATGAAAAGGGTCACCATAAATCAGAATTAATTGAAGGTGCATTATTATTATTATTATTATTATTATTATTATTATTATTATTATTATTATTATTATTATTATTATTATTATCATCATCATCATCATCATCATCATCATCATCATCATCATCATCATCATCACACAGCAGACAAGATAACTACACTGGATTTTGTATTACAAATCACTAGTAATACAAAATCCAGCGTTGTTATCTTGCCTGCTGTGTGATGATGATGATGATGATGATGATGATGATGATGATGATGATGATGATGATGATGATGATGCACCTTCAATTAATTATGCTGGATGATGATGATGATGATGATGATGATGATGATGATGATGATGATGATGAATAATGCACCTTCAATTAAATACGATGGATGATTATTAAAGAATATTGATCTCTCCTTACCCTTGATGGTGGCACGTTTAGCATAAAATAAACTTTGGAGACAAGCTCAAGGTCTACAGTTCGCAACAGTATTATACTGTACCTGTATTTCAACGATGCTTTTAAAACTATTATTGTAGTCTCTTCTCTAAGAAACCGACAAAGTTGAAGGGCGTCTTCATTTTTAAATCACATATTGCCAGTATTCCTGGCAACCCCATGCATGGGCTGCCCTGAGTGCTGTTGCACTAGTTTAAACTGGAGCAGAGTTTAGCCTACTTTCTTTGTTTTAATTTTCTCTTCTTAAAAAGGCTAATGCCGCTTCCATAGTCATTTTACAGTGGGAAGAGTGAAGTACAAGGAATAATCTCAGAAATTTAAAAGGTCAGAACTTGATTTGCTTCTTGCTATTAAATTTCCCCCCTCTTCATCAACTAGAGAGCAGAGCAGAGTTTCTTACCATTTGCCCTAAGCAGCTAAATTCATTTCTAAATGTTCTCTGTTAAGAACATGAATAGCAACACCGTTCTCTCCCCCTCCCACCACTTTTTTTTTTTGACGGTGGCAGTATCCCAGCTGTAAGATGTGGGCTTTGGCATCCAGGCAATGTGTTAATTAACAGGGAGTCGTGAAAAAGCAGCTGTGAAACATAAAACAGGAAGAGAAGGCGGGATCTGGAGATATCGTGGAGGCTGTTCGTACAAAGGAAAAAGTAAAACTGAGCTGTGGATTCCTGAAATGCCATCCCCTTAGAAATCTATGGGATCCTATAAATCATTACTAACTGTAATTATTCTCTTCAGATTATAGATGTGGTACTTTTAAAAACAGGAATTTTTCATTTCCGGGTAATTTTTATTTCAGTCATCTGAGAAAAAAAGGGAATTGTCGTGGGGGTTGCAAGAATACATGTTGATTAGATGGTTACAGAATAAATCCATGGCACTGTATGGTACAGCTGACAGCCGGGAATAACGGTGCAGACAGCTGGACCACCGGTAACTTTTTGACCCCATAGTGTAGCAGGATGCTGGTGCCAGTTGAGGAGCTCTGATGCCTGAATATTTCCCCAAAAGCCCTAAAGAACTTTACAGGCCCCAGGAGAAAATCAGATGCCTGTAATTGTCAAAGCTGACATTTATCCCCAAAAGAGATTAATTCCAGAATGAAACCAGACAATCCTTTCCAGTCATTTCAAAATTCATTTGAGTACAGTATAACTCTTTTCATCACTGCATTGTATGTATGTATGTATGTATGTATGTATGTATGTATGTATGTATGTATGTATGTATGTATGTATGTATGTATGTATGTATGTATGAAAATATTTTAGCCCACCTTTCTCCTTAAAAAGGACCCAAGGTGGCTTCGAAGTTCTTGTAAAACATCCAAAAAACCAAAACTATTTAAAAACAGTAGGCACAAATAGTTAAAAAAAAACTAAACTGAAGTTGTAGCCAAATACTTATGTCAGAATTCAGTTCAAAATGCTTTTAAAATATCTTTTATAAGTAAAAAGAAGAATGAGAATGTTTTGATTGCTTTTTGGCAGGAGGACTGATAATACAGCTCTAACAATATCAAATGTCAAATATCAAAGTCCTTGAGAATAAAAATGTATTTAAGAAAATGATTTCATTAGCCTTTAAAAATATATACAGAGAACAATTCTGAATAATATTATCACCTGGTCACATCTTATCCCAGTTTGCATCTATAGAGGATTTGTGATTATTGTTATTACTGGAAATGAAGCCACACCCTTGGTGCATGTTTGTTGTTGATACCTTCTATGTATGGCATGGCATAGCATGAAGTTACCTTGTGATGATGAGTTGAATTCCATATCTGTCTATATTTATAGTTCTTTGGGTTGTTTTCCAAGGGCCTATTGATATAGGGGCCTGGATGCCAGAATACAGAAAAACCGGCGTACTGCAACTGCTTAGCTGGAGAGTTGGCTAATTTTTTTGCAATGACTATAGTAAACTATTGTTCAACTCTCAATTTTGAAAGAACTTTCACTTTCAGGGGTACTTCTTCTTACCTCCCTTTAGTTATTTTAACAGTCTAATAGACACACAAGATGGCAAACCTTGACACAGGCACATCCTTCCCCACTCCCAGTTAGGTTGGTTGGTTCCATGGGTGAATGCACACTAAATTCCTCAATCATTGTCACCGTGTGTTTATGAATTCCACAGCTAGTTGGAATTACAACTCTGGCTTTTTAGAAGTGACAAGTGTGGGAACACAACATATGGATCTGGCCTCTAATTTTTGCACTGATGATACTGATTTGTTTGGTTTGACACAAGTGTGGCCAATAAAACACCCTTCTGTTTTTCCAAGTTTTTAAAAACCACCTTGCCTGCCATTTGTGTATCTTTATTTCATTACGTGCCTATGGCTGATTTCAAGCAACAAGAACACAGAAGCTTTAAGGTTAGCTCTATTCCACTATTAAACAACAACAAAAAATTCAGTGAAGAAGATAATCTTGAAAGCTTTCCTGCAAGATTTGTTAAGGAGTTGATTGGAAAGAACAGCCGATTTCCAAACTGGATGAATACTGTATTTGTCACTTTCAGCTGAGTGAAATTCTATTTAAATGGAACACACGAAAACCCAGCAGAGAAGATTGATTTTAGGGGTTCTTCCAGATTTCTACAATTGAAGACAACTGATTTCCAAGGCAGATTAGCAGCAGATGTTTGTTGTCATCAGAAACATTAACTGAATGATTTACGAAAACAAAGCGGGGGAAAGAATCAGAAGACGGAATCATTTCCAAGGAATCAAAAGATTGTTAAGAGTGTCCATAAGTGTTTTGAAATATTTTTGAACCTTTTCTTAAACAGATGCTGTTTTTTTAAGAAGAAGAAGAAGAGAAGGAGGGTTCTAAGGATCTGGGTAGACAGAAATCCCAGGGAGACCTGTGCTCGAGTGGAGTTAAGTGGCACAAAATGGGAAGGAACAAATGCTCTGCCTGGGGAAGCTTGTAGCATCATTTAAATGTCCCCTGGAGGAAGACTGTAAAGAAGAAAGGGAAAAGAGAGAATCAGAAACCTAAAGGGAAGGATGGCAGTAACAGCATGGGACTTATGCAAAGAGAGAGAGAAAGAGCTTGGAGAAGAATAGCAAGGGAAAGGCAGCCGTAGAAAGTAAGCAATTGGACCTAGCCTGGCAGGCAAGGAGAACTGTCTGTTTGCCTGCAGTCCACCTTGGGACTTCCTAGAGCAAGCACAGTGCATGTCAGACAGAATCACACGCAGGTTCTATCAAACCCTAGTGTGGCAATATATGGCATACTCTGCCGGAAGAGCTGTTGTAAGCAAGGTTGGTCTCTGTCTCCAGCTAGTGGCCACCTCTGGTAATGACATCATGGAAATATATTTTCGGAGTGAAAGCTATATACAGCAACAGCATCAGCATGTCATAGTGGCCATATCTGGTAACTACATTGTTAAATATTTAAAGACACACAAACACACACACATACACACAAGGGACTCTCAGAGACTCTTCACCTTAACTACTCTCTTGAATGTGTGGGTCTTAAGGTTTTTGCCGGTAGCTGGAGTTCCTATAAAATCAAATTTAACTACCTACCTGTTTCTATTGCTTGCTTGCTTTTCAACCTCAGTCCTAAATGAACTAGATTTTGAATCCCCCTCCCCCCCCACCAAAGGAGGTGATGACATAAGAATATATTTCCGCACAATAAGCTGATTTTTTTAAAAAAAAATCATTCAAAATTACTTATTTCTTAACATCTCAATGTTTACTTGTTTTCATCCTAGTTGACAAGCATACTGAAAAACTGTTGGGCCATTGGTGAATGGGAGTGGGGGAAAATCTCAGTGGCTGTTATGTGCTGCCACGTTGCCTCCAGTTATGAATGAGCGATCCACAAAATGCCCTGCCTGTAACAGCTCAGCTCAGCTTCTGGAAACTCAAGCCTATGTCTTCCGTCAGGGAGTCAATCCATCTGGCATTTGGTCTTCCTCTTACCCTCCTGCCTTCCATCGTCCCAACACTGATGTGTGTCCCCCCCCCCGAGAATCCTTCCTTCTCATGATGTGCCCCAAAGAGGACCGTCACTCCTCCCGTTCCACAGTGGGCTGGGTGTAGCATCACGGATGTAGCCACCCACTGGCTACGACTACCAGGGACCCTTTTGCTGATGGCCTTTTTGTAAAATGTATTTCTGAATGGACCAGTTAAGGTGTGACTTTAGTTCGTGGATGACTAATTGAGCTTTAGGAACACATGCCATTTAACTAACATAATAAGCAAGCTACAGCAGCTTCTACAACTAAGGTATTTGGGGTGACCTTAAAGGTACAGTCTATCTCTTAAAAAAAACCCAGCTGAGTAAAACCAAACTAGGCTCTTAAATTGTTTTATGGTCTTGATAACTTAAAAAAAATACAAAGAAGGGGGAGTGAAACTGCCATGGGAGTGAGAAGAAGTATAAGAGGAAGTAAACGTTGCAGATTGATGTGAGAATAATGAAAAGCCTGTTTCTGGGAGGTCTGCTACCGCCGCCTTCGTGTGTAGCTTTTTAAATGTAACCAGCAAATGCTCCCTGCAGCTGTTCTGTAGCTTTGCTATTTCCCATTTTGGACACCAGACATGTCAGTGTTTATGTGTCATTTGCAAAGAACCCAGATTGGGATTAGTTTTAGGAAAGCAGGTTTTTCATTTTTTGTGAAGAAAACATGTGTTTCTACTCCAGACAATCTGGACAGGAAAGGTTAAGCAACTAACATACTCTGAGGTTGAGGGGGGAAATGGGGAATTTATAATGAGCCAAGCATTGTATTTGTGGCTTCCTCTAAGCACATCCGATCTCGCCTGATTTCGGAAGCTAAGCAAGGTTGGCCCTGGTTAGTACCTAGATGGGAGACCACCAGGGAATACCAGGTGCTGTAGGTGCCTGGAGTAGGATCTGGCAAGCTACTCCAGTATTCCTGCCAAGAAAACTTCATGGATAAGGATGTTGGCAGAGCTTGGGAAATTTGTTTGAATCTCCTCTTCATATGCAACAGAAGTGTGGTTTAGCTTACAAATTGATCAACCAGAAGATCCCACCTCTCTACCCTCCAGCAAGCACTAGCCCTTTAAACAATAAACACACACGAGAAGCTTGTTTTGTTGAAGAATATAAAAGAAAAGAGTTTACTTACATAGTTTCTCTAGTAGGCACTAAATACAGCTCAGATTAAAATGCAGGTTGGGAGAATAAAGTATAAAAGTATCATTCCCGAAAAATGGTTTGGGCTGTGTCCTTTCTGCCCACGTGCTGAGGTAGAAAGGAACACAACAGAGAGTCACATCCTCTCTCTGTGAGTTCAAAACGCATAATGGTGGCTGGCCTCTAGCCAACTCTTTCCATGTGGGAAGAAACAGGAAATAGAAGGGTGTGGTTAGCAAACCCCGGTAAATACAAATCTCTCTAATTGGTCATCATGCCAATAGACCAAGCTAGGTTGTGACATACATCACCCTTCCATCTGCAGTGAAATCAAGCATGATGGATTGATTTATCCAACAATGGAGTCACGAAGAGTTGGTCACGACTATAACAACACACACACACACATGTCATATCCTCACCCCACCCTCTTTGAAAGAGGAGTAAGGGCTCCTCTTTTAAGGACCTACACCCCGCTATGCAAGACACTTTGCTGTCTTAGGATGCAGTTACATGAGGGGGAATGTTGTCCAGTTACCCCCACCCCATCACATTTATTTATTTATATATTTATTTAAATATTTTTATACCGCCTGCTTCTCAAAGGGAACTCAAGGCGGTGTACATAATAAATAAAGCAAAACACAACAACCAAGAAATCATAGCATAAATTTCCGGTCACACAGTGCACAACATACACACCATTTAACCAGCCTGCAAATCATTCCTGCTCACATAGGGACTTCTATTTTATTGTTCCCGTGATGATGCAATAGATTCCTTAATGGTATATCATGTGTGCATGACCCAACAATATGGTTACACAGTTGCCTCACCGTGGAAGGCGGCTGACACTGCAGCTGTGCAGCTGCCCATAGATATAGTCCACGGCCGGAGTATCAATGCATTGCATTGGTAAACTTCTGTCAATAGGTTTCAATGACAAACTCTGCCTAGTGTCTGGTGAGCAGCACCATGTTGGTTGAGTACCTTGGGTCCCTAGGGTGCAATTCCTTGCTTCCAGAAGCACCTGTGCAAAAGAGAGAATTCTGTTTATCAGGAAACACTATCCAACCTTCTGATGTATTTTTTTTTAAAAAATTAAAGCTGAGAGGCTTTAGTGCCCCATAAAATAAGAGAGAAAATGAATCAGTACCACAATGTAGCTGGCCATAAGGATTCGAATAGAAGGAAATGAACCAGTAATTCGAAAACACATTGGGACACCCATCCAGGTATATATACCATGTGTCTATAATGAGTTAAAGCAAAGGTATAGAAAGTCTTGCTAAAAGTGGTGAACATTTCCCCAGCGTGACCAAGACGTAACCATCCCTTGTGCTAATACAGGAGTACAGAAATTACAAGTGTGAGAGTGGCAAGCATTATTGAATTCCTGACATTGATTTATTGATCTCCCTTTATTTGCTCTTACATTGAGTTTTGATTAGATGCACTTCAACCTGAAGTGTATAGGGCTCTCTGTGGGGGGGGGGGCAGGGCAGATAAGAATATGGTTGTTTTTGCAGCAAGTGGTTAAAACTTTAAGCCTTGATTAATTGTTGTGTTCTCTGCTTCTGTTTTGTAGGGTGTTTTGCCTCTTCCATGCATCTGCTATTTTTTTATATAGTTTTGTGAGTTTGTGTTCATTTTGTTGCTCAGACCATAAGCTGCCTTAAAGGCCTTTTTGGGGTAGCTGGTCTAGAAAGATTAATACAAATAAAACAAGGTGGGTTACCTGTTGTGTTTGGGCTGTTTTGAGGCTTGGTTTTAAATGCTGCTTTTATCCTTCAAAGCATTTTGAGACCACATTATCAGGATGCCTCCTTTCTCCTAGATGTGCTTATCCATGCTTTAAGAACCTATTTCATGGCCTTGCCCCCAGCTAGTGAAGTGAGGCGCACATCAGAGGTAGTAGCATCTTGAGTTTTGGAACATCCTTCTCAGAGAGATTTTCTGCTGGCATGATGGTTCTTCTGTCTTTTTGGCATCAGTTTGAGGCCTCTTTTATTTGTTGTTGTTGTTGTTGTTGTTGTTGTTGTTGTTGTTGTTGTTCTTGTTGTTCAGTCATTCAGTCGTGTCCGACTCTTCGTGATCCCATGGACCAGAGCTTGCCAGGCCTTCCTATCTTCCACTGCCTCCCGGAGTTTTCTCTTTTATTTACTGAGGTCTTTTCAATAAATCATGTATTGTGGGCCTCATGAGTTTGAAGTTGTGTTGTTGTTGAGGGATTGTTTGCCAGTTGTTTTGTGTGATCCCTGTGCTGTTTAGAATGTTGTCTTCAGGTTGTATTTTGTATTTAAATTTTCTTTTTCCCCACTTATCACATGCTACCTAGAAAACTTTATTTTATGAGATACTCAAGCAATGTTCATAACAAACAGCATGTTCAAACATTCACTCATTGTGGTATATATACTGTACCACATGACCATGATGCGTTATAAAAAAATATTGCTAAAAGCGGTGAACATTTTCCTGGTGCGACCAAGGCCTAACTATACCTTGCTAATACAGGAGTACGGAAATTAAGAGGAAAAATTGAGCATTAGCTTCAACCTTGGATGTATGGATGGCTTGAGCCTGTGAAGAATCTCAGTCATCTAGGTGAGTTTATCTGGAAGTTGAGTCATGGCAACTGGATTTTGTTTTCTTGAGAGATAGTGGATGAGCAGCAAAAAGGTTTCTATCTCTCAAGAAAAAAGTTCAGTTGCCAGGACTCAACTTCCAGATGGCTTGAGTGGAATCTGAAAGAAATTTGGCAAATGGCATTTCAGAAGCCAACTGAGTTCTTGCACAATCTTGGCTATAGAAAAACCCTTTTGCCCTGTGCAGGAGAGAAAACCTGGGCAAACACTCCTGTTTGTTTCCATCTGTGAACTCTGTGGCTCTGCTGCTTCCTCTGAATCTGTCCGTTGGTAAATTATCATTCATGATAACTAAGCTGAAGGAGTCACTGGAAGAAGGAGGCATGTTGGTTCTTAGGAAAGAAATATGTTCGGCACAAGGAGAAAGACATGGATATAAGAGATACCTGACATATTTTGATGGAAGCATTCATGAAACTCCCATTTGTCAGGGATGGGGGACTCAAACTGATCACTCTCAATATTCACTCTCAAGTCAGATTTAAGTTGCACCAGTAACTCAACTTGGACTTGACTTGGTTTTGTTTTGTTCCAGTGACTTAAGCTTGACTCAGAACCCACCCATCCCTCCTTTTTTTTTTGGGGGGGGGGGGGAGCCTGTTTTTAATAGGGGTTCAGACTTGGTACTTGGTACAAAAGACTCGGACTGAGACTTGGGACTTGGACCCAAAGACTTACCAACACCCCTATCATTTATTACAGTTCCTAACATCCTGCATTGCAGGATAAAGATCCTTCCAAGGTGGCCTAGAAATGTAATGGAGATATAAAACATAAGCCATCCTATGACTTCGCTGCCCCAGTAGATTGTGAAATGTTCCAGAACTGATGTCACTAGGTGGTGCTTATGTAAGATGGTAAGAATTTTACCCAAATAACATCTTGGAATCTTTGTTGTTGTTCAGTCGTTCAATCATATCCGACTCTTCGTGGCGCCATGGACCAGAGCACACCAGCCCTTCCTATCTTCTACTGCCTCCCGGAGTTTGGTCAGATCCATATTGGTTGCATCGATGACACCGTCCAACCATCTCATTCTCTTGGAATCTACTGACTTCCTAATACAGTGGCCCCCTACCATTTCCCGGTTCATTTACTGTGGTCCTGGTGTATCACGGGATATGAAATGAAAGCTCCCATGGGGCATGCTGCTTGGGCCCGTTTGAGGCTTCTTGCACTTACCTCAGGCCTGGCGCTGCCCAGAACGGGCCTCTGACAGGCTTCCCAGGCCTGTCAGAGGCCCCAGAAGTGGTTTCCAGAAAACCGGAAGTGGCTTCTGGAAAGCCCGGAAAGCTTGTCGGAGGCCCACTTGGGGTAGCGCCAGGCCTCAGTTTAGGAGGCTTCAGAGAGACCTACCTAACCCAGCATCCACATATCGCAGATTTTCAATTATTGCGGGTTGGGTCAGGTCCCTAACCCATGTGATAGCTGGGGGATTACTGTATACAAATCACTTTATAATGGTTTCAAAGTCTTTTTGTTAAGTACAGAATTGCTACTAGGAGAAGAGAGTGTTATATATTTTTCCACATGTACAATTATGCAGTCTCTGTCTTGTCAGACAAAGGCTACCCTACAATCTACTGACTCACTTAAAAAAAAGTTCAGTGCCTTGTAATTTAATCCCAAAATAAGTAAGATACAGAGAACAACACAATATCTGGGTGGTTTGCTTAAAATAATGCAGAGGGGCATGGCAACATGGCCTGTAATTCTGAAATGATGCTGAATATTTTCAAGAGAATGAAGCATTCTAGAATTCCCAATTCCCAAGGCTGAAATTCCTCGATTTCTGCATTGGTAATTCTTGATGAAATCAGGATTTTCCAAGGTGTGTGTGTGTGTGCGTGCGTGCGTGTGCATGTGTGTGAGAGGGTAAGATAGTGTATATACTTTTATACTTTGTATTGCATGTAGTTTATGCAAGTGTGTGTACACGTGTGCATTCATTATTTATTACAGCTGGTAAAACATGCTGTTACTTTGAGCCATTCCGTCACACAGCCTGTGGCTGTAGTCCCTTAATGTCACGTATCAGTGGAATTAGCAGCCACAAGTTGAGCATGAATCATGCATCTACAATCAGGAATACAACAGCACCAAGTTCCATTGCAGAAGATGTATTCTTAGGAGACACAATATCCCACCAAAAACTCGGGAACATTAATCCATGCTGTGGGTTAATGGACTGCAAATAATCACTTTAGAAAAGCAAACCTGTTTTGGAACTGATGGAAAGAGAACAGGATTTGTCTCACTGATGCAAAGTGTCCAAGACTTGTGCCATCTACACAGGGAACTTACTTTGTCTAAGCTACACCACTGGGCCATCTTGGTGAATGTTATTCATGCTGGCTGGAAGTAACTATGGAGCTCCTTCTGTATGCAAAATAAGGTGCATTTCCACTGGGCTACCTCCTCTTCCCCCAGGGTAATATATGCATTTATACCTTTGGAGCCCTGTATTCTGAAAAGTGGAAAGTAATAGTTCATTTGTTCAGTGTGAACAGGACGTTAGGCACAGTTTGCCAAGTCTACTTTTGTGTGTGGGGGGGGGAGGGGAGACTACATCTTCCAAAATGGAGATTTCTCCAAGTTTTAATTCAGGAAGCAGTTTTTTTCCAGGCTTTGTGAGACAACCACTCTAGGGATTGCCACTCTAGCATTCTTCACTGATACTGTTAGTAGAACTCTGCTGTAGCAAAAGTGAAGGAAAGGATTTTTGTAACAACGAATGTTCACCCTATGCAATTTATTCCTAGTAATGCTACTACTTGTTTGTTTTACTTGTCATTGTACTTTATAGCTATTATTAGCAGTAAAAATGTGCATGTGTCCATACAATTTCTATACACTCACATGTAAAAATGAAACACTCTTGTAATTCAGTTGTATGATTATTGGGTGCAAAGTTTAAGACCTGTAAAACATCATATTTTCAGAATCTGGTATACAATATTTTTCCTGATACATGATATACCAAGAGCTCAGAAATAGAGATGGGCTTTTCGTTCCAGAAGTGGTCAGCTTCCGAAACGAACTGCGGGAGCCCAGCTGTCGTTCAGAACCGGAGGAATGCAATAACCTAATCTCTTACCTTGCTCTGGGGTTGCGCGGGCCTAAACTCCAATGAGGAAAAAGCCTCTGATGTCATCATTCCTTCTCCCTGGCAGTGGCCAATCAGACAGGGAGGCAGGATAATGCATTTCCCTGCACAACTCCTGATTGGCAGTGCCAGGGAAAAGGAAAGATGACATCAGAGGCTTTTTCCTCATTGGAGTTTAGCCTCAGGTGAGCCCAGCACAAGATAAGGGATTGGTTGATTGCATTCCTCTGGTTCTGAATGCCAGCTGGGCTCCCGTGTTTCATGTCGGAAGCTGACCTCTTCTGAAATGAAAAGCCCATCTCTACTCAGAAACAAATTAATCCAGTGGCCTTCAGTGGCCGCATGTAGAAATAATTTCTCCTTACTTTATTATATAGCACCCCATTCCCTACCCAGTCATAACAGCCTTATTAAACAAGTGAAAGAAGTAAACAGACCAGAATAAATCTGATACTCGAACTTCCATCTGTGTGCTCATTCCTACCAAAAGAAACTTGTTTAGAAAAGCAAAATGAATATGGCGAATTACATCTTATTCTTTTAGACATCTGAAAAATAGCACTTCACTGCACTGGGTCCTGAATCCTACCAAAATATTTTCCTGATTTTTGGAATACCAAAAATACATGTGTCATTCTGTAGGAGACAGGATGGGGGAGTGAATACTAGACACTAGGCTAGATCCTCAAGAGCAACTATCAAAAGTCTATGGCCCATAAATGAAGGCATTCATTTGGACAAAGGCCATTATCTCTGTACACACAAGGGCAGGGAGAAGATGGAGTCTGATCAAAACAACTCACGGTGTCTAGTGATTTGTCTGATTCCACTGCACCATGCATGAATAATTATAGCATTTCAGTAGGACATTCCTGTTGAATAGGAATGAGACTCTTCTAACATTACAGTTAAGTTACTATGGACCAAAACACTCTTGTAGGCATTTGCTCCTGTTGCAAATATGTGGTTCTCTGAAGTTCCCCAGGTCAGCTCCTATTACAAAAGGAAAGTACTGTTGCTGATTAGGCCCAGCTAGTGGCAACATGAATTGATTGTGTCAGTTTTGACCAATGAAGCTGGAAACTGAGAAAGTGTCTATTATATTGACTCGGCATTATTAGCCTCATTGCTAATTATGTAGACACAAGGACAAGGCTCGTGTTAGAATTAACCATCAAAATAAAATGGAATTGCACTCATAAATCTTATTGATAGGGAATTTATGAAGAATTACAGCCACTGAGCAAAAGATAAATCAATACATCAGTACAGAAGGAAGGAAACTTTGAAGGAAGGCAAGCCACTCTGGTATTCCTGCCAAGAAAACTCCATGGACATAGGTTCACAAAGAGTCGGTCACGACTGTGACGACACAACACACACAAGACATGAAAAGAGAAGAGTCGTCCTTGTGCCTTTTTGGCTCCTGGTCCATTTCTGAGCACGGTTCAGAAGGCAGTGTGCAGCTGAAATGGAGCACATACCAGACAGAGGTTCTTGTTCCAAACACTTTTTTTTTCACCACGTACCTCTATCAACTGAGATAAGGCAGGTGGTAATCCTGTCCTGGAGTCAGCTTGCCAGGAAGATTCAATTGGTACCAAGAAAAAATAGTTGATTTTGAAGTATTTTACAAAAGCCCTTTTAAAAATTATTTTAGGTATGGGTGGGGGGTGGGGGGTGGGTAGATGTGCTTGCAAACCCATGTATTTATGTCTAATATAAACCTTATACATAATTAGCAGCTGGGAAGAGTGTTGGGCTATTTTTCCTCTAGTAGTTATAGCCATGAAGTTGATGTTATACCATCAGCCTGTACCCAAGGGGCGGTATTGCGATGGCACTTGGCTTCTGAGACATTTTGTTGGGCACCCTGAACCAGTTCCTTTAGGTCTGAAGTCTGGAAGTTGAGTCATGGCTACTGGACTTCTTTTTCTTGAGCGATAGAAACGTTTCGCTGCTCATCTGAACAGCTTCATCAGTCTGATGAAGCTCTTTGGATGAGCAATGAAATGTTTCTATCTCTCAAGAAAAAGAAGTCCAGTAGCCATGACTCAACTTCCAGATAAACTCACCTGGATGACTGAGAATCTTCACAGACATTTAGATCTGAAACAATCTCAGCCCAGCGGGTGGTTTGTGCCATCCAACCTGAAAGTCAGCAAGAAAGAGTGTATTATTTCAGCTGCAGATCCTACCACTCTTCCCATGCAGTACCATTGCCATCACGTATGTTACTTGCACCTGTGAATCCAGGTGCTGTGCGTCAAGGGAAGAAGGCCAGTCTCTTCATCCTGAACAAGCCCTCCGTCTGTGCAGGGGCTGAAGGAAGCACTGTGGTGCTAAGGGGAAAGGCAGCTGCAGTGCCCGCGCTGTTACTTGACGGTTGCATGAGAATAGAAGGGCGAGATGTCTCTTCGTATTAGCATTTGGAGCTCTGCCCTGTGGCTTTGGTCAGAGACTCCATAGGATCAGGCTGAAATTTGGGATGATTTATGGAAGGCCCACACGAACTTTGACTATTCTTAGAAATGCAGACCTGGAAGGCACCTTATGGACCATGGAGTCCTGCCCCTGCCAAGGAGGCTCAGTGGGGAATGGAATTCCCAACCTAATGGCTTACGCCCCTGCGCTATAACTGGTAGCTTCCGTCTGTATGGGGCATTTTGTCTGCACCCTACAAACAGGGTGGAGGCTTTATGAATCCTGTGTGCCACTTTTACGATCCTCTGACTAGGTTGATTATTGCTCAGGGAAGGCATTTCCAAGGTAGCCAGTTTGTTAATTTCCAAATTAACAAACTGTTAATGCTAACTATCACTATTATTATTTATTGTTGTGATTTTACTGATGTTTTATTATGATGTTTCTCTTAGTTCTTTTTATTATTGTTGTTTGCCTTATTGTTTCCTCTGCTTATATTCTTGTTGTAAACCGCCCGGAGTTCTTTTGGAAAGATGGGCAGTACATAAGCATCAAAATAAATAAATAAATAAATTGATTGATTGATTGACTGTTTAACGGTCATGATTTGGGGCAGGATTTATTCCTAATAGGTGATCTAGTTCTAAAGGACAAAGGGACGCATATGCCGTGCAGTGATGGAACTGGAAGGACAAGTTTAATGTCAGGGAAAACCAAGACGAGCTGCTGTGAACAGCGAGCCATTGCGAATACTTCCTTAGGTTCCCATTTGTCTTAGAGAAGGCGCTAGCTATTTCGGATCCTTCAAAACAACGATATGTTTTGAAGAATCACTGCTCCTTCCAAACCAGCAATGACACTTCTTTGCCTGGAGAGCATTAGAAGTCTGCCAGAATGTATACGCCGTTGAAAACAGAAATCGGAAACCTTGTAAAATGAGCTGCCGCTCTACGGAATGATTTGCTCTTGCAAGTTGCCGGTAAGGAGCTATAGCTGTTCCTATTTTGAAGAGCACTGCATATAGGTTGTGACTTCCAGCCTTGATTCTTTAAAAAAAACTGTCCCAGTGCTTGTGGGATTGGCTGGATGTCCTGCCTTTTAAGTGAACTGATCATGTCCTTCTTCTTTGAAAAGGACAAGCTAGGAATGCTAAAAATGTAGGCATACAGAGGAATTGCACCTTCTCTCTCCTCCTTTCTTTGCTGGTGTGGGCAAATGAAGAAATTCATCAAGGTTTTCCAGACAGCTAAAAAGTCTTCAAGAAGGAAGAAGAGATGTAAAGAGGAATTCAGGTTGGAGGAAGAACTGTCAAGTCAAGGATCCTGTGACCACCCCATCTGCAGTCTGCATCTCTGTGTCAGGGGTAAGGAGAATGTGTGGATGAGATGTTTGGGCCTGGAGCTTTGTGGAGGCAACGAGTGAGGATGGTTCTATATCTTCAGAGGCTTTCTTCAGGATGGTCTCCTTTGGTTATATTTTTGAAGACTAGCTATGCAGACAATGGCTGCATCTAGGTTGAAGAGGCTGTTTCTCTATGGCTTGGTTTAGTTTGATTGATGCATCTTTCAGCCATTCAGAGGATGCTTAGGAGACAGATGTGTAAATGGGGTGGGGGGCATGATGTTACCAGATGTTTTCCCTAACTTGCACCCAGGAGAATCACAGAGTTAAAGGTGTGTTCAAAGGTTGGTCAACCATCCTATCAAAGTAGGAAACTGTCTGCTTCACTTTTCTGAAAGATGGCCACCCAGACATCTATCATCTACTTAAAAGCCTCTAAAAAAGTGGAGTGTAATACAGCTTGTATTATCATGGAGTTTTTCTTGAAGTTTAAGGTATAGCTATAGATGTGGATGTGGGTGTGGATGAGGCCTTTCATATCCCTTACATAGGATCACTGACCAGTTTGAACAGCTAAAAAAAAGGTTTCCACATTAGCCAAAAACTGCAGTGAAGCCTAAACTTACCTATATCCATCATTTGCTATGCCCATGCAGTGCTGGTTGCAAGATTTGGGGTGGTGGCGGCATGTGCAATATCTCCACAGAAGGAACTCCTCTGTGAATGCATCTTCTTCTTCTTCCTCCTCCTCCTCCTCCTCCTCCTCTTCTTCTTTGGTCCAGCAACACTACTGCCACTGAGTCTGTCCCTGGTCCCATTCTGCACACATACCCCAGGAAGAATGCAAGGTAGCAGCTGCTGCTATTGTATGGACTCAACTGTTTGCAGATTCAGAGCAGGCAGCTGTCCATACACCAACACCAAGGAAAAGGAGCAGCAGGATGAGAAAGCTTTGTAAGGACTAGGTCAGGACTAGATGGTGCCCAATCGTACTGACCCCTCTGTCTGTTTTTCTCTCTGTGTGTGTGTGTGTGTATAATAATTCCATGTATAAACCTAAGTTGGAACCAATTTATTTGTCTTTCTGTCAGTCTATGTCAGCGGTACTGGGTGAACGTTTGGCACTCCAGATATTTTGGACCGCAACTCCCAGAATTCCGAGCCTAGGTTGTCAATGACAAAGGACTGCCGGATTTGTGGTCCAAAACATCTGGACTGTCAAAGGTTCGCCAACACTGAGTATTTATTAAGGTCTCCTCCAACACTGCATTTTGAGTGAGTGGATTTTCTCCTGCAATATTTCTTTGTTGTCTAGCTTTCACATCTGTAGATAGTAAATTGGAACATTATAAAAGTTCTTGGCCTTGGTTTCCAACTCCTTACACTTGAGGAGATTTTCTAGTTCCTTCACAGTTGTCACTGCAAATCTTTAGTTTTATGCTTTCTTGACTGTAGTTTTCATTTGGGTTTATAATTGCAATATGATATAGAAATCATTAAGTATTTCAGTTTCTTCCGTACCAGCATTAAAACTATGTAGTTCTTCTGTAGTAATATATTTATTTATTTATTTAAAATATTTTTACTTGGTCTTTCTCCTTGGAAAGGACCCAAGGTGGCTTACATCACAATATACAACCACGAAACATTAGAGACAATATTTAAAGTTAAGGACAATGAATTTGAAGAGGCATCTTACATCATTAAAACAAGGCAATATTCAAGCAAAGAACAATAAGTGAACAATTAAAGGAGAGGAATGGCACTATGAAAGATGGAACACTAAAAATGGAAAACACAAATAGTATTACAAATTCAGCTCATGGAATAATGCCTAACAATCCATCTAAAAAGTCACACAACTGTTTTTGTTGACATGATGTTCAGCTTTTGACTCTTCTCTATGGCTGACTGGATTGTTCGGTGATTTAGAGCCTGAGACTGGAAGTTCAGTGCCTCACCATGTGCCTCCTATGATAACATCCAGCATGTAGAGCAGTGGTTCTCAACCTGTGGGTCCCCAGATGTTCCTGGACTGCAAGTCCCAGAAACCTCCACCACGCACTGTGCTGGAAGGAGTTTCTGGGAGTTGTAGTCCAGGAACATCTGGGGACCCACAGGTTGAGAACCACTGATATAGAGCCTTGGGCATAATGTATAGTCCCAGAAGGAGGGAAGGGGAGCACCACTTCTGAGTGCTTTATACTCTAGAAAAACCTGGGGAAGTGCAACATGATTTTGAAGAAACCTGATGACACATGTTTATTATCAGAAAGATAGTATTTCATGTGGTGTGTCATATTTGTTCCAGAGGTCCACATTATTCCCTAAGTGGAAATGTCATAAAGTTTCCAAATGTTTTGTAAAGATGGTACTATGTAGTGCCCATGAAAAGGAACATGTATGGTGAAAGGTCTTTAAACAATTCAAATGAAAAGCAATTTGTTGTTAAGCAGAGAGGACAACATATTTGCACCCTAATTAAGCTGATTTATATTAACACAGCTGTGCCCTGGGCAGAATGGATATTCAATTGACCACTAGTTCTTTTCTGCTTGCTCTCCTATGGCAGCTGTGTTAATGAGCGATGGCCTTTGGAAGAAAAGCTGTTCATATCGATTCTTGTGGATATTTGACAATACAGTAATTCACAGAACGGATGAGAGTCTGTGTGGGCTTTGTCAACTGTAGGTTTATAGGACATTCCACAGGGAGTGCCAAGGGGGTATAATTTCCAATGCCCAGTCATGAATATGAGAACTTAAAGACTGGGTGTACTTACTGTTTTTCATAGTTGCTGTGAGATGAATGCCATTTGCACCATGATGGCTTTGTTTTGGTATTGCAATCTCTCTCTCTCTCTCTCTCTCTCTCTCTCTCTCTCTCTCTCTCTCTCTCTCTCTCTCTCTCTCTCTCTCTCTCTCTCTCTCTCTCTCTCTCTCTGTGTGTGTGTGTGTGTGTGTGTGTGTGTGTGTGTGTGTGTGTCCATGCGCTCACTATGGGGAAAGAAAGGAAAATCATTTAGAAAAGTTTGGCCTCTTGAACTGGTGGAAATGAGAAAGAACATGCAAGATGGTGGCAGGGGGCTTGCCACTGGGTCCTGCACCCCATTCAGCCATGTCCATATTCTCTTACCAACTGAAATTCCAAGTTAGTGGCAAAATGAATGCATTGCATGATCTTGTTCCTGGCAGCAAAGCTCTCCAACTGAATTCAATGAGGGTTCTTCTTCTCAGTTAAGAACTGAGTGTAGAATTGCAGCCGTAGCACAGCGTCTCCAGCCTAAATCGAGTTAGCCTCAACCAGAGAAGAGCCATTAGATCACCAGCTGATTAAGCTGACACATATCTTTCTGACTCATTCAGTGGTCCTACTCTACCTGGTTTAAGCTTTTGTTCATATGCTTTGAGCGGCTGAAGGAAGCAGCAGAGGGCCTGTCATCTGGACTCTAGGAAGACATGCATAGGCGGTTACTTCACATCCTCCTTTGTTCCATGACTAATTTTGCACCATGACAGTGTTGATCACGTGGTTTTGTCCCCGTTTCAGTGTTCCCATGGTCATGATAACTTGTCTCGTGACAAGTGTTACCTCACGGTCTTGTACCGTGACAAACACTGAATTTGTCTAGCTTCCTTTTTCCTTTTTTGGGAGGGGGGGAGAGCTTAAAAATTATTTTTCAATATTTTGCTTCTGAAAAGTCAAAAAAAACTGGACACACTTTTTGGAGAGAAACAAATGTTTTGTTGCATGAGAGTTGTTACTACACGGTGTCTTGTCTCAGAACAGAAAGCGGGAACAAAGAGTGACAAGGGAAACCCCTACCCCAGCACCAGGTACAGTATTGTCGTACTTAGCACCCGTTCCGGGGGTGTGGTCGAGACAAATTTCAGTAATTGCACGACGGATGTGAAGTAACATTTTTTGTATCACTCCTAAGCGCAACACTGCCCTGGTTAGTACTTGGATGGGAGACCACCAGGGAATACCAGGTGTTGTAGGCGCCTGGAGTAGGACCTGGCAAGCCACTCCAGTATTCCTGCCAAGAAAACACCATGGACATGGAGTCACGAAGATTCGGTCACGACTGTAACGACACAACACACACAAGCGCAACACTAACAGAGATAAAACAGACGTGAAGTAACCGCCATAGTTCACTTCAAGTGAGACTTAGGGGGATTAAAATGGGATGCGTTTTAAAGAGTGATGAGGCTTCTTTCAGTTGCTTTGTTTTTGACAAAAATGCAGCTCCCTCTTTCTCTAATTGCTCTGAAGTCTGAACATTATTTTTTTCTGAGATGTTGAGATGTCGCAAGTAGTAAGCCCCTTCATTGTGCTGACAACAATAGTTCATGCTCCTCTCACTTGCCACCTTAAGAACCAGGAAAGATGGCAAACATTACATTCTTCAGTGCTTCCTTATTCTGTTTTGGGCAAGGATATTAGAAGCTCAGGCAAAATGCAGCATCAGACACAATGAAGAGGAAATTGCAACTGCTCCTGATATGTAGGTCATTGCTCTTTTCCAACATTCACATTTAGTAGCCTGTTTTGTTTAGTATGGTGTATGGGGTTTATTTTTATAAAGCAGGATATATGTTCTTCCAGATCTTCCTCATCGACTATTTATCTACCTAATTAACTCTGGGGGTATTTGTGCCCTGACGTTTTATCATCCTTAGACACTCGCAGACTCATGCACATTGTTGTGCAATATCCCTTTTGACAGTGGGCAGCAAGCTTTGCTTCATTTTACAGAAAAACAACTGAGGCATAGAGATGATAGAAAGGGTTGATACAGCGAGGCATTTGTCAGGCAACATGGAGCTTGAACTAGACACCCTTTGATCAGAGGTGGGTTACAGAAGGCTCCTATTACTGCATTATCACTTTTGCCATGTATACAGGAGCAGACAATAAATAAATAAAATTTGGAAAATCAGGTGGATCATGTGGATCCATCAGCTGATATATATATAGTCCCCATTATCTGTAGCCTGTAGAGGTGATGGTGGTATGTAGAAAATTATGGGAGCGGTGGCCCAATATATATATATTCTGTTGTCTCCACCCTACTGCCCTTCAAATAACCTGTTTAGTTGTTGTTTAACCTTTAGAGTGGAGAAATGTTTAACTCTCTTCTCCACTGTTGAGGTCCTGAGCAAAATTCTTGGGTGGTGATGGCATTCTTTGGTGCCAGTGAGAGTGTTCCTCCTAACCTTCTCTGTACCTTCAGAGGAAAGATCTTCCTTGGCCTGCAACACTAGTAGAAAGGGTGGGCTCCTTTAGCTCACCCTCTAATGGCACCAGCCACCTGACACAAATGTGGCACCTGACAATTCTGAATTATGGTGCAGACACACAAAAAAACCCCCTCAATTTTAAATGCACAGATGCCTTGCCTTTAATCTCATGTCAGTCTCGGCACCTCCTTTTGAACAAGCTGCATTTCAGTGTCTTTTAGGAAGGGGTTGGTTAGGACCTCCACTTGAGTCTGGTTGAGCAAATGGGGTTTAAAAACCTCTACCAAAAGGCAACAAAAAGCTTGCTGCATGCTAAGAGGACCTGCAACGGATGGCAAAGGACCTAAGTGTTGTAAGCAGCCTGTTATCCTGGTTCCTTGATTTTCAGTCTGTTTTATTCAATAAACATTCGATGTGGGTAATTGCTCCTGAGTTTTGCCCTGGGTGATTCAAGATGTTCGGGCCTACATCTTATGTAAGCTTCATGATTGCTGGTCTAACTATGATACTTGGCAGTTTTGTGTTTGAAAAGTGGGCTGGGAAATGCCAGCAAGCCCCATACTAAGTAACCAAAGGGAGAAAAAGACGATTCTTGATCTTCCTAATACAAGTTGCAAATTTCTCTGCTTGCAGGTTCCCAGGGGCTAAATCCAACTGATCGTCCCAGATAGAGCAGATCCATTGAATGGATGGGGATGCCTTAAATCAACTCATATATGAGTGCTGTTGATTCAGTGACTCTTTTTCAGTCGAGGAAAAGTATTGGATTTAGTCCCAAGTGTCTTATGATCCGAGTGATAAATAACATATGAAAAGTGGCAATGCAGACTCTGAAATGAGGATAACCTGGTAACATATTCCAACCTTCTAAATGAGGCCACAGTGGAGAATACTAATCCAGGTGAGGTTGGAGTACCATACTCATGTTGCTAAAGCAGCTCTTAATCTCAGCCAGTCTGCTTTCACCATCTTTTACTTAGGTAGATAAACTATTGAACCTCTATCACACTCTGTCATTTCTCTATCACACTGAACTTTTCTTACTTTGAATTATTGGTTTGTATTTGTTTCTAGCTTTTCAGCTGTGCTCTTTATCCCCCTGTGAGTGAGGCCAATTTCCTTACGAATATGCTGAAAGACAGCATATTTAAATAGACATAGAGACAGGTCTACATACAAATAAACACCTCTATCTATATTTACAGAGGTTTTTTTTTAAAAAAAGAAACATCTTATATAGTGCTCTATACATCTTATTTTCCAGATATATGGAAGCTTTGAGTGAATAGGATGGGAAGAAAGGAATGGGGCAGAAGTAGGATATTGTGGAAATATCTGAGATATACTCAGATTTGAGATTTGTTATTCAGCAGTTTTTGATGAGGGGTTGCCTTGGTATCAGGAAAAGAAAGAGATCAACATGGGAAGATTCCCCCTTAACACTGATTACAAAAAAGAGAAAAATAAATCATACTATCCCAGCATGCCCTGTGAAAACCTCCTGAAGAATAACCTCATGCATTTGTGTAATATGTACATAATTTTATATCATTTGAAGCACTTTGACAGGCGTTTCTCTCAACATTTTTCATTACAAAATTTAGAAGAGCATGATTATTAACGGATAACTGAATTTTGGTATAATGTTGGTTTATGGGATGTAGATCAGACTAGAACAAATTCCCATAAATCTCTACTTAAGATCCAAATGTGTGTTAGAATTTCCACATTTTTTAATCCATCAGATTGCAATGGTCCGATTCCCAATAAAAGTCGCACAAGAAAATGGGCTTAAAATTTTTAAGGCATCCCCTTTCACTGCTGTATCTCCAACAGCTGTTCTCTAATTTCCAGCGCTGTTGTAGACACACAGGAATCAGAAAAGAGGCCACCAAAACAAAACAAAACCAGCAAGCCACACTGGCAGGTTTTGAACAGTGCTTCTTATCTGCATTTCTCAGTAGAATTTATATTTACTTGGAATCTCCCACCCAAATATGTTTACACTTTGACAGGTGAGATTTAATGCATTGCTCCGGTTCTTCCCTCTGTTTGTATCACATTTGTCTTCTTCTGTTGCAGCAGCTCACAAGAAAACTGATAGCTTTGCTTCAAGCTATAAATCAGCACTTGGGGAAAAGATGGGTTCCTGTGTCACAGGCTAGCTTGCCATTTAAAATAATGTGTATCATTCTGTAAGCAATAATCCATAAGTCACCACAAACTGTTTGACCTTTATATAACAATAGTCTTGATTGGTTAGCTTTCAGCTCCTGTGTCCTAAAGATTGGAGAACAAAATGGCAGTGATGTTCTCCCTTAAAATATGGCCTGGAAATCTCCCATTCCAAATGCTTTCTCATCTGCCTTATATAACTCCCTTTCCTCAGTTTTATACCAATATGTTCAATATGAGCTACCACCCTACCAGGCAAAAAATTGAGGAAAGAGGGTAGAACACATGTCGCTTAGATCTCCAACAATTAATATATTTTTGAGAGTGAACAGTTTCTTTAGTTCTGTGATACTGGAAGGAACTGAGGGAATCTCAGAATCTCGTGATCTGTCTTCTTTCTTGCCGAGTCCTCCAGCCCCAAAGAAGAGAGGCAGAGAAATGTATGTGTTTGTGTCACAGAACATAAATATATTGACTGAACCTGGAAACATTGCTTTCTGGGCCATTCCAGAAATGATTTCCCTTGTGGTGGCAAGTGGAAAGAGGAAGATTTTTCTGAAGAAATCCTGACAGTCTTTCAAAAAGCTCAGACATTTTTTTGATATTCCACATGAGGTATTTGAATGCTCGGTGATTTACTGTTTCTCCTGGGGCTACTTTTGCCATATCTGAAGCTGTCATGTCTTCTAAGAAAGGAATTGGAAAGCCAACTGCCATCTGCAATATTGGCAGCTTTTATAAGCATGCTAAGGCAGGGTCCACTCTAGCAGGAAGCAGATTTTTTTTTTTTGAAATATTCTCTTTGTTACTGTTTTGTGTAATGGAACTCTTCAGTCTGCATCCTACATAGCAAAAATAGGAGTTTTTTCTCTTCTCTTTGGAAACTTCATACTTTACCAAATGAAGCACGGTAGTTAAACCCTCAGTATTTTTATTAGTATTATACCTAACGTGCTGTAGTGTGTTAAAAATGACATGGTAGAACTCAGAAGACCTGGGTTCAAGTTCCCATCAGTCATGGTAATTCATGGCAACTTGGGGGGGGGGTATTGGCACTCTAAAACCACTGTTTGACTCGCTAACTTATCTTGAAAGCCCTGTTGGCGTCACCATAAGTCAAATGATATTTGACAATATATAACACACTAACTCATTTTCCCTAGTAAGTGAAAATGCCCTGCTTGGGTCCTTGCTAGCGTGCAATTCATAAATAAATAGCAACCCAGAAATGGGACAAGCTTTTAGGTTAAAAGAAGATTCTGATCTGAATCCAGGTTAGATTAGACAGCCAGATTGCATTGGGCTGGATTGGGTTAAAACTGGCTACTTGAGATCACACAGAGGCAGAGTATGCCATTTGGTGCGATCCTTACATCTGCGTATAAGAACATAAGAAGAGCCATGCTGGATCAGGCCAAAGGCCCATATAGTCCAGCTTCCTGTATCTCACAGCGACCCCACCAGATGTGTTTGGGAGCGCATGAGACTAGATATCTGTCTCCTGATACCACTCTCCTGCATCTGGCCCTTGAATTACCCTGGTTTAAACCCTGGAGGTTACACATCTCCATCATGGTTTGTAACCTGTGATGGACTTTTCCTCCAGGAATCTGTCCAATCCCCTTTTAAAAGCATCCAGGTCAGATGCCATCACCACATCCTGTGGCAGGGAGTTCCATAGACTTACAACGCGCTGGGTGAAAAAATATTTTCTTTTGTCAGTTCTTACTCTCCCAGCCCTCAATTTGAGTGTATGTCCCCTAGTTCTGGTATTTTGGGAGAGGGAGAAGAGCTTCCCTCTATCCACTTTACTCATACCCTGCATTATTTTGTATGTCTCAATCATATCCCCCCTCAATCGCCTTTTTTCCAGACTAAAGAGGCCCAAATGTTTTAGCCTTTCTTCATAAGGGAGGTGCCCCAGCCCAGTAATCATTTTAGTCGCTCTCTTCTGCACCTTTTCCAGTTCCACTATGTCTTTCTTGAGATGCGGTGACCAGAATTGTACACAATACTCCAGGTGGGGCCTTACTATTGTTTTGTATAATGGCATTATAATGTTGGCTGTTTTATTTTCAATCCCCTTTTTGATAATCCCTAGCATGGAATTGGCCTTCTTCACCGCTGCCACACATTGGGGAGACACCTTCATGGAGCTGTCCACCAACACACCAAGATCTCTTTCCTGATCCGTCACAGATAACTCAGAGCCCATGAGTTGATAGATGAAGTTTGGATTTTTTGCCCCAATATGCATTACTTTACATTTGGTTACATTAAAACGCATTTGCCATTTCTCAGCCCATTCCCCCAGTTTGGAGAGATCCTTCTGGAGCTCTTCACAATCTTCTCTGGTTTTTACCACACGGAAAAGTTTTGTGTCATCGGCAAACTTGGCCACCTCACTGTTTATCCCTGTCTCCAGGTCATTTATGAACAGATTGAAAAGCACCGGTCCCAGGACAGAGCCCTGGGGCACACCGCTTTTCACTTCTCTCCATTGTGAAAATTTCCCATTGACACCTACTCTTTGTTTCCGGGATCTCAACCAGTTCTCAATCCATAAGAGGACCTGCCCTCTTATCCCCTGACTGTGCAATTTTCTCAGCAGCCTTTGGTGAGGGACTGTATCAAAAGCCTTTTGAAAATCCAGATAGACTATATCAACCGGTTCACCCAAATCCACGTGCCTGTTGACCTTTTCAAAAAATTCTAAGAGGTTTGTCAGACAAGATTTACCCTTACAGAAGCCATGCTGATTTTCTCTCAGCAAGGTTTGTTCTTTTATGTGTTTTAAGATTTTCTCTTGGATGAGGCTTTCCACCATCTTCCCTGGGACAGATGTATCCCTGGGACAGATGTATATTGTACATAACGATAGGAAGTCCGTACCTGGAGTATTGTGTACAATTCTGGTCACCGCATCTCAAAAAAGACAAAGTGGAACTGGAAAAGGTGCAGAAGAGAGCAACTAAAATGATTACTGGGCTGGGGGAAACTTCCTTATGAGGAAAGGCTAAAACATTTGGAGCTCTTTAGTCTGGAAAAAAGGCCCCTGAGGGGGAATATGATTAAGACATACAAAATAATGCAGGGCATGAGTCAAGTAGATACAGGAACACTCTTCTCCCTCTCACAAAATACCAGAACTAGGGGACATCCACTCAAACTGAGGGTTGGAAGAGTGAGAATAGACAAAAGAAAATATTTTCTTACTCATGGTGTTGTTAGTCTGTTGAACTCCCTACCACAGGATGTGGTTATGGCATCTGGCCTGGATGCCTTCAAAAGAGAATTGGACAAATTTCTAGAAGAAAAGTCTATCATAGGTTGCAAACCATGATGGAGATGTGTAATCTCCAGGCTTAAAACCAGGGTACTTCAAGGGCCAGATGCAGAGGAGTGGTATCAGGAGACAGATATCTAGTCTCTTGCGCTCCGTGACACATTTGGTGGGGCCACTGTGAGATACAGGAAGCTGGACTAGATGGGCCTTTGGCCTGATCCAGCATGGCTCTTCTTATATTCTTATGTTCTTACAATGGCAACCTCCAAGTGGCATGAGCCAACCAAGTTCGTTGCCAATCTAGGCTGATTTTGCAGTGTTGATCTTATGCCTACAATAGATATGGTAATGTTGGTCCCTGGGGGCATGGCATTTTGTGGCTAGTTCCACTGTTCTCCTTTAGCTAGATAGGTCTAGTGAATTTGGTTGACCAGTCCTACTTAGAAACCTCTGTTTTGGGCTGTTTTTTGAAATATCATTTTTTTTGCCCAGGATAGGTACCAGAATGATCATGTTCTATGTTGTTTCTGAAGATGATTTGTGGTTTTCTGCATCTACCTCATCTTGTCACATGTGTATTGTCAACATGGTTGGCCTGTGCTACTCGGAAGTTGTCATTCTAGGCCACTGTGTTTCATCGTGCCATGCTTTGAGCCCATAAAGGCCTAGTGAAATTGGAACCCATTGGGTTTGATGTCTAAAAATGTTGTTTGGATGTTTGTCCAACACATTCCACAATTCTTGGCACCACTTTTTGTTAAGAAGCCCCTGTTCCATTCCATCTTTTACCAGTTTCTCGGATCTTTCAGTTAACATGTTCCTGCAGAAGTGAAAACATTCCAAAACTCACTGGACAAACTATTGCCTATCGTTTATTAGTTTCAGTATTTCTGCTTTATGTTGCTGTTCCCACCAGGCTGAAGGCAATGGATCTCTGTCAATTAGGTACCACAATGCACAGTGGGCCATAATGTCTTTGAGATTTGATTATAATATGCAGTAAATATTTTTGTCCGCTCATCTCTTGGCTCACTAGGCCTTTATCTTCTTTCAGAAGACGATGAGTGGGTTGTTGAGTTGTTTTATACAGTATTCTTATTAAGCACCAGAACATGGCTCCAGATGTTCAAGTTGTCTTATATCTCATAAGCCCACTATATATCACACTATATGTGATATATATTGCTTAGGGCCTGCATTTCCCCAAGCAGTAGGAAGGTCAAGACAGCTTTACAGATTTCATCAGAGCTTGTTGAAGATGAAGGATTTTTTCTGAGTAGAGTCTACTGAGATGCTTTTCTAAAAAGTGTTGATTGAACCATTGGGACAGGGATGAGAGGGGAGGAAACAAGCAGGAAGCTGTACAGGCAGTATCAATCACTCACCTTGATTTCCTTTTCTTGTATCAGGTGAGGTCAAAAGCCATCTCAGGTCCCACATGTGCAAGGTGGCTCTGACATTGTCTGATGGTTTTCCTCACCCTTGACTGGTATTAATGTGCCATGGTCAAACAATACCTAAACAAGAGAGGCACCATTGGTTGTGACTGTATTTTGCATTCAGCAAGGCTACTCTTCATCTGTTGGATTAATCAGTTTAAAGCTTTTAATGAACTAAATGGCTTTCCCTGCTTGCCAGGCCACAGATTTTAAACTCTCTCTCTCTCTCTCTCTCTCTCTCTCTCTCTCTCTCTCTCTCTCTCTCTCTCTCTCTCTCTCTCTCTCTCTCTCTCTCTCTCTCTCTCTCTCTCTCTCTCTCTCTCTGTGTGTGTGTGTGTGTGTGTGTGTGTGTTGAAACCAGGTCTCCTGATCTGAGACCATCGGAAGAAAAGATTGGGAGGAGAGATGACTCTCTTCATTACCTGAAATGTCCCATGGGGCTTAAGCTACAGGAGCGCTGTTTTCATTTGAGCAGCAGGATAAATGTTTGGCTCTGGAATTAATTATCTGGACGGGTGGTATCTTCACCCATCAGCCTGAACACTCTACTTGGATGTGACCCTCAATTTGAAGTTGTTCTAGCTCTGGGTCACCAGTGCAGAGGAGGAAATTAGGTGACGTGTCTTACAATGCTCTCTCGGCCTCTGTGATGCTACGGACACATTTGACCCCCTCCATAGGTCAAATGTTCCACCCAGCCTGTTGGGCTAGTGTGGAACTATGGAGATTTCCTCCTCACACTTCTGGCACTAAGCACTCATCTCTGGCAGAACCTTTGTTCCATAATACTAGTGTCAGTTCAAAAAGGTGCAACAAGGCAGTGGTAAAAGAGTGGATTCAGTCTCATGTTCCCATGCCGAGTAGTTCTGGGGATAAAAGAGTGACGTCTGGAAGTAAGAACAGTTTTTGTCATGTTTCCCTTCTCTGTGTGCCATTTGACCACTGTGCCTTTTCCTAAGCCAATACCCAAGCATACCTCCCCTTACCCACCCACCCACCTTATCCCATCCAAATCTTCCTCGCAGGGATGACAGCAAGGATAGCACTTTAATTCTTTTCTAATTAAAATATTTTCTATGCACATCCAAACTAGTACATCCAAAGAGTTCATAATACTTGGCGAATGCTACGAGAACAATAAAAAAATTTCCTATGGAATAATTTGGAAAGCTAAATGAGTATCACACAAAGCTGTGGTAGAATGATTGTTTTTCTAAGCAGGATTTTAAAATGCATTTGTGTTTAGATACAGAAATGTATGGATTGCTGTAGCTCACCTCCGGGAGTTTCATCTTGCTACAACTCGCCATAAACTTCAGCATTATTTGGAGAAGTTTTAGCAAGCAATGGGGTAAGGTGTTTAACCCCTTCTGTTCCTCCATGTATATCTTACCATGTGCAGAATACAAAAGGAAATATCCTTCTTTTTCAATATTTTGAGCTGGAAAATGTAGAGTTTTCTTAGTGATTGACCACTCGGTATGTGTACACATGGGCAGAATAAGCATCAGTTCATTAGCTTGCTTTTGGGTCAACTGCAGATGAGAAAGCATTGGCCATGTCATCTTCAGGGACCACAATGATCAAGGGTCTGGAAACCAAGGCAGATGATGATTGGCTTGTGTATGTCTAGAAAGTAAGGCTGAGAGATATAAAGGGAGATCTCTAAGGCTTAGAGATATAAAGAGCTGTCACGTGGAGCGTTTGCTGCTGCTTTGGAGGGTGGGGATGGAAGCTGTGGCTTCAAACTAAAAGGAAAAGAAATCCCAGTTCAGTATTGATAAGAATGTCTGTTGGTGAAGCCTATCCAACCGTGGAAGTGAAACTGCCTTGGAAGGCAGTGGACTCTTCTTCAGTGGAGGCTTATAGACAGAGGTTGAGTGGCCATCTATTAAGGATGCTTTAGTTGTGATTCCTGCAGTGACAAGTTATTGGAGTGCCAGACAACCCATGGGAACTATTCTGACTCCAGAACTATGGTTCTTTGGGTCCAGTTCACAAAAGAGATGGGCAGCTTCCATTGTTTCCTGGTACGTAGTTGTACTGTCCAATGTGAAATGAGTACAAGTATGGATAGCGGTACTTGCCACGGCTATGTTCTGTGGTCACCATACAGCCTTGCTTATAAGCCGAGCTGCCACCATTACCTGCATCCATCTGTCACGTGCACGTGTATTCTGCTGCCACCATTTAACTTACTTATTTTATTTTTAGGGCCAAGTGTGGTATTTGAAATCATGGAGTCTCGTAGGCTTTTCTTTCAAAACAAATAAGAATGGTTTATTGTAGTACAAGGAATAAAGATAATTGTTCATGCTTTTTGGTAATGACTTAAGTTACTAATTTTATATTAAACATGGAACATGACTGATGACTCCGCCTAAACAACTCCTGTTGAATCTGGAAGTTGAGTCATGGCTACTGGACTTCTTTTTCTTGAGAGATAGAAACGTTTCACTGCTCATCCAAACAGCTTCATCAGTCTGAATACAGCTAGTGTGAGTCCTCCATCTTATAGGCAGCTTTGACCTCTTGTCACCCTGGCCTGAATTAGGCTCATAAGATGAACAGTGGCCTAAATAGGCCTGTTAGGGAGACAATTTAGGACACTGTTCATCTTATGAGCCTAATTCAGGCCAGGGTGACAAGAGGTCAAAGCTGCCTATAAGATGGAGGACTCACACTAGCTGTATTCAGACTGATGAAGCTGTTTGGATGAGCAGTGAAACGTTTCTATCTCTCAAAAAAAAGAAGTCCAGTAGCCATGACTCAACTTCCAGATAAACTCACCTGGATGACTGAGAATCTTCACAGACAAACTCCTGTTGAAGGATGCAAAACAAGATCCCCTCCAATATTACAAATAATAAATATTCATGAATCAGGGGTGATTGCCACGCCATCAATCCCACTCACCGGATATGCCATGTGAGCACATACTTGAGGAAGGTTGGGACCCACTAAGTATTCCCTGAGTCGTCCGGCATTGTCCCAGGTCCCTAATGACCACACAACAGCAAATAGTTTATGGGACATATATGTGTTTGAAGATGAGTGAGGGCTGCTCAGGCACCTTCTTTCTGACATCCATTCTGTCCCTTGCTCTCTTTCATTCAAGAGGACTAGAATGATAGAATTACTGTATGCCTGTAAATTTAAGTGTGAAAGTCATTCTGTCAAAACAAGAAAACACCAGTGTAGTTGTGCTCATCATCCCATGTGGACAAAAGCACACATTATCTCCTTGATAGGGAGTGAAATGGCCCAGATTTATATGTGCAAGATGTGTGTTCCTGATCCTGTTGGGATCACCATACTAGGGGAATGCTGATGGCATTATAAGAAAAGATGAACTGTTCCTACCCATGGTTTCAGCTATTGTTGGGGATTGCACACACCCGCAAGCCTTCCAAGATGAATAACCTTGTGACTGATGAATTTGCCTTTCCCTGAATCCAGATCAGAGGGCAATTGAAATCTGCACAATAATGGGGATCATACACTCATACTCTGCAACAGTGGCTGCTTTAAATGTTGAGAATGAGAGGATCCAACCAATTATTGCTGCAAACGCTCATCTTTTTTCAACACAACTAAGCATTAATTATAGGTAAACATTGGATAGAACATTAAAGAGTACAAGCCATTTGAAAGTGGGACAGAGTGCCTTTAAAGGTGGAGGCTCTCCTTTCTTGAGGGCTTTTAAACAGAGTATGGGAGGGGTTGTTTGACAGGAGGCTCCCTGCCACAGGATGTGGTGATGGCATCTGGCTTAGATGCTTTCAAAAGGTGATTGAACAGATTCCTGGAGGAAAAGTCCATCACAGGTTACAAACCATGATGGGGCTGTGTAATGTCCAGGCTTAAAACCAGGGTACTTCAAGGACCAGATGCAAGGGAGTGGTATCAGGAGACAGATATCTAGTCTCATGCACTCCCAGACGCATTTGGTGGGGCCACTGTGAGATACAAGAAACTGGACTAAATGGGCCTTTGGCCTGATGCAGCATGGCTCTTCTTATGTTCTTAGGCTTTTGCTGCGGATTTCAGCAGCGTTATGTAGGGGAGAGACTAGTTGCCCCTTCCAGCTCTGCGACTCTGTGATTTAAAGAGGAAGCAGTCACAGGCTTGTCATATCAGACAGTGCCATTTGTGTAGGAGTGTCTATCCACTTCAAGCAGCTGTCTTCAATAGGAACATACAGTGTAAATGAAGTATGCTATAGGTGAGTTAGCAGACTTTGAGGAGGAAGTACCTTCCCATCCTGTCCTTCTAAGATAGATCTATTCCACAGTGCACAAGCTTAGCTAGTTGGGTTTTTTTTAAAAAGCCCCCCCCCCATATATTCTATATGTTCTATATAGTATTCTTTACTGGGCAACCCATGGTCTTTTCATGGTGTTTTACGAGAAGATAACAATCAAGACATGGGGAGAAAAATGTCCAGCTGAATTTCCATAATATTAAACATAATGCTGTTAAATATAATTACTGACACTTTAGAAGTAAACATTATTACTTTCTGTAATATTTTACTGTACTTTAATCCTTTGTCAAAGAATCATAATTTTTCTGTTTATGTTCTATATATACACATATACAATGCCTATGGAAGGCAACAGGAACAGATTTCTCTGTGTGTATCTAGGTGCAGTGGATTGTTTAGGAAAAGGTTTTGTGCACATCTGAGCTGTTCTTCTGATTGTGGGGCAGGGGCTGCAACTTTTCCTCATCATTAAGGTGGTTTGGGGATGACTCATTTAGCAGAGCTTGGGGGCAGCTGTAATATTTCTCCATTATCTTGGCTTTCAGTTTCAATAATGTTCTGTCAATAGCATTTAGAGTTATTGTCAATAAACCTTCCTCACATGAACCCTGTGTGTGTGTTTGCGCATGAGAGTGTGCATCCCCGCTTATAAACACCTTTTCTCCCGTGAGCTAATATCACAGGCACAGTTTTGCAAACATATGGCTCCGTTAATATAATCACAAAGTCAGAAATACATACAGGAGGCTATTAGGAGTAATTCATGAGAGTGGCATGACCTCCGTCTGGGACATAATTTGTTTTCCGTAGCAAAAGCAGAAGGCCTCTTTCCTTGGCTTCCAAAACAAATTGGCAGAGAATGCAAGAGGCAATAATGCACAATAAAGATAAGACTAGTTCAATTTCCTACTTCAGGAGGCTCAGCCGTTACAATGGAACAATGTACATGGATTTGCGGAATATATTGTACCATTTAATTATCTGTAAAACAGCACCATTGATGCATGGCGCTTCCTCACCATTATGACACAGGGTTGCTTTTTTCAGGCTGAACCCCATGTGGTTGCTTTGTCTCTCGTAATTCATCTTTTCTTACATTATTATTTAATATTCCCCAGTCAAGTTTCTTCTTCCTAGTGAATAATCTTGGTGTAGGTGGCATAGGGACACCCTCCAGTTCTGTTGGCTAGTTTTGCAGGAGTTAGGGTTACAAGCAAATGAAATGTTTCATTGAGATATTCATAGAAAGGCAGAAAAGCCATTTCTTGGGGTGGCCATTCAGTTTGGTTTCAGAAACAATGAGGACTTAAAAGAAAAGGGAAAAAATGCAGTATTGCGATTTAGCTGTTAAAACCGTCTTCCTAGGGTAGAGCTAATACTACCATAACAATTCTGCAAAAAAATACCTTCCATGTTCTTCATCAGAAGACAGTGTTATTTCCCCCTTAAAAGAGCAGGTTTTAATTGGACTCCTCTGCACTGAATATGCTGGGAGGTATTTTTCGAAGTCAAGGAGAATGAGCGGCATGTCTTCTTTCCACTTGCTGCGGGAAAATAGTGAAATTGTAAACCATGGCCAATTTATTTTGTGCTGTGAGCTTTGTAAGTTTGTATAGTGGGTTGGATCCAAATTAGTTTGGCACTTCATGTCCATACCGCTAGGATACAAATATGAACTGTGGCACCACAGTTGCCAATGTGGCCTGGTATCTTCCATCCCCAAACCAGTCTGGCCCCTTATAGGGCTGTGTGCATCATGAGGATATGCCCGTCCTTTTGACTGAACCAACCCCTAGCTGGCACTTCCCTGCCTCCCAGCCCAGCCAACCACTCATTGGCTCAGCAGGGAGACTCTCTGTCCCAGCTCTGTATCAAAGTGGTTGGCTGCACTGGAAGACAGGGAAGGGCTGGCCAAGCTGCTTCCAACATGGACGCTGCAAAGAGGAAGATGGAGCCTCATTGCCATGCACAGCCCAGTTCAGGGTGGGAGGGGAACATACTGGGCTGCCGTAGCACTTGTGGTATTCTTTGGATATGAATGTGAAATGCCCAACTGTAATCCAAATTTAATTAAACTTGTAGAAGACCCAATGATACTAAAATTAGTGATAGCTAACTTATAAACCCTTGATTTCAACGAGTCTAGTCCAAGTTTGATTGGATGTGTATCCGAAGCACTGAGTTCAGTCACAACATCTCCGTTATTTGAAAGCACTCCATATAGGTGGCATACCATGGCAGCTTCCATAATTGGCCTGAACATAAACTGTTTTATGGATAGAACAGGTCATCATAAGCATATTTCATAACTCAGTGAGAAAGGTGGGGCAAGGGTGTGACCGTCCAGATATGGGAGACCACTCTCCTAAACAGCTAGATATGGAGCCATGGCTGAGGGAGGACAGGAGTTAAACTCCACCAGTATGTGGACAGTTACAAATTGCCCACTCCTGCTTTCTTATCTGGAATTTGTTGCTCTGCGATGATCCGTAGTCTGTATTTTTCGAGCAGTATTCCCACTCTCCTCTATGAAAGGCAAAGATATATCAAATAAAGATAGGTCTTGAAATAATCATGTCCTATATGGATATTGCTGAATATTGATTATGATCCTATTGAAGTTCTTCTTACAGCACTGAACATACAGTTCATCTTTTTAAAATCATTACTTGATTTCCTCCACCATATTGGAAACCTTTCAAGTGCCAGGCAAGATGAATAGAAATAGATCTCTTGCAGAATAGCCTTTTAATATTCTCTTTCTTCTCTGGCTGCTCCATTTTCTTATGCTTACAAAGGCAGCTCATTCTTTCACTAACTATGAATGGGATCCCTATTGTGTCATTTTGTCACAACTTCCTCAGGCTGTATAATTTCTGCATTTTGTGTGTGTAGGCAATCATCTGCCCCCAGGATTTGGGTTAAAAGGTTTCAGCAATACTGTATTGAACTTTTTTGCTGTTACCGTAGTGAGGTGGGGATGCACATGTATTTGGCACATTTAAAGGAACAGGTATAAAATTATATGTTCCTCTTGATTTATTGTAGCTCATTTCTTCCTCCATTTGAATCTCCAAGATGTTACTGTGGCTTGAAGAGAGCTGCAGTGTCTTACGTTAATTTGTCAAAACATCTTGGAAAAGATGCAGAATAGTACCGAGCGTTTCAGATTTCAGTGAGGGAAGCAAATAACACCACAATCCTTTGAGACTTGTGTTTCCAACTGCATTTTATATATCAGCATTGTTTCTCAGTTTGATATGTGTCAAAATGGTGCAGCAATCTGGATAATACACTGCTGCAATATAACTGCGACTGGAAAACGTCACCCTTTTTGATCCAGGAAAATGCTCTTCTTTCTATTGTCATGGAATAGTGAAAAATGCTACACCTGATGGCTGCGTTGGCCACTTGAACTTTTCAGACATAAGCTGTGCCTTTTATTTATTGTATTTATTTTAAAGCTTGTATACCGCCCGTCTTCCCGAAGGAACTCCAGGCGGTTCACAACATACAAAGTAGAAACAAATAAATACAACATAAAACAACAGTAAAATCAATTCAAACCAAGTAAAAGAGCATATAGGCAGATGGCAGGCAAAAAAAAAACTTAATTAAGAGTCACCAAACGCTTCCCGGAACAGCAAGGTCATCAGTGCTTTCCTGAAGGCTGGCAGGGACTGTGCAAGGCGCAACTTGCTGGGTAGGTGGTTCCAGAGTGTTGGGCCAGCCACAGAGAAGGCTCGGACACGAGTTAGATGATTTTCGAGCCTCCCTGGGCGTGGCCACCCGCAGCGAGAGCACCTGCGACACTCTAGTTGGTCGGGTCGAAGTTGACCGCTGGGAGATCCACTCTGCCAGGTAATCAGGTCCCAGCCATGGAGGGTTTTATAAACTAAAACCAGGACCTTGAATCTAATTTGGGACACAACTGGTAGCCAATGCAGGTGAGCCAGAACTGGGGTGATGCGATCATATCAACGCACACCCGCCACCAGTTTGGCTGCTGCATTTTGCACCCGCTGCAGTCGCCGAATGAGAGTCAAGGGCAACCCCATGTAGAGAGTGTTTCAATAATTTATCCTCGAGATCACCAGAGCTTGCACAACAGTTCTCAGGGAGTCCCCGTCAAGGTATGGGCGAATCTGGGCAATCTGATGAAGGTGGAAAAAAGCAGTCCTGGACACGGCGGCCACCTGGGCCTCCATAGTAAGAGCGGGGTCCAGGACCACGCCCAGATTCCTGACCCTGTCAGCCAGCTGGAGGGAAAAGCCCTCCAGACTGGGGAGAGGGTTTCCATATCCCGAAGGGGAAGTCCCAAAGAATATAACCTCAGTCTTCTCAGGGTTGAGTTTGAGTCTGTTAGTTCTGGTCCATGCCATGACTGCGCCCAGGCACTGGTCGAGGGTCTGGACAGCCTCAACTGCAGGGGTGGAAAAGGAGGGATAGAGCTGTGTGTCATCAGCGTACTGATGACAGCAGACTCCAAAACTCCTTATGATCTCTGCCAGTGGCCTCATATAGATGTTAAACAGCATGGGGGAGAGGGAAGACCCCTGCGGAACCGCACAAGGGAGTATCCACAGGGCCGACAACTCCCCCCCCATGCTGCACACGCTGGTGACGGTCCTCCAAGAAGGATCGGAACCAACCGAGAACAGTGCCTCTGATACCCACCTCGGAGAGCCGGTCCAGCAGGATACCGTGGTCAACGGTATCAAACGCCGCTGACAAATCCAGAAAAACCAACAAGGTAGAGCTACCCCTGTCGGCCCCCCGGATGAGGTCATCTTGCAGTGCGACCAAGACTGTCTCAGTCCCCCGCCCCGGCCTGAACCCAGACTGCAATGGGTCAAGGATCCATTCTCCCTCTAGGAACGACTGGAGCCGGACCGCGGCCACCCTCTCGATAACCTTGCCCATGAAGGGAACATTGGCGATCGGACGATAGTTTGCCAATACGTCCGATGCCATGCCAGGTTTTTTAAGAATGGGCTTCACCACTGTTTCCTTCAGGCGAGAGGGAAAGATCCCTTCCCGGAAGGAGGCAGTGGAAATAATAGAATCCCATTCAGGCATGCTCCCTCTGGCAAAACATGCATGTATAGATCCTCTTCTTAATGTTTTAATTCATTTGTAAGGTGGTGAGATTCTCTGTTATCCCAGCAATATTTAGGAAATGTGGCTTGAATCACCAGTTGATAGATGCTTATTTGGGAGACAGGGTGATTTCTAATGCCTGCATGAGATGTTTAACCACTTGTTGCACAGGGGTTAAACTGTAGTACTACATGCAGGACTCTGCTCTTGATCTGACTTTGATCCCAGCGGGCTCAGGTAACTGACGTGAGGTTCACTCCTCCTTCGATTTTTCTGAGGTTGGCAAACTGAATACCCATATCTCAGGGGGATGGGCAGTATATAGCTTGCACACAATACCCAGCTAGATCCTTCATTGGGATGCTCCTGAGGTAGAAAAAAATCCAGTTAAGTTTCTAGACTACCTCACATTTATTGATGTGTGTCTTAGAATTATGACTTCAAAAAAGATGGTATGATTCTGAACGAGAAAAATGAAATCAAATTCACTTCTAGAAAATATTTGGTAAACTATACATATGTATTCTCGATGGCTTTCATGGCTGGGATCTGATAGCTGTTGTGAGTTTTTCAGGCTGTTTGGCCATGTTCTGGAAGTTTTTCTTCCTGACGTTTCGCCAGACTCCTAGTTCCCTGAGCTCCTTGCCTTCTGACGATGCTGGCCACAGAGTCTGGAAAAACCGCCAGGAAGAAAAGCTTCCAGAACATGGCCTAACAACCCAAAAACTCACAGCAGCTATCAAACTATACATAGTTACATAATTTGCAAAAAAAAATCTTAATCTTATAGCGAATGTAAAATAATCATTGACACCTATCCCAGAAGACAATTGCCCATTTTATTTTGGAAATATTAATGTTTTCTTATTGTTATTGTGTATTTAAATTTTCTTTAGCTCTCTAAAATAAGAAATTTACTGTTATCAATATTCAGGATATTGTTTGCAAATATCCGTGCCCTAACCTTTCTGGAAGATAGAACATAAACAAATGTGAGATGGTGCAGTTGCCACCTGAATAAGAGGAATGGAGCAGATTATGTTTCACCCTGAACTTGATATATTATTTAAATAACGTTTAGTGATTTCTGCTGTTATTAAAAAGATAGCCATTTAAAGTTTTGTGATACTTGTTATTTTATGAATAACACATTTGTACCATGTTATAACCATGTTACATTATATTTGCTTTAACCCCCCCCCCCCAAATCATACAATCAGAAATACAAACATGGTAAAATAGTTCCCTAAATGATCTTTGAAAAGCAACATCTTAAGAGCTGCAAGTAAAGAAGACAATAATATACAGGATGCATAACCAAAACAAACGTATAATATCACCTTTAAGACTTGCAAAATTATTTCAGTGTCAGCTTTTATGGATTATGTTTCAGAAATATTCAACCTATAAAATGTGTTGATCTTAAAGGCAGTAGAATGCTTTTGTGGGTTTGTTTTCCTGTACATTACTCATGAGTGAAAAATGCACGATATTACCATGTGTTGCATTTACATTCCAAAAATAATGGTTTGGGTAATGCTGTTACTCAGAAAGCAAAATCTTGCAGATAATGTTGTACTTGCAATATATTACTCCCAAGCACTATTTTGCGTTGGCAATTGTACACCAGCAATGGCAGTTATACCCTGCGATGTTGCACAGTTCCCAACAGCAGGCTAGATGTAGTAAAGTTCTTATTGTATGCTGTGGATTTGAAAGAACAAGCCTTAAACCACTTTAAAGAGTGACTGATGGTATGCTATATACATAGCCAGGGGTAGACTGGGTGCTTGACCTGTGAGGCAACAATATTCTAACCATGACATCGTCTATGGGCCTTTTCACAAGACCCCTAAGATCCGCTGGCCACTTACATTCGGACCAGAGATCTTAGGGGTTTGTCGCCGTTCCTGCATTCCCACCCCCTCCGCACTCCTGGCTGCTGGCTGCGTGAGGGGAGGGAGAAAAAAAGGGAGAAAAGAATGCCGCTCACCTCCGTTCTGCCATCTTGCTTTGCTCCCGGCACTGCATTCAGATCTCTTAAAGGGGCGGGGGGCAAAAAAAAGAACAAACAGAAGCAAGGAGAGCCCGGCAGTCACTACTGTTATATCCGCATCAGGAATTTTCACCCTCGGAGAGCAGGTACATGAAAAGTGCGCTGGGACGCGCTTAGGTGGGCGTGGTCACTCTTAATTATCTGTAAACTCCGGAGCTGGTGGGGAAACAATTTTAAGCTCCGGAGCTGGGAGCCATTTGCGCCGGAGTTTAGGAGCCGTGTACAAAGGGCCTATGTATGTTACTGTAATTATGTTTTGTTCAGTTTGTTCTAATTTTGGGCTGTCACTCACCATTGTATGAACTTCACTACTCTCTTGCATGACCAGGAAACATTGTACTGCCATTCTTCTTTTTGTATTGAGGATAAATTCTAAGACTTCTTCACTAGTGGGAACCATCAGAAGATTCTTCTAGAAGCATCACTCCATTGCAGCTCTTTGCACAAATGTCTAATGGGGCAATTAGATGTAGGCTTGTTTGTAACTGTACTTTCAATTGGCTTGTTCTTTACATCCCTATGGCCCCAAAGAAAGGGGGGAATGTGTGGCTTCCTGTCCCTTTGGGTTAGTCTACTCCTTCTTTTCAAGTGATTAACATATCTCTTGTAAGGAGGGAGCTGTGACCAGCCTAGCACATGGTCACCAAATTGAATCAGACAGTTTGAATGCCTACTACAGGAAGCACTGCTGCAGCAACTCTGCTGTACAATGTAATCCCCTGACAGGGCGTAGATAGTCAATAAAAATGGATTGGAAAATATCACAGTCATGCATGTTAGTTTTTCATCCCATGATTCCATAGGCATTGCAGGAAGTGCTGATGAACTGAGAATCTGTGAGGAATGAGGAAGCATTAGGCTTTTAAAATGTTTTTTAAGGAAATAAAGAATAGTGCGGCGGGGAAAAGAAACAATCTCATCCTTGCCTTCCTCCTCAAAAAATTTTTCTCTATATTTCTCTAACTCTTCTCTTGGACGATAAAATGTATTGAAAAGCCTGTTTCTGCTTTTATCAATCCTGCATCTTTTCCATTGTTTTCCTGCAAACTATTTCTATGTAAAGCTGCCTAGATACCCTAAGCGCATCCGATCTCGCCTGATTTCAGAAGCTAAGCAGGATCGGCCCTGGTTAGTACTTGGATGGGAGACCACCTGGGAATACCAGGTGCGGTAGGTGCCTGGAGTAGGAACTGGCAAACCACTCTCCTGCCAAGAAAACTCCATGGACATGGGGTCATGAAAACTCAGTCATGACTGTAATGACACAACACACACACACACACACACACACACACACACACACACACACACACACACACACACACACACACACACACACACACACACACACACACTTCTATGTAAATACAGATCTCTTCCAATCTTTAGAGGTGAAACTAGACCAAAAAAAGATGAAAGCGATAAGCCCGAATTGTTGTACTGACTGGGCACATTGGAAGCTGTTCTTTTAAATATGCCCTAGCGCCCCCCCCCCAAAAAAAAACCTCACATTCAAATAAACAAGGAACAAAAAGTGGGGAATTGTGTACAGATGGTTCTGCTCAAGGACTGGGAGGCGGCATTATCACCTACAGTCAATCAATCAAAGCTGAGAGCAGGTAGTTGCTCCAGGGGGATCTGTCATGAAATTCATTTTTAGTACCTTTCCCCCAGTTCACTCTGTGGCTGAAAAAAAAAAGGGGGGGGGGATTCTGGATGTCATTATGTTTTCCATTTATCAAAAAATGTCAGTTTTGATATATAAAATAATTTGCCTTCGGAAAAAAGAAATGTCAGAGGTTATCCAGAGTGAGGAAATACTTTTAAAGTAATAGGAGAAGATTTATAAAAATTAGGGCCTGATGAGTCTTGAACTGGGGAAGCATAGAAACAAGTTGAGCAACTAAGAAATACCTAAACCATTGTGCTATTCAGCCAGTCTTGGGATGCATGGTGACAGTGTATTCTGACAATATATTCTCCCAAGTGAGTGGGTTTCTTTTTTTCTTTGTTTAGATGGTTTTTCCTGGGTTTCGAGGGGTAGAAATTCATCCATACATGTTAAGCATCAGTTCCTTGCTTCTTGCGTTGTACAAACACGCCTGTTTTTGAAAGATGACCTTGAGTTTAGATGAGAGCGGCCATCTTGAATCACTTTTGGGACCAGAGAGAATGAAATATATAATGTGAGCATGGCTTGCATTTGTTTTGTTTGGTAAAGCAGAGTACGCCATGCTACCTTTAAAGTAACTGTAACTTATGGAAAATATGTGCATTGAGAATTTATGAAATGTGCTGTATGTATTTCATTTTGTGTTCTTAGATGTAATTAAAGGATAACTTAATAGCAACTGTGAGTGAGTAATCTTAAACCTGCTTACTTTTTTGGGGGGAGGGGGGAATGACCTGCTTTAATGAAGCTTCCTCGTGAATAATTGTGGTTGGCATGGAGAGCAAGTGCAGACCCACCCGCCTTCACACAAACCTTTAATCCCCAGGAATGCTTTTAGGTTCACTGTATTGGTAAACATGCCTGGGAAATTAGGAAGTTAAAATAGGTGTGGTTCAAATAATTAAAGGATGTCATGGATGGATGCTCCGGGGGGGGGGGGGGAGCTATCTGTGAGGTAGCAAACTTTAGCACAAGAGATAAGAGACAATAAAAGCATAAGAGAGAAACTATCGCTCGGTAGCAGAGTGCAGTCTTTGTATATGGAAGGTCTCCACTGTCAGTTCTGGCTGAGGGATTTGGGGATTGATGTGAGATAGCAATGAAGGGCCTGGAATATTAGCCACTGATCAGATATAGCAAAACCCCATGGCTCCTTTCCTGTTCAGTAGCTGTGCACATGTGAGCCCCAAATGGGAAATGTTCTGTGCGTACAAACAGGAGAGTTTTTACTTGAGCATTCATTGTAAGCATTCCCGTACATGTTTTGTCAGTGGTAAGAACTGGAGAATGGGGAGGCTTCTGGAATCAGCATGTTCCAAAAAGACTTTGAGATAGCATGCAATGTTCTCAGAAATGACACCCAGTGTCTACAAGACTTTTTTTTTCCATAGAGATGGGAAGATGTGTGACTACAACTCTCAGAATTCCCCAAGAAGCTGTTCCTGGAGAATTCTCAGTTCCACCATGGGTTAGTAGTAGACATGGGCACGACTTGGCGAAATTCTCGTTTCCGTTTCCGTTTCTCGTTTCCGTTACATAACGGAAACGGTAACAATTACTCTGCCAGAACTCGAACTCGAACTGACTAAAGAAAAATTGGGTCTGATTTGTCGTTGTCGTTCCTGACATCGCAGCGATTGTGCGTGATGCCAAGCGGCACAGGAAAAAAGTTTTAAAAATTAAAAAAAAAAGATTCCCGGCCAAAAATGAGGCGAAAATATGCCTGCCTGAGGGCACCTACCAGAGGGGTGGTTTCTGGGGGGGGGGTTGTCCCCAGCCTCCCCCCCTCTCCTGGGCTGCGCAAAGTGCGCATCCTTGTCAAGTCGCAACTCGCCAAGCGGCGCGGCAGAGAAAAAAGTTTAAAAAAAAACCGATTCCCGACCAAAAAAGCAGGCGAAAATATGCCTGCCTCAGTGAGGGCACCTACCAGAGGGGTGGTTTCTGGGGGGGGGGTCCCTGGCCTCCCCCCCCTCTCCTCTCCTGGGCTGCGCATCCTTGTCGTCTCGCCAACTCGCCATGCCATGCGGTGCGGGCGGGGGATCCAAAATGGGGCGACCGCAATATTTATTTTGAAATCGCGTGGTCCAAAAACACACCAAAGCACCACAGAAACATGCGAAAATAGCTATTTTAAAACTGCCTGAATTTTTTCAGTAGCAGCAGTGGGTTTTTCTTGCAACAAAACGTCTCCATTGATTTTATTTTATTTTATTTTTATTTTATTTTTTTACACCTGCACAATGATGGGCTGGCCATGGGAGTGGACCATGCAAATTTTTGGAGCCATTCCACCAATTGCATGGCCACTTGGCCAGGTTTTGACCGAGACTTCTGGGATGTGCCAGTTGGGCATAAAAAGCCACTAACCCTAGCCCGAACCCGAACCCTAACCCTAACCCTAACCCATACGCCAGTACACTGTCCTTCTTAGTGGGTCAGAGAGGTACCCAGAGGTGCACCCGAAAGAGAGGTGCCTCTGCCTGCTGCAACTGCAACTTAATGGTATGCATATCCAATTGGCTATGCATGCCATTTTGCAGCGGGCCAGAGGAGGCACCCACCCCAGAGAGGTGCCTCCAGGAGCCCGCCCCCCCAAAACCAGTACTAACGACAGACGAAAAACCGACAAACGAAACAACAAATTTTTGAAAAATTTCGCGAAAAACGGAAATGAGCCGAAACGGGCTGGCTCCGACACACGACAACTCGAAACGTAATTTTTCCTGGTGATGCCCATCTCTAGTTAGTATTGGTCATATTAGTAATAATTTTCACTTCCTCCAAATCTCCAGTTTAAACCTGAAAAGATGCCTTGGCCTCCAAACACGCTTCTTGAATTCCTAGCACCAGAACACAGCCTTTCAAGCTGACGGCTACAATGAAAAATAAGGGTGACGCAGTTGGCAACTTTATCGTAGCCTCTACAAGGTGACAAGTGTGACTTTTGATTAACTGAAACCTGTACAGATTGGTACAGTAAGGTCTTTGGTTCTGGTCTATAATATTCATGGATTTAAAGTTTAGCAGCAAAGGGAAAACAAGCTGCTAGCACTTGTGGTCCAGAAAAAGAGGCACTTCTTTTCCCCCTATTGCTTTCTACTGCTTCTGCTTGTGATCCAAATATGGGGATTGGGGAAAGCATGGTATAGATGAGCTTTGTTTGGTGTCCAGTAAAAGACAATCCCTGAAGATTTTCTACTTCCTGCCTAGTTTGGCATTCCAAAGTGGTGGTTGTCCTTGCATGAAAAGTGCTTTCTTGTATACAAGTTCAGACCCACTTTTCACCAGTTTCTCTTGCCTGTCGCAGACCTGCCAACCACATCCTGTTCTAATCCAGAGGGTCCCAGAATGCCCACACCCCTCCTTTTAGAATAACCAGGAAGTTGATGGAGGGGGATCAGTGAAATTCATGTGCTGAAAACTAAGATGAGAAAAAGCAAGCTACATACAGTATGCCTGTAGATTGATAGCACTCTTTGTCCTCTAGATCTAGGAGATCAGCAGAGTTTCTTTTCTTAAATGATCAAGGGATTTATTTTATAACACAAGCTAAAGGTGCTTCTGGAAAGGCTGACAATTGCTTATCTAAGATAATGACACTTGATGGATTGATTTAGAACAGTTCTTGTAAAGAAGGGATGGGCTATTTCTCTGAAGCTGCCCCAAAACCTCAACCTCATTTTAAACACTTTGGGTTTTTTTTTTTGGTATTTAAGTAATTTTATTGGGGGTTTTTTGGGGGGGGACAAAGGGGGGAGGGTGTGGGGGAGGGGGAGGGAATACACTATAAAAATTACATTAAGTATATCAAGCCAAAAATAACGGTATAACATATTAACAAATCACCAAATAATATCACAATACTAATAAGTTTGTTACTTGCCATCTTTTCCGGGAAATCTCATCATAGTCTCCCTTTAGAAAACGGAAGAGTTAAAATACATTTTAAACACTTTGTAAAAACCAAACAGGAAGTGCCTGGAAAGACACTTTTGGTTTCGTTTTGGTGACTACTTCACGTCCATTTCATCACTGTTTGTGGTCCCGCTGGGGACTGGTACGAAGAAATCTAACCGCACGTCCATTGTGGGACGAAGGGAGTTCATCCCGACCATGCCCCCTGAACTGCGATTTAAGTGGGATGAGAGATTCCCTTCCCTAGCCTCGGGAATCTCTTCATCGCGCTTCTCGTTCCGATACGAGAACCCGTGAGGTCAGTCTCCTCCCGCAATGTGCCATTCTCCATCTAGTGGCAGGAGTGCGAACTGCCATTCGCCAGTACATTCCCTATGGAGTAAGCAACGCAGTGCAGAGAGATTAAAAGACAAATGCATCAAACTCAGCTCTGTAACACATTGAAGGCAAGGCTTCAGAGAATCTAAACATCGAAAAACGGAAGGTCGGGCTGGAAAAAAAATGGAGAACAAAGGCATGGAATTTCACATCTCATCACGGAACGAGGATGTGCAGTAACAGTCATGCCGGTATCATCCCTCACGCCCGTGAGTACACGGGAACAGGGACAAAACCGCAAGAAGACCACGTGACTGCAACCGACATCAACACGCAATGAACTTCCTCCCAGGACGAGATTGGACATGAAGTAACTGTCTTAGTGAGCTGGGAGGCCCTCCACCAGTCAGTCCTCTGACCTGAAAGCCATCACTCCTGGCGGCCCTTGGGAAGTGAGATAGTTATTTTACGTCTGAAGAGGAGTTTTTATTTTAGTTTGGGGGCAATCTGAAGTAATCTTGGAGGCTGCAACAATGCCCCTGGTGCAGCATATGTTTTACTGGCAACCTGTTATAAAAGAATTTTTAAAAAATCCTCTGGATCTTTTTCACAGCACATTCCTTGAGAGCAACTTATATTAACTGTATCAATTTTCACTACACTGTCAGTAATTATAACTTTTTTCAGGAAAAAGAAGGCCTTTGTAAGTTCCTGCCATGTAAGAGAGGAGCATCTCAGAGGTGACAACCAAAATCTATCACAGACATGAAAATATATAGAAAGAGACATATTGCGAAATCAAAACCATTAACCCATGTCGTTGACATTCTAAGCAGAAATTCCATTGACAGCATTCACATATTTTTATTTTTATTTTTTAGACTATTTTTACCTCGCCTTTCTCCTTAGAAAAGGACCAAGGTGGCTTACAATAATGAGGGATAATATACAGTCCAGTACAATTAAGACATGTTCAAGTATTTGAGAACAAGGAATTGAGGGACATAGCATTAATAGACAACATTACATTAAAGCCTCTAGGTTATAAGTACTGTACAGTAGACCCTTGTATAACGGAGGGTTTGTACAACAAAAAACTTGTACAACGGGAAAAATCCGCCCCCCTTCCCCCCCGCGGCCACCTCCGTCCATCACCTGTGGCCGCCCGGGAAGAGGACGGGGGGCGGTCGATGCCCGCGGCCGGCGGGAGCAGCAAGGCAGCGGCGGCCACGGCTCCCGGGTCGGCCCCGCGAGGCCGGAGACGGTGCCCGCGGCCGGCGGGGGGAGCAAGGGCGGAGACGGTGCCCGCGGCCGGCGGGAGCAGCAAGGCTGCGTCGGCGTCGGCGTCGGCTCCCGGATCGGCCCCGCGAGGCCGGAGCCGGTGCCCGCGGCCGGCGGGAGCAGCAAGGCTGCTGCGGCGGCGGCTCCCGGATCGGCCCCGCGGTCTCCTTCGCGGGACCACCTTCGCCCGGCCACCGGGGGAAAGAGGGAAGGAGGAAGGGGAGAGGAGGGGGCGCCCAGGACAAGCGGCGCACCCCACTCCCTTCCCCCACCCCCGCGGCCACCTTCCCCCGACCACCTCTAGCCGCCGGGGGAAAGAGGGAAGGAGGGAGGGGAGAGGAGGGGGCGCCCAGGACAAGCGGCGCACCACACTCCCTTCCCCCACCCCCGCAGCCACCTTCCCCCAACCACCTCTGGCTGCCGGGGGAAAGAGGGAAGGAGGGAGGGGAGAGGAGGGGCGGCAGACACGGAGGGGGGTGACCATGCATTGAAACGGATTACATCCACTTTCAATGCATTCCTATGGGAAATTAGAATTTGTACAACGAAGAATTTGTATAACGTAATTTAATTTGGAACCAATTAATTACGTTATACAAGGTATCACTGTAGTTATAAACACAAAGTCTATGTGAACCTATAGATTCATATAAAATACACATGGTAGTCCATCATTCATGGAAAGCTTGCCTGAAGAGAAAGGTTTTTGCCTGTTTCCGGAAGGACGACAGACATGAGGCAGTCCTGGCCTTTAGTGGGAGGAAGTTCCAGAGTCTGGGTGCAACAGTCGAGAGGCCCTTTCATGGGTTCCCATGAGACGTACCTGTGAGGGTGGTGGGATGGAGAGAAGGGCCTCTCCTGATGACCTTAACACCCAAGTCGATTCATACTGTGTGTTTCAATCTTTGAGGTAGCATTCCTGACCACTTAATTTGATTTACGTTAATATGTAATTTGTTTCTTATCCTGTCTCTACAAACCCATCAGACAATCTGTGGTTTTATTTTAATACTTATTGTATTAGCTGTTGATCCAAAGAGCAGATTAGATAATTCCCTAGGCTGCACTTTTTTTTAACCTGGGACCACAATGGTTTCTATAATTCACAGTGCTATCCCACTAGATCTCTGTTTAGGAGCCAAATATAGGCAGTGTGGTATTATCCCTTACAAAAGATGAAGTACAAATGTAAACCCTACTGGTATCATGTTCCAGATCTAAAAATAAGAGCCGAGTGTGTGCTACAGAATTTGGAATATGTCTTTTGCCTCTTAGCAGAGATAGCTAGAAGGTGGATGGAAGCCAAATGGTGACTAAATTCTTGAACTATAGGTTGTAAGGAGCTGTAGCATCATCAAATCTGGAGTGGGGGAAAGGGTCTATTTCATTTTGTTTAACATTTGGATATTTCAAATATCGGGTTCCTTTAAACCCCAAATATGAAGGAATTTGTCAGTGTTGGTACTGTCAGCAAGATTAACTGCAGCAGTTTTCAGTACTCTAATTCCATAGTTAAAACTATTTCCAGGAAAGAGAAGACAATTCATGCCTGCCATATAAGTGAGGAGCATCTCAGAGGCGAAAACCCAAATTTATGACAGTCATGCTTCAATGTGCAGAAATTCAACCCTATATTCCAAGATGTCGCTTCCTGGGGGCTGATTTGTCAGTTTTGGTTTCTGCCACTTTCAGCTTTTTAAAACCTCAAGTTCTTTTATCTGGAATGTACAAACTTGGGTAAATCCAATCAAAACAAAAGCATCCAAATTTGTGAAGCAAGGCAGAAATAACAACCCACTTATGAATTCAGACTGGAAAGATGTTAACACATATTTTGCAATGGCACAGGGGAAACGTAACTGTACCAAACTGTTGAAATCAGTCTATCTCTCTTTCTTCTTTTGTTGCATTAATTTTAGATCTAGACTGGTGAATCGCCGTATTGATTGTTCTGTTACATGGGGTTGTGTAGGGTGACGACCTTTTAATTTCTAAAGTGCCCAGGGTTTGCTTTCAGATTTGCTTGTCCCCATGTTTGAATTACCTTAACCTCAAATAATTTCCAGCACATTTTTGAACAAATTCGCAAATTTTGAAAAGCATTTCTTTAAAAATGAACTGAACAAAATCCTCCCTGATCAGCATGGGCTAAATCCTGCAAGTATAGCTATTCTCACTCTGTAGAGGACCTGCCTGCTATGTGGCTATTTAAAGATGAGACATCTGTGTGAGTGGGGGAAGTGGCAGTCCTTAAATTAGCACAATGCAGCTGGAAACACAGGGCTTCAGAAGCAGATTTTGAAGGCTGAAAACGCTTAAACCCCTTAAACTGAGTGGGTCAATCTTGTCAGTTTTACTTCCTTCCACATCCAAAACCCAATCTTTTTTTTTTAAATCCAATGTTATTTCTATCTTGTTTCTGAGAAAATTTGCACCTTTTGGCAAGTTCTTATAAAAAACCTTATGAAATGAAATGTACCCCGAGATGAAAAACTAAGCAGTCACTGATAATGGCCCTGAACTGTAGTGCTGTGTGGATGGAGTTATTCCAAAAGTTCTGAGGAATCATGACCCTGTGTTAAAACAGAGACTCGGCTATTTTGCTTTAAGCTGGGGCAGAGCCTTTTGGTCTGTCAGGGTGCTTGCTGTTGATCTTTCAGGATGTGCTATTTCCTAACCTGGGCTCTATGCTGTGGTGGTGTGACAAGACCCTGGAAACAGGAGTAATGCATATGCAGATCATCGACCAATCCTAGCAGGAGGGCAGGGGGATGGTATGATATAAAAAGGGTGGAGGCTAGGCAGTTAAGGCAGTTGAGTTGGCAGTTAAGTTGAGTTAAGAGTTGAGGGTTTGAGAGTGAGTGCTGAGAGAGAGCACTGCTCTGTTAGAGTTCAGTCAGGCAGTGAGGGCTTTACTGTTTACTAGTTATTAAGACAGGGAGACTTGAAGAGTTGATTAAATCTATTCTATGTTAAAGGCAACACATACCATCTTCAGTCATTGTTATATTTATTTATTTTCTCAATAAACTTCATTATTATTTTTATATTATATATCTGAGTCTGTCCCAATTCATAAGGCGACGTTTTAAAAGGTGGCAGCATTACCAAATGAATAAAAGGTGGCAGCATAACCTTTTCCAACACAATTACATGTGTAAAAGGGAGGTGTCGTCACAATTTGGTGGCACAGCAGTGGGATGTCGAAATAAACCCGGTTGTGCCTTCGAAAACCCAGTCTCTGAAAGGGGGTGACGTCGCAGGTGGTGATACATAGCCTTCGTCCCACATATCACTGAAAGACATCCTGCCCCTTCCAGAATGATGCCTCAGCCTTTCGCTGACAACTTTGCTGTGAAACTGAGAATTTCACTGTATCAGCCTTTTGAGGATTATTTTCTTTTTAATAGGGAGGCATAGATGAATAAAAATAGTCATGCAGTTGCTAATGAGTTAGGGCTAATATCCTTGGAGATTCCTTGGATGCTAGGAAGATATGTGCCTGTCTATTGTTTTCAGGGAAAGGGAATGACAGATGTAGAGGAGCACTTTCACATTTATCTGGGCAGCTCAAACCACAACAAAAGGCAGTCCCCGGGAATTCCTGAGGAGAGTCGGTGCCCTGTTCCCATTCCTCCTCGCCAGGTCCTTCCCTCGCCTCCTTTCTCTCCCCTTAACCCCCCCCCCACCTTCTGCTAGGACAGGAAGCACAACTCCATTTCACAGTAATCATAAATTAATTTAAAACCACCAGCAGCCCCCCTCACGGAGTCAGGCAGAGAGGTGTTGAGGAGGGAGAAGCCATGCAGAGCCATGTGAGCCAGGCATTGTAAAAGACTGCCATCCAGGGAAGATGTTTGCTGTTTCCCTGAAGTGCCGGCTGGGGGTGGTGAGACGTCGGAACAAAGGTAATGGGGGTGGGTGAGTGGGTGGGGGGGGTGCAGGGCCATGCCTCTCATGTCTGACAGTGAAAAGATTTCTATCAGTGGGGTGGCGAAACAAGGTGTATATTTGGCTGTATTCAGACTGAGTTTTAATGTTTCACTTTCTTGGGTGGCTGGGTGAGCAGAAAGCCTCGCCTGCCTTGTAGCTTCAAACCACTATTTGTTTTAAAAAGGGAGGGGAGGGAGCTGATTCCCCCACACGCCCTTACAGGCGTACAGTCACGGGAGAACGACACCCAGAGCCTTCTTGTTGTTTGATCTGGGCATCTTAGCAGCTGCCGAAGGTTTTAATACCTCTCGACTGTGGGGTGGCTATAGAGGGGTTATTTGCACATTGGGAGGCAATGGAACAACTCTGTCCCGTCTTTGTTTCACAGAATTACCTGATGCTAGAAGTTGGCAGACAGTTTTGGGGGAGAGGAGGAGGCTGGAGGGGGGGTCTGTACAAGGGTTGTGGGGGGACGGATTGCTGAGGGAGGTTTCTTGTAATCATAGGACAAATCCACCATGAAGATATAGGGAAAGAAATAGTAGCACACATTCACTACCATGCATCTACATACGACACTACAGTGGTACCTTGACTTACGAATTTAATTCGTTCCGAATGCATGCTCTTAAGTCGAACTACTCTTAAGTCGGGGTACCTATCTAAAAATTGAAAAAAAGTTAAAAATGAAAAACAAAAAGTAGGTCGAGCAGACCGTATGTAAAATTTTTAAGGCAGCAGTTAAAATGCCAACATTTTTCCACTCTTAAGTCGAATTGCTCTTAAGTCGAGCTGCTCTTAAGTCACGGTACCACTGTATACAAAAGTAGCCAAGTTATAGTCCTTGGATGCAAAATTGCTGTTGCTGGTTGCAAAGCTTTTTAAGTTCAAAAGTATAGGGAACTTAAATTATGTCTTAAATAAGTAGTATAATTCCCACCCACCCACACACAGACACCCTCCTGATGTATCTGTATTGACTGGAACACTGGCATTAGATAACTTAAGTATCAGATATGTTGCTGCCGCCACCACCCGTGAGAATTCTAGATCGTCCCAAAAGCCAGGTATGCTTAACTTTGTTTTGAATTTGTCTTTAATCCCATTGAAGCACAAGAAAGACACACACAAGCAGCAGAATATCCACTGATGTTTCATTGAATAACAGTTGTCCCTCCTTGGTGTTGGCTGGGTGTTCCCTGGAACAAGCTCTGTTTCTTTAGTGTTGTTGGCAAGTGTTGATATATGATAGAACACTGTTCTGACTCAGTGTGTTAGCTTGGAACTCCTTTGAGATTAATTGAACTTCAGGTTTGATGCTTTGGGTGAGATAAGTCCCTCTTATGCTTCCTGGGCTTTATTTTCAGAAAATTGCTGGGTGACTGTATTGTAACTGTAATGGGAAATGTATGCTTCTTTTTCCCAGGCTGGAGGCTGTTTGTGGTTACCTTAAAGGCAAGGGGTAAGCAGATGTGCACACATGCAGAGGCACTTCACTACATGATGAAGGTAGACTCTTCAACCACACCCTTTGGTCACACAGGCAATTAATGTTGTTTCAGAATACTCCAAGGGAAGTCTCGATGTTGCACAGAAATGGTCTTGCCTTCCACAAAATCCAAAGTAAAAAGGCTTCATTGAAAACATCACAGGAGTCTTATCATGTGTGTTGGCAAACTTTTCCTTAATAACGGAAATAAAAGGAGATCTGCTTAAACTGGGTCATTGATCACTGCAACGAGGGAGTAAAAATACTTCTAAGCATTATGCGCTCAACTGTGACTCCTCTGTAAATTTTCTGCTCCTTCTGAGGCGCTATTTAGGTTAGGGAAAGACAAGGCTTCTTCTTCAGTTTCCAGTGGCACTGATTGTTTAGTGCATCAGTGCCCCTTCTCCCAGGGAAATGACTTTAAAATAATACCTCTGAGCGTATTAATGCTGCTTATCTTCTGCAGTACAGTGAGAAGAGGAATACAGTTGCACTCACCACTAATAACAATGGGCATTTCTTGTGAATCTGTGGCAGTTCTTTCTGTATGTTTTAACATCCTCCATGAAACGTCATCCCCCACTTTTCATTGCCCTTTGAGAAAAGGGTGTGAAAGAGGTTCTTGGGCGGTTGAGTGATTGTTCCTATGGCAGAGAGCAGGGCATATGTTGGCAATGGAACCAATGAGACTGCTCTGTTCCTCTGCACAGTGGTGTGTCGGGAGATCTTTGCTATAAATGTGCCCCCTTTTTGGTTGCTTTATCTATACAGGCTGCCTTACATAGAATAATTTGCTGGAGTAGTTCACTCTCATTACTGGTCACCGAAGTTATGCACCAAAGATGTGTGATGCATCTCTCTGGAATCTGTGGCAGTGCAGAGGTGAGAAGTCTGTGAAAGGAAGAAAGGCTGGAGTCCCCCATCTGTGAATCCTTACAGTTGCGTCCCCGTCTCAAAGAGCAATATGTCTCTATTGGCATGACACCCCTAAAGGAGATAATATTGGTGGTAATGGGGGAAGACAAAACAGGGATGTGGAGAAAACTCATCCAAATCCTCATTCATTCAGGCTGTCTCAACTTGAGGCAGTACCTTGAGAGTGACCTTTTAGTTACCATGATTTCCTCACTTCCAGCAAGCCTCAGAGTGCCATTTGCTTTTTCATCAGAGAGGATGCCGCTTGTGCAAAATGTCTCTGTGCAAAACGATTAAGCTTTCTCTTTGAGAAGAAAGGCCAGCAAACACGGATGAATGGAGTGAGCACAGAAAGACTGGCTCAAAATCATGGAAACAACTCCCTGGTGCTTCTCATACATGTAGGTTCAGTCAACAGATGGTTCTGCACAAGCAGAAACATCTTGCCCTCATGCAAGCTCCTTTCCCTTGAGGGAGAACAACAGGACAGCTGGGCTTTATACTTCCAGGTCAAGATCAGATACACACACATCTCTCCAAAGTGACACCACTGTGTATAGCGCTCTGAAATGTCTAAAAGTTTGTGAAATTTTGTGTGCATTTATGGATACAGTACTTTTATGGTGTTTTGCCAGAAATATTTCTGTCTGGAAAGCATTTTTCTAACATTGTACACTCTGGAACATTGTTTTCATAAATATTCATGTGTTTATGTGCTAATTCTTTTAATGCACTGTTTCCCACATATTTTTCGCTGGATTAACTCCTCTGCATTTTGATAGACAGCTGTGTTTTGATTTGTTTGTACATTTGAAAATGTAAACCAAGCACATTTCTCTGTTCTCTTGTTTCCAAATGCTTGTTTCCTACCATCTCCTCACAGAAAAGTATAATTCTAATGTATGGGTTAATAGGAAGACCAGGGTTTTTTAAAGCATCCTCCAAATGAGTTTGCTTGGCTTTGTCTAAGATATTTAATATTGATGTGGATCACCTCCATTTTAGTGACAGCTTTAAATATGGGTATAATTAACACAGTGCTAAATTTTGCTGCTTTGATCAAGGATTAAACTGAGCTGAAATTGGCTTTCTAGCAAAATATATGAAAAGGAAGGGTAGCTATGCTCCAAGTTCTGCATACTTGCAAAAATGGTCATTATCAGTAGCTTCCACTTCTCAAAAGTCAGTTTCATTTAAAGTTTATTATTTGAGAGTGGCAAGTGATGTGATCTGCAAGAAGAAATGAAGCATCTATACACTTTCCCATCTCACACCAAGCCATAAATATTCTCTACTGTTTGTATGCTTTAAAAACTCCTTGTAACCCTTGAGAGGTAGTATGTGTTTTGAAGGAATAAGCAAGAAAACAAACTCAGAACCTAATTGTTCTGTGATTCAGAAGCCTACGCCAGCACACATAAGAAGAAAACTGAAGGAGTACAGAAAAGCATGTGGAAAATGAATGTTACAGCCATAAGATAACAATTAAACTTAGGGCTCTATCACACGTCCTTTAAAATGCTGATTAAATTTCAAGATAAAGCATTTCAAAAAATCTTGTCCCAATGGCCACCGGGCTTTAAAAAAAAGGTTTAGTGAGTTTTCCAAGACCTACCAGATAAGTTGGGAATTTTTTAATAATAATAATAACAATAACTTTATTTTTATGCCACCTTTCTCTCCCGAGGGACCCAATTTTTTACTCCGGTAAAAAATGCAAGCCAGAACTCCATGGGAGCTTGCATATGATCTGTTTTTCTGCTTCCCCCCTAGCCCCAACCAGCTCATCCTGGGGCTCATCGGCGTTTTAATTTGTTTTTTTTTTAATTTCCCCTCCCCCCAGCACTGATCAGCTGGCCTTTGGGCTGTCAGCACTTTTTAATTTTTTTTTCAATTTTTTCTAGTGCTGACCAGCTCATTCTGGGGCATGTTGGCACTTTTTATTTTATTTTTAATCCCCCCCCAGTGCTGATCAGCTGGTCTTCGGGCTGTCAGTGCTTTTTTTTTTCTAGTGCCACTTGCTGGCCCTGGGGCTGGTCTGCGCTTTTAAAAAAAAAATCCTTGTACGTGGGAATGGAGATCCCACATCTTCAGTCACATGACCAAGAAAGAAGAAAAGCAGGACTTTCACAATATCCGGATCTTCCCCCAGGTGAGATAGCACCTTAAGAGTTGCAACATTTAGTCTTTGAATTACACCTCCAAGAATATCCCAGTCCAAAGCCACAAATCTGCCTACATCTGACACCAGCTATGTAGTCACAGCTCATCACAGAAGCTCAGGTCCTGATGCTTAGCATAGGAAGTCACAACTCAAAGAAGACAAAAGTCATAGTGGAACTGGAAAAGGTGCAAAAGAGTGTGACTAAGGGCGTTTATACACGACCCCTAAGCTCCGCTGCAAATGGCTCCCAGCTCCGGAGCTTAAAAATGTTTCCCCACCAGCTCCGGAGCTAACAGAAAATTAAGTGTGACCCCGCCCACCTAAGTGCGACCCAGGGCACCTTTCAAGTACCTGCTCTGGGAGAGTGAAAAATTTTGATGCGGAGAGTGCCGGGCTCTCCTCGCTTCTTTTTTTTTTGCCTCCCGCCCCTTTAAGAGGAACCAGGAAGTGATGGGGGGTCGGAGCAACTTCCACCGGCACTCCAGAGGTAAGAGTGCATTCTTTTCTCCCTTTTTTTTCTCCCTCCCTTCACGTAGACAGAACAAGGAAGTGCGGAGGGAGTGGGAACGCAGGGAGAGCGACAAACCCTCAAGATCTCTGGTCCGAATTTAAGGGACCAGCGGATCTTAGGGGTCGTGTAAAAAGGCCCTAAAATGATTACTGGGCCGGGGGACCTCCCTCATGAGGAAAGGCTAAAACATATGGGGCTCTTTAGATATATATCTATGTTTTGTTGTCACCCAAGACCAATTAGGTTTCTACAATGTGTAGCCTGCATACTGTAATTAAAAACTGTAAACCACCCATAGACTACTTGAAGTGGTTTGGGGCAGTATATAAGCAGAACATTTTGCTTTGCTTTTACTCCCTGTCCCTTAAGACCTGAAGAGAAAAAGCTTCAAACTCCCCTGCACAAGATGCAGGACTCAGTGGTAGACTGGTTCTAAAGATGGAGTTTCTACAGAGCCATACTGATGAAGAGTAGAGATGGGCACGACCAGCCAAAATTACGTTTCGAGTTGTCGTGTGTCGGAGCCGGGCCCGTTTCGGCTCGTTTCCGTTTTTTTTTCGCGAAATTTTCCAAAAATTTGTCGTTTTGTTTGTCGGTTTTTCGTCTGTCCTTAGTACTGGTTTTGGGGGGGGGCTCCTGGAGGCACCTCTCTGGGGTGGGTGCCTCCTCTGGCCCGCCATGAAGGGAAAGCGGGCTCCTGGAGGCACCTCTCTGGGGTGGGTGCCTCCTCTGGCCCGCTACAAAATGGCATGCATAGCCAATTGGATATGCATACCATTAAGTTGCAGTTGCAGCAGGCAGAGGTACCTCTCTTTCGGGTGCCTCTGTGACTCACTGCCTGCGGTGCACTTGGGCTGGGGAACGAAGTAAGAGAGGACCCCTACGGGCGCCCACTGTGACTCACTAAGAAGGGAAGTGTACTTGCTGTAGTGCAATGCGAGTACACAGATCTGGCTTACTGGTTAGGGGTTAGCGCAAGGGCTAGGCTTAGGGTTACTGGTAAGGTTAGGGTGAGTTACTGGGGTGCACCTCTGGGTACCTCTCTGACCCACTAAGAAGGACAGTGTACTGGCGTATGGGTTAGGGTTAGGGTTCGGGTTCGGGCTAGGGTTAGGGTTAGAAGTCTCGGTCAAAACCTGGCCAAGTGGCCATGCAATTGGTGGAAAATTTGCATGGTCCACTCCCATGGCCAGCCCATCATTGTGCAGGTGTAAAAAAATAAAAATAAAAATAAAAATAAAAATAAAATCAATGGAGACATTTTGTTGCAAGAAAAACCCACTGCTACTACTGAGAAAATTCAGGCAGTTTTAAAATGGCTATTTTCGCATGTTTCTGTGGTGCTTTGGTGTGTTTTTGGACCACACGATTTCAAAATAAATATTGCGGTCGCCCCATTTTGGATCCCCCGCCCGCACCGCATGGCATGGCGAGTTGGCGAGACGACGAGGATGCGCAGCCCAGGAGAGGAGGGGGGGAGGCTGGGGGACACCCCCCCCCAGAAACCACCCTTCTAGTAGGTGCCCTCACTGAGGCAGGCATATTTTTGCCTGCTTTTTTGGCCGGGAATCGGTTTTTTTTTTTAAATTTTTGAAACTTTTTTTCTCTGCCGTGCTCCTTGGCGAGTTGGCGACTCGACGAGGATGCGCACTTTGCGCAGCCCAGGAGAGGGGGGGAGGCCGGGGACCCCCCCCCCCAGAAACCACCCCTCTGGTAGGTGCCCTCAGGCAGGCATATTTTCGCCTGCTTTTTTGGCCGGGAATTGGGTTTTTTTTAAATTTTTAAAACTTTTTTTGTCTGCCGCGCTGCTTGGCGAGTTGGCGACTCGACGAGGATGTGCACTTTGTGCAGCCCAGGAGAGGGGGGGACCCCCCCCAGAAACCACCCCTCTGGTAGGTGCCCTCAGGCAGGCATATTTTCGCCTGCTTTTTTGGCCGGGAATCGGGTTTTTTTTATTTTTAAAACTTTTTTTGTCTGCCGTGCTGCTTGGCGAGTTGGCGACTCGACGAGGATGCGCACTTTGCGCAGCCCAGGAGAGGAGGGGGGGAGGCCGGGGACCCCCCCCCCCCAGAAACCACCCCTCTGGTAGGTGCCTCAGGCAGGCATATTTTCGCCTCATTTTTTGGCCAGGAATCAGGGTTTTTTTATTTTTAAAACTTTTTTCCTGTGCCGCTTGGCATCGCGCGATTGCTGCGATGCCAGGAACGACCACGACAAATAAGACTCAATTTTTCTTTAGTCGGTTCGAGTTTGAGTTCTGGCAGAGTAATTGTCGTTCTTTGTTCCGTCACGTAACGGAAACGAGAAACGGAAACGGAAACGAGAATTTCGCCAAGTCGTGCCCATGTCTAATGAAGAGCTGTCCTTCTCCATAAATACGCATGTTCAATCATCTAAAGAAGTGGTGATCAAATTTTGTATAACCCAAGTAGGTATAAGCACCTAGAGGAGAGACTGGCTGTATTATCTGGCATTTTATTTACTTTGAAGTGCCTTGCTACATATAAGTATGAATACAGTAGGACCCCCATATCCACTGATTCATTAATCCATGGTGGGCAAAGGAAAACATTAAATAAATAATTCAGCAGCCACAAGGCAAGTTACTATCACAAACAGCATCTGTAAAGCAAACTACCTGTACTGTCACAAAGCAACAGTTTGGGGTGGGTGGCGTTCTCTCTTATCCATGGTTTTCCTTATCCACGGGAAGGTCTTGAACCACTCCCCAGCGCATACCGGGGTCCTACTGTACTAGATATCATATAACAGCAAAGGAACTTGATACAATGCAGGAAACCCTCTAGACTTTTTTAATAGAGGGCCTAAATAAGCATGAGATGGAAGGAGCATCTTATCCCTGTTCCATCGACCCTCACTGTTAACGCCTTGAGATAGAGGAGGGCAACTCAGACCCTGACCTTTCTGGCCACTTAGTGAGGTCCCAGGGGTAGACTGGCCTCTGCTTTTAGCATTTCCTCTTCACCAGCAAAGTCCTATTTCAGAGCAAACAGTAGGCTAGCGCACTGCTTCGCTCTCTTGTATGTACTTGAGCCTGTTACTAAAGGGCTGAATAGGGCTTCTGTTACAAGCTCAAAGCAGAACGCCAAAGTGCCACGCAGAAATGCCACCTTTCGTGTTCTGTTTTGTTTTGTTTTGTTTTTACTACTTTTACTGTAAGCTGCCCAGAGTTCCCTCCTGGGAAGATGGGCGGGATATAAGCCTAATAAATAAATAAATAATAAATAAATAAATAAATAAATAAATAAATAAATAAATAAATAAATAAATAAATAAATAAATAAATAAATAAATAAGGCTAGAGGAACACAAATAAATGATCCACCAATTATTCATCCAGTCAAATGTGTGACACACGCACACACACACACAGCATAATGTTAGAAAGTTTAACATGGAAGGAACCATCTATAAAACTGTTAGATAAGCTGTTCCAAGGCTGAGATTAGTTCCAAGGCTGGCAAGAGTAAATGAATGTATTTATGATCCACTCTGGGATGAGCAAATCATTCACTTTCCAAGGCTTCTCTATCTGGGTTACTTTTGTATGAGTTCACTCATAAGTCTATTTCTGCATTAATTTGTGATTATTAAACAAAAATGCACTCAATTGGTATATCAATGAATACTTAAAATTTCATATTTACTTTAATACTTATTTCAAATGCAAATGAACCTTCTTGAATATGTTTTCTCACAAGAAGGATAATTTAAAATATACTTTGATATATTTTGGAGCAAAGAACTGCACAGAAACATTCAGGATGAGTGAAAGCTGATAAAAGAACAACACTGAATCCCAGTATGAACATTATTCCAAGAGATGCAGAACAGGTCAGGGTAGGAATAGAGCACAGAAAACAGAAATACAGGAAGTCTATCTACAGTGCTGGGCCTCTCAAATTGAAAGGGCTTGATGACAGAAATGGGCACAAATCAGAATAATGGTGATTTATTTCGATTCAACCTTGATGAATCACAAGTAACAAATGTATGATTTTTCCCCTACAAATCAATGAATCAATTTGTTAAATCATTTTTAGTGTTGAAAAGGGTTTCAACATAAAATGTCCCCCAAGGCATCTAGAAACACCAAAAGTGCAGGAAACCCATCTTTGTCTCTCCTTTACAAGCCTTGCAAGTTTGGTGAAGTATGGGCTCCAGTTGTTTGAGTCATGCACTGCCAAACAAGGCCACCCAGGAAATTACCACCACCACCACCACCACCACCACCACCCGCACCTAGAGACACTAAAATGGAGGAAAGCTTCTCTGAACTTGCTTCTACAAGTCTTCCAAGTTTGATGAAGATTGGGTTTGAGACTTCCACGTTATATACCCAGAAAGTCCCCCCACACACACATTCTAGAAAATGCCCTTTGCCAACTGGTGTGGGAAAACTGCAGCATCCTTGCAATGTGTGGTGTCTTTAGGTACCTCGGGGGCCATTTTATAACCCAAGGAATCAAGAAATTAAAAATTGCTTAAAACTTGGGATATTTGTCTGGGTTACTGGTTTGTACAAACATGGATCGGCACATTAGCCATTCTTCAACAAATTTTGTAGCTTGGTTTTAAATTCATGCCTGTCTCATATTAGCGGTAATTGTTTTCAATCACACTTTCCCACAGATTTCCCTCTCCTTCTCTCCCCTTGTTTGACTTTAGTGATTGCCCCACTTAATGTGACACGAACCCGGTTCTTATTTGGTTTGTGACTTTGCTTTGCCCTTATTGTACGCAGTGGGCTGGAGCTGAAACAAGGGCATACAGCTGAAGCCATAAATTATTCAGTGACTACATATGTGAGCATAAGAGCTACAAATGAATGCAAACCGAGAAGTGAGCTGACAAGCTTCCTGCAGCATTAGCATCGAGATCTAGGTTAGGTCTGTAGGAACTGATGAATCACAAATACCTTGGCCGGACAAAGTCGAGTTTTCTTCCTGCTCCATGATGTGCTTTGGTGTGGAGAACTCACCATGACATTAATCTAAAGGCAGGATCCCACTTTAAAGAGGCGCAGAAAGCTGCACATGCCCTCAGCCATGGAATGGGTCTCCTTTTTGATCCTTTCTCATAACAAACATTTCGGTGTCTCTTTCCTGCCCTACATGCAAGCAAGGAGAATCAGTTGCCATGCTGGCTGTGGGAGTTGTAGTCTGAAACAGCAACAATTCCCATGTCTGAGAAGAATTAATATGGACGTTGACTCCTCTTGTCCAAATGCTGATAACTTGCTAACACCTTAAATGGCTTGTGGAAATATGAACATTAGTGAGGTAAAGAGACATTTTCTTTCTTCTTAATAATGAATTTAAGGACCACCGGCAGTGAGCACTTGGGCAGTATTACCTAGCCCAGTGATGGCGAACCTTTTAGAGACCAAGTGCCCAAACTGCAATTCAAAACCCAGTAATTATTTTTTGCAAAGTGTCAATACAGTAATTGAACCTGTATACAGGTGGCTATGAAGGGGAGATGTGGGGTGCCCACAGAAAGGGCTCCGAGTGCCACCTTTGGCACCCATGCCATAGGTTCGCCATCATTGGCCTAGCCTGTTGTGTAGATGCTTGTGTTTTTAGGGGGTGGGGGTGGGGGAGTGTTCGGGGATTTTTTACATGTGTGTTTTGAGGGGATTTTTAGTGTGTGTGTGTGTGTGTGTGTGTGTGTGTGTGTGTGTGTGTGTGTGTGTGTGTGTGTGTGTGTGTGTGTGTGTGTGTGTGTTGAATCTGGTCTCTGGATGTCTGAAATTTCATTGTAGGTGCATTCTGTGTATATACACACAATGACAATAAATTATTATTATTATTCATTTGGGAGGGTTTGTGTGTGTGTGTGTGAAGACAGAGCCATGTTCTCCATTGAGCGTTGTTCTTCTCTTGAAATGCCCAGCATTGAAGCTAAGCTTCCTGTATCCCTGTTTTCTGTGCTCTGTTCCTACCCTGACCTGATCTGCACCTCCTGGAATAATGTGGCTATTTCTTTTTTTAAAAAAAGATAGTTGCCATTCACAGTTGTTGAAAGACAACCCTGATAGTTGCTTTGTGTTTGGGTGAGAAATGGCTAACTGATGAATAAAAGAGCCTGCTTCTGGGATTTTTCCCTTTGCTAGTGTCTGGTGTTGTCAACCTTGATGTGTAAACCTTGCCATTCTTTCTCCTGCTAACAGTGCTGGCACAATGTTGTCTTTTATTTATTTACCAACCGCTCATCTAGCTACCAAGGCCACTTTGGGCAGTTTACTACAAAACAGTAACGTGTAGCACTATCAAGCCATTTCCTAGCATTTTGATACATGGACATACAAGCACAATATCCCACATTCATAAACCAGAGGTTTTTTGAAGAAATGAATAGAACAATGGGGTCTTTTATTGGGATTCGATCATGTTATATTGATATGTCTTCTTGTGCAATGGCTTCCTGTTTGTTTCTTTACTTAGTTCATGGTCTGATATAAACCTTCCAAGCAAAGTGCCAATAGAGTAATTGAACCTGTATACAGGTGGCTATGAAGGGGCAATGTGGGGTGTCCAAGGATTTTGTCCTCTTGTGTGTACTGCCTAAACTTTTACATCCTCTGGGTGTTTTTCCAATGACTCGTAGTAGGTGCCTTTGAGATAGAGCGTTTTTAGTGGAATCATCCAGTTGTGGAGTGCTCTTTCCAGAGATGTTTTGTAGTTTTTTTCAGGAACTGATGAAAACCTTTTAATGTTCCCCAGCTTTTGAATCTTCAAATGGTTTAGTAATTTTTATATATCTTTTGGGTATTTTTAGATTTTTAAAAATCTAAGATCTAAGTTGGTTGAGCCCTTCAGAAGCCTGTTACAGTCCGATAGGATGTGGGAAGCAGGTTTCACAAAAAGAGTCATTTAACCCTAATCATTTCTGCTGCCGTGCTCTTATGTACTGTCAAATAACTTTCAAGATGTTATGTGATTCATAGTCCTCAGCTCATGGAAACTAAAGGCTGTGGGTTCCTTTATTAAGTCAATCCATCTCATGTTCAGTCTCCCTATAGTCCTACTGTCTTCCACTGTTTCTAGCAATATTGTCTTTTTGGTGAGTCTTTTACTCATACATCCAATGTATGAATAGCCTCAGTTTAGTCATTTTATGTTTAGTTATTCAAATAAAGGGTTGAATTCCTTTAGAATCCATTTACTGTACTTCTCTTTGTGAAGGACCACAGTAACCATAAGGTTTCTTCCATCACATTTAGAAGTAATCATGTTTTATTTTTCCTGTCAGAGGTCTTAATTATCATTTTCATACCCATATACAGCAATTGGGGACACCATAGTATAGATAGTCTTGGCCTTGGTCTCCAGGGCTTCCTCCTTATACATCAGAAGTCCCAGCCTTCTGATTCCTAGGCTGATCTGCCAATTTAAATTGATGATTGAACTAAGGTATAAAAATATTTGAAAAATTCAATTTTTTCATTGTCAGAATTAAAGTTATATAATTCTTTTTAGACATTATTTTGGTCTTAAGATTCAGCTGCGATCTTGTTTCTCACCTGCTCTAACCTTCATGAGTATTGTTTTGAATCATTGTGATTTTCTGCTTGTAATAAGGTATCATCAGCTGATCCTCAAATCACGGGAAACTCTTTCACATTTTTTTCAGTTCTCCTTCATCTGAAACTAATTCAGTTCTTCATTTCTGTTCTGATCGTAGATGAAACAGACAGAGAGATAAAATACACTGTTGCATGTCACATGTGGTTGTTGGAAATCATCCTGTATTTTCTCATTCTGTTCTACCAGTGGGCTCTTGTCCAAAGCGAAGGCTATGCACCAGGATAATCAATCATTGTGGTACGCCGTTTCTTTTAGAATGGTGCATAGCTTTTCAGATGAAGGAGGACTACAAAAAAGTATGATGCATGTAAGGGACGCAGCTTAGAAAGGGAGTGTCTCTACCCTTTCTTTTACTGCCTTAAACAAAATGTAGGTTCATTTCAGTGACTCCTGCCTGACTTGTGAGATTCATGCAAGCTTACCTTAAAACTCAGCTACTGTACTCAGGCACATTACTTGCTTATATATATAAAAAACGATTTATTCTATTACAGAGATTACTTGCAGCAATATTTCTAACTTGAAAACAAATAACAAGAAACCTTACTCTATTACATGTTTCTTCCTAATTTAAGTGAATGAGAGGCAAATAGCTTTCTTAAAGGATCACATCTTGGATAGTCCATGCGCTCTCTCTCCGTCTTTCTCCTTCTTCTCCTCCCCCCCACACACAGTCCATTCTTGAAGGGAAAAAATCACATGATGCAAAAAAGCCAATCACAGATCACATTCTGGCTTTGCAGACTTTGCAGATAAGATTTCTGCACCTGTGCCTTCTCTATTGTAACTTAGGGCGTTTATACATGACCCCTAAACTCCGCCGCAAATGGCTGCAAGCTCCGGAGCTTAAAAATGTTTCCCCACCAGCTCCGGAGTTTGCAGAAAATTAAGTGCGACCCCGCCCACCTAAGCGCGACCCAGCGCATTTTTCATGTACCTGCTCTCCCGTGGTGACAATCCCTGATGCGCTTTTAAGGGAGTGAGTGTTGGCTCTCCTCGCGTCTGGTTTTTTTTTTTTTTTTGCCTGCCGCCCCTTTAAGAGAAGGAACCAGGAAGCCAGGAGGAATCGGGAAGAGAAGGAATCAGGAAGCCGGGTGGCTTCGGAGGTGAGATGCATTTTTTCCTCTCTTTTTTTCTCCCACCCCTCACACAGACAGGAGCAAGGAAGTGCTGAGGGGTGGGAACACAGTAAGAGCAACAAACCCCTAAGATCTCTGGTCCGAATTTAAGTGGCCAGCGGATCTTAGGGGTCGTGTGAAAAGGCTCTTAGTTTCAAACCCAGAAAAAACTTAGAGAGCATAACCTTCCCTTTGAATTACGTTACAATGCACATGGTCAAAACCTCATGCTGCATTCTATAAAGCACATTAACAATGTAAAAAGTTTCACAAGTTACCCATCAACACTTTTCCTTTTGTTGGGCTACAGGAATAGTCTAATATCCCTAGTTTCATTTGACACTTCCTCTGGTTTGTTGTCTATAGCAGTCATTAACGCAGTGGTGATTTTCATACAATTTTTAGATTTTTTCAGAACTGCAGAATTTTGCCACTATGATGGTTTTATTGTTTTTCTTCAGTTTTAGTCCAATTTTTAATTTAACAGTTCTTGATTTGTGCCACAATCTGTTCCTGGTCCTGTATTGCAAACAAAATATACTAGCATCTGCTGCCAATTATGTAGTTGATTTGATCTCTGTATTGGCCATCTGCTGACATCCAGTTATTTGTTCTGTTGTGTAGACCATGTATGTACTATAAATATACTGTATCGTTAATTTCACAACATTCATAGAATCATAGAGTTGGAAGACACCTCAGGAGCCCTCCAGTCCAACCCCCTGCCATGCAGGAACCCCCATCAAAGTACTCCCTACAGATGGCCATCCAGCCTCTGCTTAAAAATCTCCAAAAAAAAATGAGACTCCACCACCCTCCGTGGCAGCATATTCCACTGCTGGACAGCTCTAACGGTCAGGAATTTCTTCCTAATGTTTAAATTGAATCTCTTTTCCTGTAGTTTGAAATCATTGCTCCGAATCCTATCTCAGAAGCCTTGGAAAACAAACCTGTCCCCTCTTCAATATATCCTTTGATATATTTATTTAAACATGGCTATCATAACCCCTCTCAACCTTCCTTTTTTGAGGCTAAACATTCCCAGCTCCCTAAGCCGCTCCTCGTAAGACATTTCTTCCAGACATTTAACCATCCTGGTCAGCCTTGTTTGGACCCAATTAAGGTTGTCAACATCCTTTTAAAATTGAGGTGCGCAGAACTGGACACAGTACTTCAGGTGGCATCTGACCAGAGCAGAATAGAGTGGTACTATCACTTCCCTTGATCAAGACATTATGCTTCTGTTGATACAACCAAGAATCATGTTGGCTTTCTTGGCCGCCACATCACACTGCTGACTGATGTTCAATTTGTGGTCGACCAAGACTCCCAGATCCCTTTCAGATGTACTATTCTCCAGACAGGTGTCTCCCATCCTATACCTGTGCAATTTTTTTTCCTGCCTAGATGCAGGGCCCTACATTCCTCTCTGTTGAAACTCATTCTATTTGCTTTGGCCCAGCACTCTAATCTGTCATGATCATTTTGGATTTTTATCCTATCATCTAGGAAATTAGCCACCTCTCCCAATTTGGTATCATCTGCAAATTTAATCAGTCTACTCTCTATTCCTTCATTCAAGTCATTAATGAAGATATTGAATAACACTGGACTCAGAACAGATCTCTGGGGCACCACATTAGTCACCTCTCTCCATGCTGAAAAGTAGCCATTTATGATCACCCTTTGGGTACGATTAGTCAACCAATTACAAATCCACCTAACAGTAGTGCTATCTATCCCACATTCTACTAACCTCTTTGCAAGTATATCATGGGGAACCTTATTGAAGGCCTTATTGAAATCAACATAAGCAAAATCCACAGCATTCCCCTCATCCACCAGGCCTGTAACTCTATCAAAGAAAGAGATCAAATTAGCCTGGCATGACTTGTTTTTAAGAAACTCTTGTTGACTTCTAGTAGTGACAGCATTGCTTGTTAAATAATTCCAGACTGTCTGCTTAATCATCTGCTGTAGAATCTTTCCAGGAATAGATGTCAAGCTGACTGGGTGGTAATTATTTGGGTCCTCCTTTCCCCCCTTTTTGAAGATGGGGACAACATTTGCCCTTCTCCAATCTATGTGGACTTCCCCTGATCTCCAGGACTTCTCAAAGATTATTGCCAATGGTTCTGAAATTACTTCCGCCAGTTCTTTTAATATCCTTGGGTGTAATTCATCTGGTCCTGGAGTCTTAGATTCATTTAGAGTTTCCAGGTAGTCCTATACTACCTCCCTACCTAGTCTATGCTGCAATTTCCACCCTACCTCATCCACTCTTCATCCCAACTCAGCTCTTTTTCCCCTTTGCGAACTATAAGTCATTCTCTTGCTACATATCTCACTCCTTGGCTAAATTCCCAAGTGCTGTTGAGTGCCAGATATCAATAACGGGATTTTGGCCACTGCTATCCAATTGATGCCCTTCAGTAATTTTTCTACCACCATCACCTCTGGAACTATCAATTCTCTTTATTTAATGTGACTATTAAATCTTGACGAGGATATATGCCTGTCAATCATGTGTTTTAGCTTTGACCGCCCTCCTGAGTGAGGGACTGCAGTGGATCTAGCTTCTTGTTGATATTGCTCTCCGCTTTCCTCTCATTCCCAATGGCTGAAATCTTGTTTCTTAACATAATAAGTCTTACTATAGTAGGACCATTGAATCCCTGGGTATTTGGCCAGTCAGCTGCGCTGCAAGTTCCATTGACTCAAATGGGCATAAACTAGTAGCAACTTAGTTTAGCATAGCAAGTTGCAACTACCATAGGCCCATTTGAATCAATGAAACTTATAGGGGAGTTTACTCACCAAATCCCTACAGAGTCGTTAGGTTTACTCTAATAGACTTTACTACACTAAGCAACAGGAGTTCAGCAACATTTATTTATTTAGACATGGAGGTAGTTTTCAAGATTGCTGTGCCTTGGTTTTTAAATTTGGATGTGAGGAGCTTACTTTTTTAGGCTTTCAAGCAATAGAAAATTCACCACATGCAGAAGCACAGAGGTTACGTCTATATGTATTATGTGATGATTTTGTGTACTGGTCAGAAGGCTGGGTTTTCCAAAAGGTCCATGATAAAAGTTGCTCTCCAGATTTGTTCTGGGAAGTATCCTTGGCAGCAGACCTCCAAATCAGCATTGTATACAATGTCAGTGAATTTAGATTGATGGTGGATTAGATTTAATCAAGACTACAGGCTAAGCCTTGGAGACTGTACTCTGCCCTTTCAGAACAAGGCAAGAGAGGAGTTGCTGAGAGTCAAAGATTCATAAGTCACAGCTACATGAACGAAGTGGCACTGTTTGCTAAATTTAGCATCCTTTGCTAATTAATGCCACCGCTCTCGTGCTGCTGCACACTGGCAATATAGGGGTTAAGCAAGGGGAAGTAATAAATTGATCTATATATGGTGCAGTACATGCACAACACTTTTCCAATTACTGCTGGGGGACCCTCTTTGCAGTTGAATAACTCTCTCACACACACACCGAAACCCAAATCTCTCCAATTTCTGGGGGCTTTCAGGGAAGAGTTTGAGGAAACTCCCATTTTGTTTCCAGAATAAAAAAAGACAGTTTGGTTCATTTAGTAACAAAACAGTTTCTATAGTTTGATTTTGTAGCAAAACAATTCCTTATGTAATGAAACAATGTTTTGTTTTTTCGTTTGGTGCGCATTTCTAGTCAGCATCACCAGCCTCCATTGAAAAACATGCCTAACTGATCGTGCTCTTTAAAGCCATATACATTGCCATGTTAAGTTTTCTGTATCTATTACTATATACTTGCAAATGAGATGCCCCACATTTGTGTATTGTCAGGTTCAGCCTGAATTTTATTTCTACTCAAAATTGCAGAATTAGTGCTAAACTTCCTTCTTTTTGATTTTACAAATGATCCTGAGGGTTATCTTAACCTATTTTTTCTGCTTCTACTTTGTTTCTTAGATTAATTATGAGAAGCCAGCAACTTTGGAAATACCATATAAATCAGCAATTTATTTGAATGAATTATATGGAATGTCCTCAGTGCCTTAAAACACACACACACACACACACACACACACACACACACACACACACACACACACACACACACACACACAGAGAGAGAGAGAGAGAGAGAGAGAGAGAGAGAGAGAGAGATTTGGTTTCTAAAACAGTGCAAATTTGACTTATGCAGAACAGCAAAACAGGCAGGTACATAAAGACGATGGTCGTGCATGTGGGTAGAAGTAACCAGAGCAGGAAGAGAAGAACTGAGGCAAATGAATGGATTCAGATGTTCAGTTTGAGGGCAGGCAGATATCACAGAGGTAAAGTGCAAAGTGTTGTGCTGTGAACATAGCAACAACAGACATCTTAGTGGTCTAAAAAGTAGATCAGTTTGCTGAATCAACAACTATTTAGACCCCCTTCAAAAGCTCCTAATTTGCCCTTGATTATTATGTCTTGCCCGGGAATGAAAATAATGTGTTGCTTTGTGAAACTCCTGGAGGTGGCCAGCAATTATTTCTTCCAGCCAATAGCCATGGTTCTGGAAGGGCCCATCTTTTGATCTCCAGGACCCCCACTGTTAGCCTTATGTGGCTGATAGTAAAGAAGTTGTGGTTCAAATCTTTCATTGACAGATTAATCCATAAAAAATATAAGAACTCCTATGGGTCAAGGCACAGAGTTACAGTTTTCAGCTAGAACTCCCTGACTCTCACAAGCATGGACCTGTTGACAAGCATTGTACTGGCTATAGAAAGACTACTTTCGTGCTTAAAGAACCATTAACTGTTGAATCTCATTTTTGATTTATTAATGGAGTAGCAAGTTTAGCAGAAATCAACAGTAACTTTTTTTTAAAATTAAAGTATCAGGCTGTCATAGAAAATATTGACTTAAATCCCAAAGCCAACTTATATGGCTTCAGTGAATGACCTTACTCTTTTTTGAAGCTCTGGATGAGACCAGTGATTCATATTGTCCAAGATAGAGTCTCCTGCCATACAAGCAGAAGGTTCTGGGAAGCCATCTTTGCTTGTCTAACAAAGAAACCACAGAACACTCTGCCGTCAGCGATACAAGAGGAAAAGTTTCAAAAAGATCCCTTATCACCAATGTAAGTGCCTCTGCAGGTAGGATTGAATTGAAAAATTGGCGTATGTATTCCTGCACTGTCCCTTATATTATATTATGGAATTAGGGGAAATTATTGTTCCTTATTTAAAACAATTCCCCGGACAGCCAGAGGCATTTTACATGCACCTCCTGCTGTCAGGGCAAAACATATACACTCCAGAACATTCTACTTCAAGTATGCTGTCTAATGTGGATAAATTTTGTGTGGCAGCAATTATAATTCATGCTCATAATGTATCAACAAATGTTCAAGAAGATACAACTTAGATTGGTTCAATTTATATGGTATCCCACCCCCACCCCCGTTATTCCTTGTTTTGCTGTAATTGGCACTATTTATGCATATGTATTTTGAATTTGGTCAGTGACTATATTTAAAACATTCATTCATTCATTCATTCATTCATTCATTCATTCATTCATTCGTTCATTCATTCATTCAAGAGGGGTATGAAGACAAGGAAACCACAGTGTTGGCTTTTCTGGAGAGACCAGAGACTTGGAGGTTTACAGCAGAGCTTTCATGTTCTGCAAATATAAAGCCATAAATATAAATGTGTGTGTGTGCGCGCGCGTGAGAGAGAGAGAGAGAGAGAGAAAGAAAGAGAGAAAGAGAGAGACTCTCACACACACATCAGAATTCATTTCTTGACCTACATGGAGATGAATGGTCTCTCATCCAAGTACAAATAAGCTGAACCCTGCTTATCTTTGGAGTGAGATGAGATCAGGTTGTATCTAAGGTTGCATGTTGGTAGATGATCATCACGGTGCTTGTAACTCCTCCACATGGCTAATAAGGACTGACATAAGTGGCTTCAATTTTACAATAGCTGAAGGTTCAGATCTTTCCCCAGGCAAAATGATGGATGTGGCTGAAGGTACATTTGCAATGCATCTGATGCCGGAAGTTTTTGTGCTAACACTGGAATGTCAAGAACACTACTGAACTTCAGTGAGTTTGTCTTTAGGTCCTTGATCTTGTTAAAGCTCATTGGGATTGACAGTCTTACAATTTTGAAGGACAACCTTGAGGATAAATGACTGGGTAGAAAAGAGATATACTGTAAAGCAAGCCCTGGAGTCACTGAGAGGACTATAAAAAGTCCCTCCCCTTCAATAGTATCATGCAAACGCATAACATCAGGTCCCATCAGTCCTGAGGAGAGCCCTGTTGTGGCACTTGAGCAAGAATCACTCATGAAGTTGACACTTAAGTGTATTAACAAGAATTCAGTTTTGAAGTGCCTTCCATCTTTTCGGATCATGGGTTTGTATATTACAAAACTGAAAGCATATCCGCTATTTGGGGGGGGGCTCTACCTCTTGTGCAGCAGTGTGACAAAAATCTTGAGTATCATGACAAGTTATACTTGGATCAGTAACAAGGGGTGCAGCAATGTGCATGTGCCAAATTCCATCAGAGCAGTCTTCTTACAGAGCTATCATCGCTGAAGTGTGGAAATGTAATGCTCAGTGTTTCCAAAGAATGTGTTTCCGTTTCCTTGGGAAAGTGGTGTACAGTACTTTATGCCTACATGGATTGTTTCCATCCCAGAGAATCAACACATCAGATTCTATTTACCACACATTCCATTGGCTGGTATTTGGGCTGAAATCTTCAGTTCGCACTCTGGTACTTTGGGGACTAATTTAGCTCCACTGACTCTCTTTTGGAATTCAATTCCCTGTTTTCAAAGAGAAACTATTTCCACTTCAGTTCAACCCTTGCTGTACTCTGGTTTGTGAAGACCTAGGAGGGCTTCATGCAGTTACACATACTATATACTCTCTTTTCCTCTCTCCAAAGCCCCAATTATGCAAACAGATTGGGGGACTTGAAAGTAAATCAGAGATGTGGGGGAGTTTTGCAATGTAAATGATTTGCCATAAGGGACGTGGCCTCATTTTGATATTCAGAGAAGGAGGCTGTGCACGGAGAAGTAAAAAATAAAACAAAATGATATTGGAGTATGAAGGTTCAACCTCATACCACGGTCCTAAACATACTTGGAACTTGGCTCAATTAATTCTATCAGTTTGGTCACATATGGGATTTATGGCAACAAATCTCACACAAGCACATTATTTTATTTATTAGATTGATGCCCCATGCTTCCTGTTCAAAATTTATCTGGGATAGTGGACTGTATATAAGAGCATAAACCATCATGGAGATTTTAAAAACAAACAAGATTTAAAAACTGCCCAGTCCCTACCAACCAAACCTGTTTAACTCATTTAAACACTTAAATGAAGTAAAAAGGCGTGGGGAGAATTACTAAAGATGAGCATGTAAAATGGTATCATCACCAAGGCTGGGAAATTTGGCTTAGAAAATGGTGGGGAGGGCAGTGCGATCCAGAACTGCCCTGAGTCCCCACCACTTTCTGAGGGCTCCTGCTGCTCTGTCAATGGCTGAACCCTTTAAACCTGGCCCAGTCAGTACCAGGGGGTCCCCCTCCTGCCGACTGGGCCAGGATTAAAGGGGTCCAGTCATTGACAGCTCGGCAGGAGCCCCCAGAAAACAATGGGATGAAATGGTTAGTTTCAATGTAAAAACAACTGTTTTGTTTCGTCTATAATGAAATGCTGCTTCCTCATTTTGTTTTGTTTTGCTACGTAACAAAATGATGAAACAGCATTTTATTTTTCATTTCCTGCCCATCCCTAGTTTGTAGAGGAGAGCCAGGGGATGCTTCCCTCCAATTGTCTCAAGGCCCCTTGTCATCTCTTGGTGCCTTGAAGGGCATTTTAGGGCACAGATAATTGACAGATCAAAATTGCTTAAAAAACCATCAGTTCATCAGATGATTCCATCTACAATGAATATGACTTGATTAATTTTGATAAATCAGCCATATTTGACAGAAAATGTGATTCCTTTTTCAATTAGTGCCCATCTCTAATACATATGTATCAATGTGCTTTTTTTGAAGATTTCTGCTCATGCAATAAAAAATATTTCAAAAATTTGTGATTAGAATTTTCCAGGAGATCCCCAAAATGGACATAGGGCTGCGTACTGCAGTCTAGTACCTACAGGCTGTCAGCTGTAGTAAAGTGAAAGACTGAAGTAAAAAGTGTTCTGCTTATATACCGCCCCATACCACTTCAAGTAGTCTCTGGGCGCTTTACAGTTTAATTAATTAAGATGACCCAAAATACCCGAAAGCCTAGGGGCCAGTCATAGGTTAATAATGTCCCTGAGATAGCTTCAGGTTAGTGACTATAAAAGAAGAAATCCATGCAATTTGCAATGACAGGTTTTCAGAAGGAGCAGTCTTAGGCTGCAGTTCTTTACTCATCATAGAATCATAGACTAGAGTCATAGAATCATAGAGTTGGAAGAGACCTCAAGGGCCATCCAGTCCAACCCCCTGCCATGCAGGAACCCCCATCAACCTGAATGGGAATACGACACCCCCCCTCCTGAACACAAGGACTTAATTTTAAGTAATTGCATAGAGGACTATGTTGTCCAATGGCTGTATCTTTATACAGTATGTATTGTGTGTGGACATGGATGTCATTTTATTAGTGTGTCTAAAATGAGAAAGGTGAGTTTCTCCCACTGTTCATGTAGTTTAATCTGGCTTGTTAACACTCTCAGTTTGTATTACAGTCTTTTAATGAATGTCTTTTGTTGCTGTTACAGTGGTATAGTGGGAGCTGCAGTTCTGCTGATGCTCACCGTTCCCCAATTTTCCTGTGAGCACTTCCTACTGCCTTGAAATGCAAGGTGGAGCGCTATGCAGTTAGGAGGTTAAGGGGATCGGCAGTACCTTGGCTGTGTTCATTGAAGCCTCCTTCTCTCCCTCTCCCCGTCATTCCATTTTCCACAGGCACCCCAGGGAATCAGTCTGATCCAAGAGGTGTCCTGATGTCACACGGTCTGGAGTATGTTTATGCCAGTTGAGCTCCCTATCAGCCCTGAAGCCATCTTTGTTGGTTCAAAAGAGCTTCGGTGTTGAAGACCTTCTGAGAGCATCTGCCTAAATGCCAAGACATCACAACCCACAGGAAAGCTTGTCAGATAGGACACCCCCTCCCCCTCTTCATGCTTCAGATGGTCCTTGAGTCGCTTTCAGTTCATCTTGCTTTAGATCTTTCCTTTCCAGCTTCTTTGGTGTTGCTGGGCTTCTGCCAATGCAGCGTATTAACCCTGTACTGGTTTTGCATAGGCTTAACTAACTACCCACAACCATGTCAATCAATCTGCAAACAAATCATTGTGAGAAATGGAAGGATAGTATATTTATATCCCATTTATTTACCAAAAAAAATCCACAACACTAGACAACACATTCTTATTGCTCTGCCAACAGAACTTGGCATCTTATTTATTTATCTGAGTAGCATTTTAAGTCCTGGAATTTTGTCTTGACTTTGACTTGTATGATCACCCAGATTGGTGCTTTGGTTGAGTCATGGTTGAGTCATTGATGACTGCAGAGTACAACTGGCTGTAGGCCTTTCTTTCTCTCTCTTTCTCCTTCAGTCCTTTGCGCTCTGTTAGAAAGTCTGGTGCATCAACAACCTTGCCCTTGGGTTCTATCTGGTGTTCTCTTTCCTGAATAGTTCCTGCCTGGCAGATTCATTGCAGCCACACTGCTTGTCCTCTAGAATTGTGCTTTAGGGGGAAATGTTTAAAGCTACAGAATGCAGAGGGATGCAGAGTTCAGTCAGGTGCTTATGACATTCCTGTGTGAGTCTCTCAGATGTGTCTGTTTAGAATAAATCTTTGAAGATTCTCAGTCATCCAGGTGAGTTTATCTGGAAGCTGAGTCATGGCAACTGGACTTCTTTTTCTTGAGAGATTAAAATGTTCCGCTGCTCATCCAAGCAGCTTCGTCAGCCTAAGGGAAACTTTCCTCTGACTGATGAAGCTGCTTGGATGAGCAGCAGAACATTTTGATCTCTCACGGAAAAGAAGTCCAGTTGCCATGACTCAACATCCAGATGTTTAGAAAAAAGATATTTACAGGTGTTTGAATATAATCTTAAATAATCTTACAACTACAGAGCCGGAAAGGACCTTATGGATCATTGAGTCTAGCACCTGTCAAGGAGACACATTGGGCCTCGTGGTAGAGTGTTTAGGCTGCTGTGCTACTGCCAAAACTGTGCTCATGGCCCAGGGTTCAATCCCAGGAAGCCACTTCAAGGTTGACTCAGCCTTCTGTCCTTCAGAGATTGGTCAAACGAGGATCTGGCTCACTGGGGAGGCAATGTCTGGCCTGAATAATTAAATCATAAAGCTTTCAGCAACTGTGGGATAGTATAAAAACAGCACACTCTGTTTGGGGAATTGAACTCTCAGCCACTTAAAACTCTGAGTTGTTTAATCTCTCATGGACTAGAGTTTAAGAGAACGTCAAAATCAGAATTTGGAGTACTACTGTGAAGTAATTAACTGTCCTTATAATGGAAAGAGCCAACATGTAGGTACAGTGACCCCCCCCCCGCCATTTCGCGGTTCAGGCATTGCGGTCCCACTACATTGTGGGACCACAGTACCGGAACCAGGGGGCGGGGGGGCGGCAGTGGGGTTGCTCCGCGTGGCCCTCCCATGCACACCAGAGAAGCCTTGGGGCGATCGCTCTCCGCCACCACCCAGGCCCCTCTGGGAGGCCTCCGAGCTGGGCAGGGGGGGCGGCCGGGAGCGATCCGATCGCTCTCCGCGGCCCCCCGCCCCTTCTGGGAGGCCTCCGAGCCGGGCATTCTTTAAAAGCTAACTTCCCCAATTCTCCAACCGACAAATACTGTTAGATCTCATTTACCATATAACGACAACATTGCAGTGCTAAAACCTCCTGGCCTGGGTTCTACTCCAGCCAAGATTTTGAGTTTCAGAGTACGGCAATTCCTCCCAGGATTACAACAATAACAGACAAAGTTTGTAGCAAAACAGGAAGAGGTATATATGTATCTTTGCAGTAGTGAAGCCATGGATTGATTTCATGGTGCTGAACATTTAAAGAGAGAAATAGTCGTGTCACTCTTTTCAGTGAGATCAGAGCTTAAAATGCCAGCCAAGTACAATAGCATCTTGAAGCTCTACTACTTAGTAAAAATTTGAAATTGCTCAAATTACTGTCTAAATATTTTATTGAATTTTAATTTGCCTTATTATGTTGCATGATTGCTTTGAGTATCTCTGATTTCATAAATATAATTAGAGTTGTGTTGAAAGACGATGCAACATGAAAATTGATGTTTTAATGCTTGGGGACTTATACAAAATTCAGGAGATTTTTTTTCATTTGTTTGTTTAAATCTACTAATGATGGGGTGATGTTCCTGAGATGCTTGAATTAAGGTACTGTAATTCAAATATGGTCTTGGGTCAGTTATCTCTGGTACAAGATGTTGGTGATGGTATCGCCATAATCATCTCCAACTTACAGAGACTCTATGTGTGGGTGATCTTCAAAATGTCCTGTCTTCAGTGGACCTGCTCATCTCTTGCAAACTCAAGCCTGCATCTTTCTGTAGGGCAGGGGCCAGGAACGCCCAGTCCTCCAGATGTTTTGGATGGCAACTTACAGAATTCCAAGCCTAGGTTGCCAAATGCTAAAGGACTCAGAGCTTTATGGTCCAAAACATCTAGAGGGCCAAAGGTTCTCCATCCCTGCTTTAAGGAGTAACTCCATCATTTATTTGACCTTCTTAATCCTTTATTTTTGTCCTTCTAACTCTCAGTCTTCTTCTGATTTCTAGACTGCCCTCTATGTTTGGATTTATGATCAAACTAAGAAATACAAAAATATCCATTTCAGTTTCTTCAGTGTCAGCACTAAAGTTGTGTAAACATGATTTTCATGTTTAACTACAGCCCTGCTTTGGAACTGTCTTTCACTTCCACAATAAGTCATTTCAAATCGCTCCTTTCTGCCTGTAAAATCATGCCCTCTGCACTGTAAGGACCAGGGCATGGATGGCAAGCTGGAATAGGCAAGACAACCCCCTCCAGACCAGAGTGCTGGAGCTAGGTCTGAGGCAAGAGCAACTACAGAACAATAAGGCAGGTCCAGAACAACTGGAGCAGACAGGAACATACAGAAGTGAGGTAGGCACCACTGGAACACACAGGACTCATCAGGAGCAAGACAGGAGCAAGGCTCTTAGGAGCAGAAAAGAGAAAGGCCAAAGCATGAGTCACCAGGATAACTTGCATTGCTGTAGCCCAGTGGTTCCCAACCTGGGGTTTGGGACCCTTTGGGGGTTGAATGACCATTTCACAGGGGTCGCCATGAGCCAGTGAAGAAAAAGGCACAAATGTATTGGGTCTGGAGGAGGATGGGGAGGAAGGGGGGAAGAGTGGGTTACAGCTTGGTAGGTAGGAGGGGATGTCAGTCAGTGACACCGGAAGCTGCAATTGGCTGAGGGTGCCTGTAGAGGGAAGTTCTCTATGCATGGCACCTGCGGCAGTGGCCTGCCAAACGGGGCTTGTGGCCTCTTCCAAGCAGGGCAAGGGGTCACCACAACATGAGGAACTGTATCAAAGGATCATGGCATTAGGAAGGTTGGAAACCACTGCTGTTGCCAAAGGCAGCAGTGCAGAAAGCCTGTACAGTGGTACCTTGTATAAAGGAATTAATTCGTTCCAAATAAAATTATGTTAAGCAAATTTTCCTTTATACAAATTCCCATAGGAATGCATTGAAAACGGAGTGATCCTATTTTTATGATGTACGAATTCTCCCCATAGGCAATTATGTTAAGCAAATTTCCCCTATCTCCGGAATTTTTTATGTTGCACAGATTTTATGTTATACAAGCTGTTTGTTATACAAGGGTCCACTATATATACTGATCTCCAGGCCTCCGTCTGCACCACACCAGGCATCCCTGATTCTGCAGGTAGTTGTTTGGTTTCTCCCACCCTGACATGTGCATCTTAAATTATTCAGGTTTCTTCAACTACTTTTCACTCCTCGTATAACTATTCTAGTCTGGCTTTCTGTATGATTTGTTCTTCATGCAGATTGCATAGAGAAGGGAGTAAAATGCACACTTATATGACTCCTGTGCCAAAAGGAAATCATTCTGTTTGTCCATATTCTGCCCTAATGGTCGTTTCTTACAGTGTAAGTTATGCACCAGGACAATCAAGTGCTGTAGCACATCAATGTGCTGCATGTGCTGCATTCCATTTCTTTTGAAAGAATCCGTAGTTTCCCATGATGTATTCAGTACAGGCTCTGCTGTAGTCTATAAAGTACATACTGATCATCTTCTGAAATTCTTTGGTGCTCTTCAGTAGCCAGTGGACATTTATGTGCCTCTTCCTTTTCAAAATCCAGATTAAACATCATGCTTTTGAGCAAAACAGCAGCTAACGGCTTTTAAAGAGTATAAGATTTTCAAGTAAGAGCAACCTTTAACATGTTCTTTATATTGAAAAGTGGCCAAAATGCAGACTGAAAGGAAAACTGCTGGTTAATTGCAGACTAGAGAACACACTCATTTGGGCTGAGGACTTGGTTAGGGGATTCCTCCCATTGCCCCAAAATAAACCTATTGGCTGTGCTAACATCTGAAGAGCACCACTAACCATAATTCTTCTGTTTTGTAGCAAACCAGAGTTTAAATAAAAGAGGAGGCAAGCCACAGAATATTAAACTTAAAAGAACTCACGTGCCTTTAAATTTGTGCAGAAGGTTTTAGCATTAGGAGTTTTCTCTCCCACACCTGTGGCAATTTCTCCAGAATTATAAGGATCAGGAACCATGCTCCCTTGCTTGTATTAGTGCCATTTCTATTCTCAGCCTTGCTGGGGTGTGTCTTTTAAGGGCAGACTTTATCTGTGTAGTAATGCTATGCAGTTAAAAGATCTCTGTTCCCTACAGGCGCAGGGTGTCTGCTCTGCTATCTTCTATGATTCCTTGTCTCAAAAGATGCTGTGGATTGGAGTATGGGGTACTGTGGATTTGGTATATAGGGGTATGTATTATGGTATGTATATGGAGCAAGAATTCTAAGTCAGTTTTGATTATTTGACACTGGTTCTTAATGGACAAGCTAGGGACAAGCTTCTCACTTTATTTAGCCTTGCTTGTTTGGGACAGATTTAAAATATATGTGCCCATTATTTTAACCTATCCCCTACCTCCTCTGAAACTATATCTTGCCCTGGCCCTGTAATTCTATGGTTACCCTTGATTCTGGCCCTTTCTAACTGGACTTTATCCAATCAGCTTTGAAGCTAATTCTAAGCTTTTGGAGGTGGTTATGGGTACATGCCTATGTGGGAAATTGTCTGGAGCTGAGTATACTGTTCATCTGCACAAATAGTAATAATAGAAATATAACTTCCCACTGTATAACAAACATAATTGCCACTGTGTACCATGTGTCTGGCTAGTATAGATGCTTTAAACATATGTGCATATTTTATTCTCCCTTACAAAGGCTCCAAAATGACTTCACTATTATGGTTTCCTGACTCTAAAATGCCATAGATCTGTAGTCCAGCATATTATTTGAAAATGCATTTCTGTCCAGCATGCCAAAAAAGGTATTTTTTATCTATTTATGCCTAGTATTTCTTTCAAACATGGTTTTGGGAATTTATCTTAAAACTCTTGAGGTTCTGATATGCAGCTCTCTCTTATACACGGAATTATCGTGTACCCCAAACTTGTTTATATGAATAGAGAACCTCCTCGGGCTGGCTACATTCTCCTTCCTCAATGTTTTGGATTGACCCTTGTTAATTCACTGGTGAAATACTGCCTCTTACTTGGGTGGAGATGCTCTTGCTTTTGACCTTTTTCCCTCCAGCTCATGTTAGCTTGACCTTAGCAGACTTTCCCCAGAAGTAGAGGCAAGGCCAGCCTGTGATATTTCACAACCTTCTTAACTGGCCTCATAGAGTTAATGATGGCTTTCTCCTCTTCTCACTTAAACTTGGTTGGGTATAAGCATCAGAGCTGTAATTATGCATGCTAATTGCTTGTTTGGGGAGTTGGGTGAATAAAGGGGGAGCGCTCCCAACTTTGCATCAGTGATTAGCTGATCAGACCAGGTGCCCCGTGCTGCTGCTGGAGCCAGACTGCCTGGTTTTGTGGGGTCTCGCCTGAGCTGAGGGGATGCAAAAGTAGCTGAGCGGAGCACTGTGTATATCGGTTCAGCCTAATGTTACCTCCTCCTCCTCTTCCTCCTCTGGGGCTGAAAAAAAAGAGCATGCATTTCTTGCAGACCTTCCTCCGGTGGAGGGCACTCAGAGGTAATGGCACTCTTGACTGGTCTTGTCTTGTGTGGTGGCTTAATTGTTTTTCTCTTAACAAGCAGCTGGCTAGCCTGCTTTCTGTTTGGGGTTTGCTTTCCAAGTTGTACCACAGGCTCACATTGAAAAGCTGTCATGGGACACTCTGGATGTAAAGCATGTATTTTGTGAGTCAGTGTGATATATACCAATGTGTGGCTTCTGCTGATGGAGGTTGTTCAGATAAATGGTTTCTGTCTTTATCCAGGCTCTTCAATCTTGGGCAGGGAAACTGGGGATGGGGGAGGGAAAGAGAGGTTGGTGATAGCTATGTTTAAATATTTGAAAGGATGTCATATTGAAGAGGCAACAGGTTTGTTTTCCATGGCTTCAGAGACTAGGACTCGGGGCAATGGTTTCAAACTACAGGAAGAGAGATTCCATTTGAACATTAGGAAGAACTTCATGACAGTTAGAGCTGTTCGGCAGTGGAATACGCTGCCACAAAGGATGGTGGAGTCTCCTTCTGTGGAGGTTTTTAAGCAGAGGCTGGGTGGCCATCTGTCGGAAATATTGTGATGGGGTTCCTCATAGCAGGGGGTTGGAATAGATGGCCCTTGAGGTCTCTTCCAGCTCTATGATTCTATGATTCCCCCCCCCCCCTTTGAGCAAAGGATTAGCCATGTGGGTAAAAAAAACCAGGAAGCCCTTTTGTTGTGTGGATGAGATGAATCTGTCCATGTGCTTAAAGACAAAAGCCTGGCAATATTTATTGCTTAACAAAGAAATGTGAGCATTGGTCGTATTGTGCAAATGTTGTGGAACAAAAAGGGAGTGTTCCATCAGATTCCACGAATGGTAGCAAAAATCACAATGAAGTTCAAACATTTGCTAAAGGAAGTCTGGTTGGGTAGTGTATACCGACAACGTTTACTACATTACAGTAAGGTAAAAACACTCTTTCTTGCTAATGCCATGGCTTACTGACTGAATATTTATACTGTACCTAGGACAAACTTACTGCTTGGGGTGGGGAGGAGAGTCATTTCCTGATGTATTTTGTATCCAGCACAGAAGCTGTGAAATATTTCTAAAGAATTTCAGGGCTGGATTTCTATGGACTAAAATGTCTACGATGTCTTTTGAAAAGAGGAGCCCGTTTCACTGCCTCTGGATGATAATATCTGAACCATAAGCCATCTGTCAATTTTAATGTTAAAAGAAAGGTGGCTCTACTTTCTAGAGGCTGGAAATTTATTGCACCTGTCACTTGAAGGGCCCATTGCAGGGAGTGACACACATAACTGTGTGTCCGCATACCTTATAATTTGCTCATCCAGATGCATTTTCCTGCTTCAATAATTCCTCCCTGGTCCAGGACCCCTGTTTTTGACTGTCCTTTTAAAAATTTATCTGACAATGATATCCACCTATCTCAGAAAGAGGAAGAGAAATAGCTATTTGTATTTATTGTAAGACGTTTTGGGCAGAGTTCAGGAAAAGCTGTTTCTTGGATAATGGTTACCAGAATCTAGTGTTACTAAGCATCACAGACGTTGTAGTCCAAAAACAGTTTCCCCCCAGCTCAGATTTGGACAGTGTCTATGTCCCAAACCAAATGTTCCTATATATGGAGACAATTATGGAATAAGTAATATGCTAAGAATATTTTCCCGCAAGAACATGGGGGTAAGAATAACTTTAGGCTGTACATTTCTTACCTTGAGATATCAAAGGCATCTAGCACATTCCTCACCCCTCCCACCCCAAACCTTCCCTACATGTAATGCGTTAAACATGTTCACCTCTGCTTTATAGTTTAACCAAAGGTGAACATTAAAGTGGAAGTGGGCTGTAGCTATGGGATATGCACAGGGATGTCTTGCAGCCTCTGGGGCATCCTTGCAGGGTGAGAGTCGCAGACCTATTGTTTGTCATATCCACTCAGCATCATATGTGAGATCTGAACCTCTCTTCTGCCACAGCCTAAAGATGATCCTGTGTGCAAAACTGTTGGTGGTTTTTCACTAGAGGAGATAACTTGGTTCGTTCCTGCCAACGGATCTAGTGCTGGAATTGTTAGAGAACCAGGAGGAAAATGCAAAAGGGGAAAGTGTTCACTCTCATACAATTCCTCACTGCCTACGTCTTGACATATGTTTTGAAGCCAGGATTGTTATGGTAGGAATGTTTGCAAGCAGGGCTGGAGGAAAAGTCCATCACAGGTTACAAACCATGAGGGAGATGTGTAATCTCCAGGCTGAAAACCGGGGTACTTCAAGGGCCAGATGCAGGGGAGTGGTATCAGGAGACAGATATCTAGTCTCATGCGTTCCAAACGTATCTGGTGGGGCCACTGTGAGATACAGGAAGCTGGACTAGATGGGCCTTTGGCCTGATCCAGCATGGCTCTTCTTATGTTCTTATGTTCTTAGGGCTGTGCCTGCCCTGGCCTTTGAGTTGTTTCCCCTTTCTTTTGTTCAGAGAAACTTACTGGAGAACGAGAGAAAGTCAGGCAGAGTTTGTCCTCACCAAAGTCTCCTTGGCCCCAAAGGTTCTGGGTGCTACTATTGATGAATAGAAGCATCACTTCTCCCCTTGGGTGAAAATAAAAACAAGGAGTTTTGATTCTTGCTTAGCATTCAGAGACTGGTTCCTTAGAAGGGAAAGATCTCTGCTGAGAAATGGAAGCACCACCCTCACTTTCCCCTGAGCCAAGGTACTCTTCTGGGTTTCGGACCAGGGGAAGGGAGACTCACGTAGCAGGTACCTTATGAGTGTGCTCAAGTCATCAGGAAACGTTCTCAAACCTCTCAGATGTTTGACTGGGATTCTTGCCCAGGCTGTGTTGGTTTCCAGGCAAGGAGCCGATGCATAAAGTGTCCTGGTTAGCACAATCCCGACTCCCCCCACCCCAAGCCTTGGGCTAGAAGGGGATCATTGCTGTCCTGTTTTTCAATGTCTTGGAGTTTTAATACAGAAGATAAATACAACAGGCTTGTAAATAATGCTAGAGTTACTAGAAATAACATGACTACTGCATAGTAATTCCTAAATTACAAATTGTTGAAGCGCTAAACTGTTGTAGTTTTATTTAATTCTGGTTATTTTAGTTATTGTATATAACTGAGTAGTCATTTCCACAGCTGTCAATAAATCAAGAGATGACAGTATTTTATAATCAACACTGCAGTCTGTTCTTTGCGTCTGAGCGCTGCAAATGATAGATGTTGGTCATATCCAAGGGGTGCATGTGTGAAAGCTAATCATACAGGAAATCAGGATTCCTGGATTTGTCTCTTTAATGGGGTAAGGCGTCTTTTCTTTGGTGGGCTGGCTGATCCCAGAAGACCCACCCAGTGGTACAGAGTGGATGGACTAGGATCCAGGATGCCTAGGATGAAATCCCTGCTCAGCCATGCAGAGTCACTAGGAGTGTGAACCCGGTAAAGCCACTTCTTAAATATCTCACCTTCAGAGCCCTAATAAGGCTCACTGTAAGTTCCTTTTGACTTGATATCACATAAGAACTAATCCAGGGGTGGTTGAAAAGTTAATTATCAGGAAAGGAGAGAGAAAGGGCTTTGAAAGTGCCCATCTCAGTTTAGCATGTGAATAGAACACGGCAGAAGCATGCTACTTGCCTGGAGAAAGTTCGTCCTACAGAGGTAAAATCAATTGACTGGAATCCTGTTGCTAGAAAATTCATACATTTAGTCTGCTCCTAATCAACAAATAGAGTCCTTGCTGCAATTGAGGAGGGAAGCAAGTGCACATGTTGGCTCGGTATGTGTATATCTACCCCTGAGAATCTCAGTTGGGACTTCTTATTCACCAGTTAGGAAGAGACAGAAAGTTGAGAATTTTCTTACACTAAGGAACAGGATTTCGGCCATTGTATTTCAGTCTGTAGTAATTATTTCTAAATTTGTATCTACAAATGTAAATTTGCATATAAGGTTTTTATGCTTATCTGTCGTCCTGGAGGGATTTCATTTTTTGCTAATGATATGTAAATGGCTATCTTATACTTCGTTAAACCATGATTAGCATGAGTTGTTAGAGTATTTTCTATAGTGTCCAATGACCATTTTTAAGTGGGTTTCTGTGAAAAGGGCATTCACTTTGAATTTCTCAGTCAGGGCCCCCACAGATATGTTCAGATCACAATTTCTGACATGCCCATAAGCTACTGGTGATGGGAGTTGTGATCTAAAATATCTTAAGAACACAAGGTTGAGGAATGATTTCTTATATGTTAAGAAGGCAGCCGAGTGCTTAAGAGGCTGTGAGTATAGACAGCATTCAAGATCATCATAATGCATAAGTGTGCAAATCTTCTTTTGGATCTTGCAGGCAAGAATGCAAAGTTTCAAAAGTTTGATTGCAATTGGATGACAGTTTGGATCATTTTTCATATCTTCAGAGGTTTTGTGAAAGGTTCACAGAAGCAATTCTTTACACAAAAAAGCTTGTGTTTTTCAAAGAAAATGTGTTTTGATCAAAATAAAAGGTTTTCTGTGCCATGACAGACTGCACAGTATTTACTGGTATTTATTTCAAATCCTGTTTCTGATCCCAAGACATGCTGGTATCATGCAAGATTGAAAAATCTTGTAGTGAGTGTCGCTTTATGTTGTCTTGTTGTTGGAAGAGGACATGGTGGCTTGGTATGCCGAGAAACCCTTTCTCATCAAAGATGTAAAAATTAACAATTATTTGTTGCTTCCTTAGTGAGTGACATTTTTAAAACAACTATTTCTGTTGACTGAGCACCTGAAAAAACTAAGTCACTTTTAGCTTAGAAAGAGTTATATGTAATGTAATGTTACTGTTTGATCCCCACCCATGCTTACCACTTAACAAGTTACCTGCTATGGTCACAGACCTTGCAACAGCAAGTAAAGTGAAATTTATGTTTCTGGTCTCTTGACCATAAAGAATACCTTGGAATGGGTTATGTATGGAACACTATCTTCTTTAAAACCTAAAAACCTTTGCATAAATGGATTGTGTCATGTCTCAAAGAAAGAAGGTGGTTCTTCCCCAGAAATTCTTAGATGGACAGTACAACTCTCAAAAGGGTGTTGAGAAAGTGGAGCATGTTAGTCAGTCCAACTACAACTGTTTTTCCAATGTGAACTCAAATTATGCCTTTGATATTAAAAGCTGCTAACTAGAGAAGAAAACATGCATTTCTCATGTCTTGGCTTCTGTTTCACAGCAAGCGGCTGGAAGTCTTCAGTATGCATGAATCTCTTTTTCTTTCTTCCTAAGCTTACAAATTAGGAACCGTGCGCTATGCAGTGTAGCGCTCTTGAGTCTTGACCCATCTGAGTCTCTTACAGCTGCTTCCTGTCTCAGCAACCGAACAGATAAAATGCTCTACTCTAGAGAAACTGGCTGAAATAACTGAACGTAATGGGTGAAAGTATTCATATTTTGGTTTGTATATTAATGTTCACAGTTGGGTTGAAAAGAAAGCCTACAGCTTAAATGCCTCTGATTTGGCCTCCTCTCCTATCTAGTCTGTTTCCTTTCTAGAAGATATGTTCAGTTTATTTTGAGTGTTTGTTAAAAGCAAGTCAAATATTTGAAGGGTTTTATATTTTACAAAGGAATAAAGCAAGGAAGGGGAATAATCTGTCTTTTATCTGAATAGGGGTAATAGGAGACATATTAAGACTGGATTATACATAGGGAGGCAATTTCCCCTAGAAGCTGTTCAAAAGCAGTGAAGGAGCATCATTTAAACATTTTAAGGCCCCTTCCCTAAGTTTAGCCATGTTGAGACTTAGGGATGTAAAGAACACTTGAGAAGTTTATTTTTATTTATTTATTTGCGAGTATTTTTACCCTGTGTTTTGTCCTTGGAAAAGGACCCAAGGTGGCTTACAGTAATGAGGGATAATTATACAGACCACTACAATTAAGTCATGTTCAAGTATTGAGAACAAGGAATTGAGGGACATCTTACAGCATTAATAGACAACATTACATTAAAGCTACAAAGTTATAAGTAGTTATAAACACAAAGTCTATGTGAACCAATAGATTCATATAAATGACACATAGTGGTAGTCTGTCATTCAGGGAAAGCTTGCCTTGGGTCCTTTTAGGCAGAAAGGTGAGTCAAAATATTTTAAATAAATAATCTACCACCATTTACTGTGTACGGTCACAGTAGCAGTGCCAACATTACCACTGGGTGGGTGAAGATGTTGTCTTGAGTGGCAGAGGCAAAGATGCTACTTTCCCAACACATTATGGTATATTTATGGAGCAAGAATTCTAAGTCAGTTTTGATTATTTGACACTGCTTCTTAATGGACAAGCTAGGGACAAGCCAAAACTGGAGAAGGGAGCACTGCTGTGACCTCAGACTCCAAGGCAAATGTGAACATATTGGGCTTGGCTTGTTTTCACCTTATTAGACAATGTAACCACCATCACCACCACACTCTTTGTTGCCTCATTCCCCAAGCATATTCTAGTCATCCCTGGCAGTTCTGTAGGATTTTTTTTTATGCCTACTAGATTGCTGCCTTGGGATGGCCATGTGTTTCACCTTTCCTGGTCCACCTCATGTGGAAGTCACACTGTTGGCTGTTTGCCCTTCCCCTTCCTTTAATTGTTTCTTTTCTTGTCTAATTGTGGTTGTGTGCCTTGCCTAGTTTCTCTGTCCATTCTTTACCGTGTTATTGCATCGTCTGGTCATGATATAAGCATGTGAATAGGGTTGGGAATAGGGTTAATCAAGTGGTCTTTTGTCTCAACAGTGACAGGTGAATGGGAGCAAACATAGTGGTGGCAAAGGTTTTGCAAACAGCCCTGGCCTTCTCATGGGGTACGTTTGGGAGGTCCATAGACTTTAACCCCTTGTTTGCTCCAGTGGAGGTGACTGAGTCTGAATTTATGGGGGCAGTGAATTCATTCCAGGTGTTATCCCCCAAATATATTCAGCACGTTGGATAGCTCCTTTAAAGTTAAGGTTGAGACTGACTGGATTTGCTATCAGGAAAGGATACTTCCAAGGCTTTGCCCTTGTTATTTTCCCTGTGTATCTCAACTGAGTGGACTGGCTGTAAATCCCTGCCTTTTAACAGCTTTTCCCCTTGCCTACTACACAGGGCATTTTTTCTAATGCCTTGTTATTCCTGCAATTTTCCCTTCACAATTCTTTGTGGAATTTTTAGAATTTTACCCACTGATCTATTTGAGCTAGTGCAAGAGAAATGCTTGGGCTAAATCCCTTTTTACCTCATTTTATGTGTATAATGTGTGCCAGAAGTTTCTAAAGCTTCCCCTTCCCCCTTCCAGCAGTTCCTCTTTCTTGACCAAAGCTAAATGATACTGACCTATGTCTGTGTGTGGGTTGAAAACCTGGAATCAATCTAATCCCCTGCAAAATAGCATTAGCTGGTTTAATCAGCACTCTGTAAGTCAATTTTTTTTCCAGCTAGAAGGTATATGCTGCTCCCTAGTGGTTCCTGTAGTACTACAATGGAAGGAAAATGGAGGAATAGAATAAATCATCCTTTATACAGTAGATAATCAGAACATGGTGGGGTTTTTTTCAATATAAGGTCCCACATCTTTAAATAAATAAAATGTAAAGCTGTCTTCATTCCCTGCCTTGAAAGGAGGGCAGACAGACTTGTAAATAATGAAATGGCTATACAAACATCTCAGTTCTTTCTGCTCTTATTCTTGCTTTGTGTTAGAAAGCAGACGTTTGAAACAGGTATGAATGCAGACTTTTGAAACAGAAAGCAGACTTTTGAAACAGGTATGAATGATGTTTCCCCCTGAACTTGGAATGGAATCCTTCAAAGAAAAGCTAACATCCTCTTCAAAAATGGGCAGAGACATTAGTACATATGGCTTCACATATGAGCTGGTAAAGCTCTGCCTAAGGTGTTTTTGTTTGGCCAGTTCTAGGAGCGTTGCCGTCTCCTCTGTGTGAAGGCACAGTGAACAGAATGTACTACACATTTTCGGCGAAACTTTCTGTGATGTCTTGGAAATTTTCTTAGGTCCCATTCATGAGAATGTGAAAATTGCTTAAACTGATGATTTATGGGCAATGACATGAACATGGAGATGACATTATTTGCATCATACTATTAATTCTGAACTTTATGGGCAATTCTGACAATAACGGTGTGGTGTGAAGTCGATTCCAGCTTATGGTGACCCTTCATGGAGTTACTTCCGCAAGGAAGATAAGCGGGGTATAAATATAATAATAAATAAATAAATAAATAAATAAATAAATAAATAAAATAAAGTCTCAGAGGAGGTTTTCTAGTCCCTCTTATTTCTGATGATACTGTAGGGCTGCATAGCTTGGCCAAGAGTATGCAGCCTGGTTGTTCTCCTGAGAGACACAGCAAGGGATCAAAGTACTGGCTTCTGTGCTCTGATTCACCGAGCTGCCCATTCAGCAACGCACAATCAATCTTATAGGAAGTGGTCCTTATTGCAAACCCTGAAACTTTCAGAGAAAATGTATTTCAGTTTATATAAAGAAATCTGCAGGGCCAGTCTTGTAGAGCTTCCGATGATGCATCAGTATTCTGTACAGGTGTTTCATTTTAGCTTAGTCACTGTTTTACCTTAGTCACAGGGCTCTTTTCTGTTCCATCTTTGTTTAAAACTTGAATGGTCACATGAGGGCAGAGTTGCTATGGTTTCTTCAAGTTCTTTGCTTTCTAAGCATCTGTCAGCTATTTCTTAGAGGTGCTTCAAGAACAGAAGGGAGCCACCACTGTTTCTAGCTGACTTTGTCCCCCTAGGAGTGCCCACTATGCCAACAAATAAAACTTTTTTTAAAACATGGCAGCTGATTTTCTTGATATTAGTCTTCTCTGGATGCTATATAGTAGAAACATAACTTTTGCATGGTGTGCATACAGGTACATGCCCCTTGTTAAAGTAATCTCAGTGATGCTTGTTCTGTTTCAGAATATATGATACATGTCAGGAGACAATGTAATAGTTCTTCCGTGAACCCCAACCCAATGTTCTCCCCAAATGGGAGGCAAAATTTGGCTGTTGTGGAGCTAGTAAGTAAATGGAAGAAGCTTTGACCTTGTTTGCCTAAGTGTACAGTGCAGGGAGCAGTATAAAACTGTGGCTGCATTGGTTGTTTCTATTTCACAGTAGGATCTCCTGTTACTTTCTCTCTGGACCAGTGGTTCTCTACTTGGGTCTCTCAGGAGTCCTTGGACTGCAATTCCCAGAAGCCTTCACTACGGGCTCTGGAAGTTGAGTCATGAAAAGTTTCGCTGCTCATCCACACAGCTTCATCAGTCTGAATGATGAAGCTGTTTGGATGAGCAGTGAAAAGTTTCAACCTCTCAAGACAAAGAAGTCCAGTTGCCATGACTCAACCTCCAGATAAATTCACCTGGATGCCTGAGAATCATCACAGACATTTCACTATGGGCTGTGTTGGTCAAGTTTTCTCAGAGTTGTGGGCCTAGAAAATCTTGGGAACTCAACACTGAGAACCACTGCTTTAGATCAATTGAGATGAATCACAGTATCAGAAGTTCATACTATGTTCTCTGGTGAGTTTTGGCATGTGTCATAGAGCAAAGAGAAATGTTGTGGTCCTGCTGGAAAAAAACAGCCTATCTGAACTCAACAGAAGTTTGCCGTCCAAATAGCTGCTTTTCAGCCCCAAACCCCTTCCACAGTGGGACTGCTGTCACTCAGATTTTTCCCATATATCCTTCCCAATCCCTTTCCAATTGTAGAAGAGGATAGGTGTGAGTACTACTGAATTCTTGCTTTCTGAACTTGGGAGAGATAATTGAATGAAAGAGTTGGAAGAAATTTGGCAAAGAGATTTCACTTCCCTTGAGGAATAATTTGCTTTACATTTTTGCCTTTGGTCACACAGGCCTTGCTGATTTTGATGGAGGGCAATATTGTATAGGAAGGAAAAGGTGAACTGAGTATTCATATGAAGAACAGCGGCAGAATGACTGGCTTCTAATGTTTAAATGCCTAGAAGAAAAAGTGAGACCTAATGTTGGGAACTGACTGGAGTGTTGGAACAGGACTCAAGAGACCTGGGTTATGGGAACCCACTGCAAGTGTCAATGGTAAACCACCCCTAAGCGTCTGACTTAATTTAAAAACCCTATTAGGGTCGCCCTTTGTTGGAAGTGACCTGCTGCAACAACAGAAGAAATAAAGAAATAAAGAAATAGTCACTGGGCAAGAAACCAAACACACAGACATTACATGTGGTCCTGCATGAAAACTTACTGTTACTACAAATAATGCAATGCTGTATTATGAACAGGGCTGAGAAAGAGTCTTGTGGTAGAGTGGTTCACCTGTAGTACTGCAGCCAAAATTCAGCTCATGATCCAGGTTCAATCAGTCAGTTCACGTGGCCTTCTATCCTTCTGAGGTTAGTTGACTGAGCACCCAGCTTGCTCCAGGGACAATCTGTAACATAAGTAATTAAATTGTAAACTGCTCAGCATGTTTTAAGCTCTGTGGGGTGATACATACGCATCACACTTTCACTTTTTTTCTTTGCTTGCTTTGCTTTTTGACAATAAAAGTATATACTTAATTGAAGCCTATACATGCTTCTTATTTATTTATTTAGTTAGTTAGTTAGTTAGTTAGTTGTGAGTATTTTTACCCAAACTTTCTCCTTGGAAAAGGACCCAAGGTGGCTTACAATAATGAGGGACAATATACAGTCCAGTACAATTAAGCAGAGGCTGGAGGGTCATCTTTCAGGAGCACTGTGATGGGAGACCCTGCATGGCAGGGGGTTCAACTGGATGGCCCTTGAGGTCTCCTCCAACTCTATGATTCAATAATTCTAAGACATCTTCAAGTTTTAGAACAGGGCATTGAGAGACATTTTACAGCATTAAAAGACAACATTGCAGTAAAACTACAAGGGAGCTTGAGTAGTTAAAGAGAGAGTAAAAATTCCATGTAAAAGTTATGAGTGATGGAAACTAACATTGAAACATAGTGTCAATTCAATCACACAAGGTTTTAAGTGGTTATAAACACAAAGTCTATGTGATCATGTATGGTAGATAGAGATGGCCACGAAACACAAAAATGGTGTTTCGTTCTGTTTCGTGGCCCATCTCACTTCGTTTTGTTTCTTTGAAACATTTTTTTTTAAAAAAAGGAGGTGGGAACAGGGGGCTCTCTCTTGACACAATTCTCCCCCGTGGGCGGCGGTGACAGCAGGGCTGTCATTGCCGCTCTTGGGGAAGACCCCTCTTTAGAGAGAGCCCTGGCCTCAGCTCCACATGCAGAGCTGAGACTGGGGCCCTCTCTAGACCGTCCTCTGTCATCCGCCCGTGGTGCAGATACTTTTAGAGAGAGCCCTGGCCTCAGCTCTGCATGCGTAGCCAAGAACGGAGCCCTCTCTAGACCGTCCTCCCCCGTGGGCAGATAACATCCGGGCCAGCTGTCATCCACCCATAGGGAAGATCCTCCTTTAGAGAGAGCTCCGGTCCCGCCTCCACATGCCGAGGCGAGAATGGGGCTCTCTCTAGAACAAACCGAACCAAACCAAACCAATTTTTTCAGTTCGGTTCGGTTCATTCTAAAATCACTGTGGGCTTCGTTATTCATTTCGTTATGTAATGAAATAAATAACAAATAATGAAACGAACTAAATGTTCATTTTGTGCCCATCTCTAATGGTAGATTCATATAAAAGACACATACTAATTCTTGAAGTTACTGAGTGAACTGGATCTCATCAAGCAAAATATTCTTTAAGAAGGAGGGGAACTAAAGAAATTCAAATAGAACAGCTAATAAGCAAATAAATAAACAAAGAATAAAAGATTTAGGAAATCAAAAGCATGCAAAGGGAGAGCACAGGAAGGAGTTGAGGGGGCCTATGGGTTCATCATATTTAAAGTCAGTAACAAAACCTGAACGGAAACAGGAAAACTGAAGCAACAATTGGAGAGGGGGAAAGAGAGAAAAACCATGATACATTAGGGCCATACTTTATCCTGCAAAAGTCAGTTGAGAAGAAGAATGAAAGATGGAAATAAGAGACATAATGTAAGGACAAACCAGCAAGCAAAGAACTGCAATAACCCAACCAAGATAATAATCATAAAAAGAACTGAAGAATGAGTACTGTCAACAGAAATAATGAATGTTAAATTAAGAAGCTGAAAGTAAGGGACCTTATCAATGGTAGAAATATGAGACCAAGAAAGACCAAAAAGCCCACACAAAGTTGTAGCAGAACAGGAGGAGGAAATTAATACCACCAACAGACAATGAAACCAAGAAATGAAGTGAGTATAGGCAGAAAATAAAGCTCATTTTTTTCTAAACTTCAGAATAAGTAGATAACTGAGAGGAAATGGATAAGAAAAAAATATTAGAAAAGAGAGAGAGATGAAGATTTTTTTTAAAAAAAGGAAAAGTCATAAAAGCATATACTGTAGGTGGTAACCAACATGGTGTATAAGTGATAGGAAAGTTAGCATATAAGTGATAAATGGGCTGAGAATGGAGCCTCAAGGAATGCCAAACAAATGAAAAATAGGGTGAAGAAAGTGCACTGTTACTAATACATGAGCAGCAATCAGAAATCTGAGAAACTGGGTGTGGGGGAAGCCAGACACCAGAGTCTCTGGTATCTTGTAGACTTGTAGAGGACAGCACCTGACATTACAAAATGCAGAAGCAAGAGCCGAAAGAATGGAAGTTTTAATGCAGGAAAAAAGAAGGGCTTTGCCTTTGTTCTGTTATGAAAGCATAATTGAAAAGGTTATGAAAGAAGGATAGGCACTAAGGCAAGGTTATACTGAAGAATCATAAAGGATAGACTAGCAGCTTGATGACTGAGAAGAATAGTGGCCTTGAGGAGGTCTTCAGAGGCAGAGAAAACATATATATGCTGTCATGGCCAATATAGGGCAATGGGTGGTGAGCTAGGGGCTGCGTCTGATTTCCCCCCAACACCCCATGCCCCTTCCCCACACACACACACACACACACACACACACACACACCCCAATAATGATGGTAGTTGAATATTTATTCAGCATTGTTCACAAACAATGTTTCAAAGGCAACAGGCTACTAGGAGCAGGGTTAGGAAAGCTGGTTTTTTTGGACTGTAATTTTCAGAATAATTCTGGGAGTTGTAGTTCAAGGTAACACTTAGAGAGTGCAGGATAGCTACATGGGCTATGTAGATCTGTGCCCCACCACTTCCCTAGCCCCAGTCACTGATGCCTGAAGTAACTGCCTCCCTCTATTTTACAGTGGATTCTTGTGTTCTTGGGTGGCCATAAACAGAGGAAACTAGAATCCTTGTTCTTATTTATGTACATCATCCTTACATTGATTTATGGTAATCTTGAACAATAGATATCAAGTGAAAGAAAAATTCTTTGTGCTCTTGCTTTCTCAGAAGTTGATGTGTACTGTGGGCACTTGCAGAATGATTCCTTGTCACTTTTCTCTGAGTCTGAGGGAGCACCTGTAGTTACCTGCAACACTTGTACCATGTTTGTCATCTTGCCAAAGCACATGGAGGACTACACTTGCAGCAAGTGCAAGCTGGTTGCACTACTAGAAGAGAAAGTCCAGCAGCTGGAGGCCTGCATATCTAACCAGCAACAATTTAAGGAGCTTGAGATGTTCTTGGATAGAGCAGACTATCCTGAACAAAGAAAAGACAGGACATAGTTCTGAGGAAGAAGTCACTTCCCCAGCATAGCAGATAGATGCATGGAAAAATGTGACTCGAAGAAGTAGAAAGGCAAGGGATCACTCTGAGAGTCTCAAATTATATAATCAAGAGGCTCTTTCTCTCGACACACCTCATGAGGAATGCACAGAGGAACAACTGGTTCCACCTGAGTATCTCTCCCTCATCACACCTGATGAGATACAGGAAGACAAACAACAGGAACAAACTGAAGACCTCTTCCTTAATATAGTTGATCAGGTGCATGTAGATGAACAGGCTGCAGGAGAGAGGCTCCTTGTACTAGAAATACAGAGGGATGGATTTGTGATGTGCATGATAACCGTATGGTGACTTGCCTGCCAGGTGCAAAGGTTGCAGACATTACGAGAAATCTAGATAGTTTATTATAGAGAACTGGGGAGGAGCCAGTGGTTATGGTACACGTTGGTACCAATGATGTTGGGAAGGCGCAGCAGTCAGTCTTAGAAGCCAAATTCAGGTTGTTAGGAAGAAGATTGAAGTTCCGGACTTCCAAGGTAGCATTTTCAGAAGTTCTGCCTGTTCCTCATGCAGGACCTGCCAAGCAGGCAGAGCTCAGAAGCCTCAATGTGTGGATGAGGCGATGGTGTCGAGAGGAGGGCTTCAGATTTGTCAGGAACTGGAGAACATTTTGAGACAAGCCAAACCTGTTCAGGAGGGACCAGATTGCTGGCACTCAACATCAAAAAGGCTGCAGAGCAGCTTTAAAACTGATAACTGAGGGAAAGCTGACAGGAGCTGGGCAGCATCTGGTTCGGGAAAGTGTCCACTTGAGTAGTGAGGAAAATGCAAAAATTACTGAGCAGAGCCAGGAGCTAGTCACCAGCACTCCAGCAGAACGATGCAAGAGGCAGTCTAATGATGCAACTAGACTCAAAAGACTGCATCAGAAAAGCATCTATAAATGCTTGTATGCAAATGCAAGAAGCCTCCAGAACAAAATAGGGGAGCTGGAATACTTAGCAGTAGATAAAAATATTGATATTATTGGCATCACTGAAAACTGATGGATGAATAATAAATAATGGGATACAGTTATCCCAGGCTATAAGCTGTACAGGAAGGACAGGAAGGGGCAAATGGGAGGTGGTGCAGCCTTGTATGTCAAAGAAGTGATAAAATCATACGAATTGGAATATTTAGGTGATTTGGAGTCACCATTAGAAACTCTGTGGGTAAGAGTATCAGGACACAAGGATGGCCTAACAATAGGCATATGCTATCGGCCTCCGACCCAAGCCCCTGGGGGAGACTAGCAGTTGGAGAACATTGTAAATGAGGCATCCAAGAAGGGAAGCCTGGTTATAATGGGGGACTTCAATTTACCTTCACATAGACCAAACTCCGGGAGGCAGTGGAAGATAGGAAGGCCTGGCGTGCTCTGGTCCATGGGGTCACGAAGAGTCGGACATGACTGAACGACTGAATGACAACAACAAAGGCTGAGTGAACTGTTGTTCAGCACAAAATAAAGTGATAAAGTTCCTAGATATACTAAATGATTGTTCCATGGAACAGGTGGTTGAAGACCCAACTAGAGGTACAAGAATCTTTGACCTGATCCTGAGTAATACAAAGGATCTGGTGCAAAATGTTAATGTGACTGATCCAATAGGGAACAGTGACCAAAACACAATTACTTTTAAGTTAATCGTAGACTGCCAATCACTGATAAAATCTAACACAGAGATCATAGATTTTCAAAAAGGAAATTTCCCAAAGATGAGGAAACTAGTAAAAAAGAAGCTGAAAGGGAAAATTGAGAGAATCCAAACACTTCAAAAGACATGGAGGGTGTTCACAAAAACAATAACAGATGCCCAATTGGTATGCATACCCAAAAGGGAAAATGGCACTGAAGAAAACAGGGACCACATGCCCCAAACAGAGCCTATCTTGGTAGGAAGGGAAACTGAAGAATTAAGCCAGATAGAAATAACCAAGGGAGGAGGTCCTTGCATGTCTTGTTAAACTAAATGCTAACAAATCACCAGGACCAGAAGGCATCCATCCATGAGTTCTCAAGGAACTTAAAGATGAAATTGCTGATGTCCTAGCCAAAATATATCTTTCCCTCAAATCAGGTATTGTGCCTGATGATTGGAAGGTAGCAAATGTAACATCAATCTTCAAAAAAGGATCCAGAGGTGATCCAGGGAATTACTGAATGGTCATTTTGACATGTGTCCCAGGTAAAGTAATGGAAACCATCCTAAAAGATAAAATTAATAGGCACATAGAAGAGAAGGCATTGCTGAAGGAGAGCCAACATAGCTTCTGCAAGGGCAAATCATGCCTCACTAATCTGTTGGAGTTTGGGGGTCCTGCACCAATGGCCACTGAATAAACTTGCCAGTCATGGAATCAAGGGACAGGTCTTGTCCTGGATCAACAACTGGCTAAGGGACAGGAAACAGAGGGTAGCACTAAATGGGCACTTCTCCCAAGTGGAGGGAGGTAAAAAGTGTGGTCCCCAAAGGTTCAGTACTGGGACCCCTGCTTTTCAACCTCTTCATAAATGATCTAAGTAAGAGTAAATAGCAAGGTAGCCATATTTACAGACGACACCAAATTATACAGGGTAGGAAAAAACTGAAAATGATTGTGAGGAGCTCCAGAGGGATCTATTGACACTGGGGGAGTGGGCAAACCAGTGGCAAATGAGGCTCAACATTAGTAAGTGCAGAGTGATGCACGCTGGGGCAAAAAAAAAAAAAAAAAAACTACATTTATAAACTGAAGGGGTCTGAACTCTCTGCAACAAACCAGGAAAGGGACCTTGATGTCCTGGTGGACAGCTTAAGGAAGGTGTCAAGCCAGTGTGCCACAGCAGTGAAAAAAGCAAACTCAATGCTAAGGATCATTAGGAAGGGTATAGAAAAAAATCAGCAAATTTGCCTCTTTATAAATCTATGGTGAGGCCCCATCTGGAGCATAGTGTACACTTCTGGTCACCATACCTCCAGAAGGTTATTATGGAAATGGAAAAAGTGCAGAGGGGGGCAACCAGAATGATTAGGGGACTGGAACACCTTCCTTACCATCTGAGGATGCAACGGCTGGGCATCATCACTCTTGAACGACGGCATCTAAGAGGTGAACTGATTGAAGTTTATAAAATCATACACGATGTGGACAAAGTATTTGAGGAAAAACTGTTTTCCCTATCACACAACACTAGAACTAGGGGGCACTCCATGAAACTTTTGAGTGCTAGATCTCAAACAAATAAGAGAAAGTAGTTTTTCACCCAGAGGATAATTGGTCTGTGGAACTCCCTGGCAGAAGAAGTGGTGATGAAAGCTACACCCGGGTTACCTTTGCCGCTATTATGGGAGCCGAGAGTTGAAAGAACACGCCAAGGTTCAAAGGTACGGAGAAAAAGCTTTAATTCACTGCAGTGAGGCACCCAGCCGAATTCTGTCGGAAAACTGGGGCATTGAACGAAGAAACTCAACAGTCTATAGAAAAACATTCTCCTGGCACCCTTCCTTTATCAGAATAAACAAGGATGCATCTGGGTGCCATAAATCACCCGCGAACAGCAAAGAAACTTCAAAGGACACATAGTTATCACATCGTTACAAATCAATTATCAAGGGAAACACACACAGGATACTATTAACCTTGCCCTATAGCGCCACCTGTCATGCAATTCTCGGAACTCTGAGCTTCGCAGCCAGAAGTGTTTGACAGCTCTTGCGATATATTGATATTTCAACAGATGTCTAGCTTATCTCTTGGACGGACTCCTCTACCAGTGGCCTTCCCACAAAGATAAGTGTTTGTCCAGTAATTTTATGACCTGGTATCTCATGACACATGCTTGGGGGAGAGTGTAGTGCTTTGAGTCACAGTTCAGTGAAGGGAGAGAGGTGAATTAAGGGACGCAGAGCTGAATTAAAGATAGAACCAAAGTACTGCCATTTTATCTACAATGACAGCTTATAGACTATAGACTGTATTAAAAACCACTTCTATCATTCCCTCCTCTTCTGAATGGACACTCATCTTGAGTCGTCCATCTGAAGGGCTTCATAATCCTATAACAAAGCAATCAGCTTAAGAGCAGCTGTCTTCTCTACTACCTTTGAAGTTGCCGAGTATATGTATGGCAGTAAAGTGACATTGAGCTTCTCTGGTTGTGGAGCATTGGAGGATGAGGTCCAAATGCTATCTTCCCAGGTTCCTATGCAGGTCAAATAACCCACTGGAATAGAACCATTTCGGGAAAAGCAGACACGACCCACTAACTGAGATGAGATGGTCCATGTCATATTCTGAGACTGGGCTCTCTTGGTAATGTTGCCAATTTTTGACATATTATTATACAGTTGTGGGGGGATTTCCATCACCTCCCAAGACCAGTCCTCACCAAAATTTGTGCCCCCACAAACATAACAATTTGTAACTCCTAATTCTGTGGCTATTGACTGAGCCATTTCCAGAAATAAATTCTTGGCATGCTGGGAAACTTCAAAAGGACTCTCCTTCAGTTTCTCTACAGCATTTTCCACTGACCAAGAATGGCTTTTCTTTTCTCCATCTCTCACCTCTGCACGAGTGATTGTCAAATAGGTAACTGGATCTCTGCCAGGTCCATCAATCCATCCCAAAACCATACACTTGAACAGAGGGATGTGTGTCACTGATTACTAGGCTGACATAATTTCCTCCTATCCTTCTGAACTGTGAGAGATGGGGACAACCTGGATAGCCTCCAGCTATTTATGTTCAGATTTATATGTGTTTACCCATGCTACGGATCCACAACGGGTTCCCCTGCCTTTTCCAAGGGCATCACAGGCATTGAACCATATTACTGCCCGTTTGCCACTATGCTTTAACACAGTAGTGGAGTTCACATAATACAGAAGTTCACCACCTTCTGGGTTGTCCCTTCTGGGCTCTTTAGTTCTGGCCATTCCAGCCCACACTGTATAATTAAATCTAGCTGGGACTTCAGGCCTGTAACAAAGATAGTCTCCAGATGTACTTTCACATATATGATATATCATATCTTGATTCAAACATGTGGTTCCAGCTTGCTTGCACTCTGCTGGCTTTTGAGTGTAATATACCAGGGTGTTTACCACTCTACTGCCTTGACTAGCAGCAATAATGCATGGGGTACACTCTTCTATAGTATAGAAGATACTATAGATATACTATACCCTCAGACTTAACAGCTAAACATACTGATACCAGAAATAAAAGAACAATCATTTCCACTGATTTAGATATCCCACAAAACCTTCGCTTCCAGCTACAACAAATTAATAACACTCCCAACACACATATTGGAGAAATGACCAACCAAACCCAATTTGGAATGTCAACCCACACAAGTGTTCAGGTCCCTTTAACAGTTTTGACAGCTGCGGAGCTTCTAACAGCTCATGGAACGTTCGTTGACAGCTCGTGGAACGCTTTGACAGCTGCTGCGCTACCGGCGCGCTGTCTCGTCTGCTGCCGTACTCAAGGAAATTAAAGGGAAACACTGTTCAGCTTCAAAGAAGAAAGAAACAGGGCACTTTTAAAACACAGTCTTGCACGAAATAAATGTTGCCCTGGCTAATCAGCTAAACCAAAATCACTCGCCTTCTTGTTGAAAAATCTTCTCCCTCCTCTTCTTGATGAGGGGCGGATTTGGAAGGCGGGAAATTCAAAGCTGAAAGGAAAGAATCAAGGAAGTCTCTTGCCACACTCACATATAGAAAGCCAATATTTTACTTTGACTTCTCTATGTCTGAAGTAGCTTTCTTAAAAGTCAGCTTCAAGCTGTCATCTGGGTTGGCTCGAACCATCCACTCTTCTCCCTCACTCACTGGGGCAGCTCGCTTCACACGAATATGATGAATCCAGGCACTCACTTCAGGGACTTTGACATCCGTTGGCGTCGATAATAACACCGTAAAGGACCCTTCCACCTCGGGCGCAGGGGCTGTTGGTTCTAATCTTTGATCCACACCGAATCTCCCGGTTCAAAACGATGAAGGGGCTCCTGTAGAATCACGGGCAGTCGTCCAAGAGTCCACTTGTGTAGGAAGAAAGAGATCAGCCAAGCAATCTGCAGATTATGGGTCACAGAGACTATATTCATTTTTCCTTCATGCGTGTAGAATTCTGGAATCTGCACGCTGTGTGCAGATCTCAATTGAGCTGTAGGGCTTTTGGCAAGGCCCTGAAGCAACAAATAGCGATACAGTCTACATTTGAAGCAGTTCAGCACAGTCTATCTGAAAGTCCCGGAATGGTTTTTGCCCATGATATTAAATTCCAGAGGGGGGGGGGCAAAATATCCTGAAAGGCAAATGTCTTGCACAAGGGTTATTCCTTTTGCAAAACACACATGTGAAGGGGGCAAATGTTCGGAAATGGTGCTTGGTCACACTGCTTGAAGTATTCTGTGGGCCAAATGTTTTGGGACACACAACCGTCCATCTGGCATAATGTACCACTCTTCCTCAGTTTGTGACAAGTCCTGTTCCTTTGCAAATTGCTCTTCCAAAAGGGAATAAATCGGCTGTGTGGGTAGTGGCACATCAATGGGAATTAAACTGAGTTCAAATTCAGGATCGCTTTTAGGCTGCCTGCTTTGCGATCTTATGTATCAGACCATGTCCTCTTGCCTCTAAAAGCCTAAGGCAAAAGAAAATTCCTTTGTTCCCCTTCGGCAAATTAGTTTTAAAGAGTCATTAGTTGAATTGATCCTTCAATTACTCTCGGAGTTTTTGAACTCAGGGCAGCTGCCTGATTAAGAAGTGTGTGTGTTTTGCTGGATCAAAAACAGACGCATAAGCGAGGCTTCTAAAGCTAGGCTCCATTGTTACCTTTGCCTCGGAGCTAACGCTTCTGCTTTGAAGTGTAAAAAGCTTAACAGCTGCCGGCCTGCATGCAGAAGAGTTTGAAGGCTGTTAATTCTTTTGACAATTTGGCTCCTCTCTCTCTCTCTCTGGTCACAAAGATCCTGCCCGGCTTGGCGCCTTGCCATTTCTTTTAAGGAGGCATGGAAAATTGTGTTTGATTTTGACTGGGTAAAAGGGAAACTTTCTGCCATGGGTCTCCATTTGTTAGCGAGTACACAGACAGTCTCTGATTTTGTTGTCCCTTTATTTCCTTGATGTTTTGGGGAAGATTTCCTATTGCACTTGTTGCTAGCACAAGCCAGATTGGTTGTTTCTAAAGGTCCCACGCCAGTCTAAGGGCATAGAAGCCATGGAAATTCAGGGACTGGCTTTTGGGGGCTATTTTATTCCTTTGCTATGCACCCATTTTTCTGGTTGATGTGTCCCGCCTTACAACAAAACGGGGGCTGTGTGCCCAAGCTTTTTCTAAAGGCTTGTAAAAACTTTCTAAAGAGTAGAAAGACATTATCACATTGCTTTTCATCTCGGACTTTACCGAGAGGCTTAATTTGCTTGTTTTTGGCGCTTCAATTTACTCGCTTCCCCTTTTCCTCCTATCTATGGGGAGGCAGATTATTTCTGAATGTTTTCAAATATTTTAAGCTTATGGTATTACATTTCTTCTCATTGCTCTTGCACACTGGGAGGTTTGCTTGATTCAGGAAAACAACATTCACGTGAATGGTATTCCGGGAAATTCAGCTTACTTTAAAGTAACAACTTGCTTCAGGGTAAAAATATTTATTGGAATCTTCTCTCCACTTTCCCTTCGCCCTTAATATGGTAAACTCGCGCAGTTTAGCGCCTTTTCTGTTAACGTTTTAGAAGTTCTGATTTGGGTAATTAGTGGCAGGGAACAGCATTTTTCGTTTGTTCTTGAAAATCTCCCTGTTTTAAATTGAACTGCCTTGTTGTTACAAATTTCCCATCTTCTTTTTGGTGGGGAAAAGGGCATCTGCATAGGTGGGCAGTTAGATTTTTTAAAGAAAAATGCCTTTTCCTCATGTCATGTGCCTTTATTTAGATGTCATCTGGACAAGGCACAGGCTGTTCTTAAATTCCATTGCTTCTTATAAGAAGGCACATATTACATAATGGGACTTCCAGGTCCTTTCTGTGTTGATTCTACAAGATCATTGACCCTACTTTTAATTATCTGGATTTCAGAAACAGTGTCTCTGCCAATCTCCTCGTGTTCCACACAACAGACATTGTCCCCTTTCAAGGTTTCTATGTTCAGGCTTGGGGGCATCGGTACTGCTGGATGAAAGTACTTCACGAACACTGGAAAAAGGCATTCCAAGAATGCGCAGACCGGACTCTCATCTTTTTTTTTTTAACTATATCGTTCACCTATGACTTATTAATCTTTTTTCCTGCCAGCTGCTCTGATGCCCTGAAGTATTGCTGTATGATAATTTCTTAAAACAGTGCGCCCTGCATCTGCATTATAGTCCCAATCTGGTGCAGTATTTGTCGGAACAGCGGTTTCCGCTTGTGCAGGAGTGTCCCCTAAAGCTATGCGGGATTTCCTAACCTCCTCGAAAATCTTCCGAGTTTCCTCTGAATTAAATAAACCTCTCACTAGGTGCTGCACATCCTCATAAGTGGGAATATACACATTGAAAATACTGGACATAGTCTCAAAATTCTTATCAGGGTCATCTTCTAAACTTGGCAGGGTGTTTTTCCAATTTATAATGTCACTTGATGTAAACGGGACGTGCTGCATCGAATATGTGCGGGGACCCTGCTGATTCTGGGGCAAAGGATCATACACTCGCCTTAAAGGCATGACTTTTGCCTGCTCCTCAATCCTCTTTTTCTCAAGGAATTCCTCATGTCTCCTTGCTGCATCGTATGCCCTTAAGAGATATCGCTGTCTTTTTGCCCAGTTTCGTTCCCCTGCCGCTTCTAATGCATGATTTCCTACTTCCATCACTGATTCCCGGTATTTCTTAATTAAATCAGCCACTCTTTGATGGTCCGCTTCGCCCCATTCAATATTTCCTTTTATTCTGTAGCGGAATTTCTCCTCGCTCTCCTCATCATCTTCCTCATCTTTTTCATCTCTTTCATCTATTTTAGGGGCTCCTTTTCCTGCTTCAGGCTCATCTTTAGGAAATTTGCCAAAAGGTCCTGACTGTGGAAGATCTTTAGGCATGGGAAGATTACCATCTACATGGGGTGCCTTTGGAGGAGAAGCGGGCGCTGGACCTGGAGGAGGTGGTGCTGCGGGGGGGGGGCACTGGATTCCCTGGAGGGATGGCCGTGGCATAAGGAGGCAGTGGGGTAAAAACATCATAATCTTCAGGGCGACTTTCTAAAGCTGCCTCCTTTTTCTTTAAGGCTAACAACTTAGCCTGTGGTGGCAATTCTCTACACAATTGGATCCATGAGGGATTTTTCTTCACATTTCCTTTCCCAAACCTCAATGTAGGGAATGTGTTCAGGGCAGTTCTTAAAATTTTTTTAACCACAGTTGCCTAATAATGCTCTCATTAAAGGTCCCCTGAGCCGGCCAATCCACCTGCATTACTGGCCACTCTATTTGACATAAAGTCTCCATTCTTTCCTTCTTCATTTTGATGCCAAAGTCATAATTCTTGGTGGCCGTGTGCCAGTTCAAAAGGAAGCAGTCTAATGGAGTTGTAGGTTTGCTGGAGGTTTGCCCCATGATTTTTAATGATTTTATTTAAACTATGTTGCTATATTCTCCCACACAATGCCACTGAACCTGCTCCTAAACTCTTTAAACAATTTTCATACACACAACACTCGATACTGACTGTGATCTGCTGGGTCGCCCACAAACAGAAAATGCACAGCCCAGACGTCGCTCGGCCAAAGGGAATTCTACACCCCAGGCATTCCACGCATACACACTTTCACTGGGTCAGTGGCCACAGAAATCACCCACATTTCAAAACCACCTCCCAACCTAGTCTGGATCCCCCTACCTATTAAAAACCTTTTTTCCGCTAGTCTACTTTGACAGCTGAGAGCTCCTTCTCGCTGTCCACACCAAATAAATTCCCTTATTTCACACGGGATGTTAGAGCACGCACTGCTCTTCTCCTCCCCAAAAACTTCAGAACCGTCGTTCTGTTACCCTTTTACACACCAGGGGCTCAACCCCAAAATTAAGAAACTAGAGACAAATTCTCTTCCCACACTGGACCCGGTCCCATATCTTACCAAATCTCTTAAGAGGTTCCTCTCCGGCCGGCCAGCGTTTTCTCCCCGAGCGGTACCGTCTCCGCCACCACGTTGAACGAAAAAGTTCCCCTTTTCAAGTGGAAAGGTGTGCACTGGAGCTCTTCGTCCACCGCTGGCTGTTCGGAACCGCTTGGCTTGGCCCCTCGCTCCAAAAAGGGAGGGCAATCCCGGCATGAGCCCCCAGATGAAAGCTACATCCAGGTTACCTTTGCCACTATTATGGGAGCCGAGAGTTGAAAGAACACGCCAAGGTTCAAAGGTACGGAGAAAAAGCTTTAATTCACTGCAGTGAGGCACCCAGCCGAATTCTGTCGGAAAACTGGGGCATTGAACGAAGAAACTCAACAGTCTTTATAGAAAAACATTCTCCTGGCACCCTTCCTTTATCAGAATAAACAAGGATGCATCTGGGTGCCATAAATCACCCACGAACAGCAAAGAAACTTCAAAGGACACATAGTTATCACATCGTTACAAATCAATTATCAAGGGAAACACACACAGGATACTATTAATCTTGCCCTATAGCGCCACCTGTCATGCAATTCTCCGAACTCTGAGCTTCGCAGCCAGAAGTGTTTGACAGCTCTTGCGATATATTGATATTTCGACGGATGTCTGGCTTATCTCTTGGACGGACTCCTCTACCAGTGGCCTTCCCACAGAGATAAGTGTTTGTCCAGTAATTTTATGACCTGGTATCTCATGACACATGCTTGGGGGAGAGTGTAGTGCTTTGAGTCACAGTTCAGTGAAGGGAGAGAGGTGAATTAAGGGACACAGAGCTGAATTAAAGATAGAACCAAAGTACTGCCATTTTATCTACAATGACAACTTATAGACTATAGACTGTATTAAAAACCACTTCTATCAGTGACAGCTGTCAGCTTTGACAGCTTTAAGAAAGGATTGGCCAAGTTCATGGAGAACAAGGGTATCAATGGCTATCGTTATAGATGCCTAAGGACAACCTCCGGGTTGGAGAGATAGGCAGGATCTCTCTCAATACCATTTGCAGGGAATCGTAAGCAGGTGACGGCATCTGCTTGGGAATACCTTGAAGCAAATGGTGAGCCACTGTGTGAAACAGAATGCTGGACTGGATGGGTTGTGGCCTTTTCCAGCAAGGCTGTTCTTATGTTCTTATGTCATAATGTAGGGGCTGAAATGTCTGAACTTTCTTTGGGGCAATTTATACATTACAAATAACCCCAATATAAGAATATGAAATCTAGTAGTGTTCCAGATATGAGTTTTAGAAAATTTTTTGTAATTAAGCAACCATACTGGCAAGCCACTCCAGTATTCCTGCCAAGAAAACTCCATGGACATGGGGTCACGAAGAGTCGGTCATTACTGTAACGACACAACACACACACACTTGGCTCACAAAGCCCCTGTTTATGCCTGATAGCTAATTATAAAACAAAGCAAGCTAATTTGCAAACTACAGGAGGGGTGCCGAAATCTAATGTATGTAATGTAACCATGAAACACAGGATCTCTGCCAAGTGCAGAGGAGATAACTCAAACGTGTTGTTAGCTTAAGCATTTTGTTTCAGCAACAGAGACCTGACAGCAGAAAAGTAGCAGAAGTGCAAATCCTCGGATTTTACTACTTGCGTACATATATCATTGGTATACAGAGCATTGCAGCTCTAATTTCAGTTACCAGATGGTTATACTAGTCTGGTCCATTATACTGTATAATGTTGTACTATACCTTTAATAATCCTTCACTGTTTTGTACACTGGCTAGTGTTGGTGGGAGTTGTACATCAGAAGTACACTGGCTAGGGTTGGTGGGAGTTGCGCACCAGAAGTGCGCCGGGGGAGGGGCGCACTTCTCTGTGTGACTGTTTTCAGATTCCAGGACAAGGCTGAGCATCAGACATGAAAACTGTACTAGGTACTGTATCCAGCCTCACAGACAGCTTCTCTGTTCCCAGAATTGTTCTGCTTTCCACTTAGTGCTAGGTTTATTCAGACTGAACAGATTCTCTGTGAGCAAAATACAGGTTCTTTATAATGAGTGTCTTAGATTGTATTTGTTGGGGGGAGGTTGTTTTTTTTTAAGAAGGATCTCTAGGATGACAGGGTGACAAATACAGACTTTCAAATATGGTAGTAATTAAAAAAATAATCAGGGGATATTTCAAGGGAAACCAAGGTCAGAAAAATCACCTATCCATTTTTTTCCACAACAAACTCATGAGGTAGTACTTAGAAGATGATTCTGCTATAAAGCTTAGTCCCAATTCAAAAGCTTCATTTATACTTTGCAGGGACCAGTACTCTTTGGAAATCAGCTTAAGTGGAAAGGAGGCAGGGCATGTGTCATATCAGCAATATCTGATTCCTTATTGGGGGACCCCTTCCTTTTTTGAGTAGTCACTAAAATTTTTCTTTTATGGAACGTTCATACTTAACATGCATTCTGTACTGAAAATTATATATAGCTGAATAAAAACCAGAGGTGGTTTCTCCTCTTCCCCGCCCCCACCCCAAAAGTAAGTTGTTTGGAAAGAGTTACCTAGGGATTGAAATGGTAATGGATTGGGAACCTGAAAGGAAAAGACTCTGCAATTAGCAAATCTCTCCTGTTGTGACAGCTCTATTATTAAACTGTCATAAATGCAAGTCTGTTAATCAGCTGTCTGCTCAATTTCCCCCCACGCTCACTCTCTGCTAACCTCCTCTCGATTTTTGCTCTAAAATATAACCTGCTTTAGCGCCCAGCTTTCCTGCAGAGGGAATCCTTTGTGAAGCTGAAATGCATAATGTGGGGTGGGGGCAAGGAGGGGAAAGCCCCATGAGCTGTCAAATTTCTCTCTCCTCTCTCGGCAGCTTTCAGTGTCTCTCTTTGATGCTGAAGGAAGAACAAAGTAGGATCCTGCTCTGTTCAAGTCAATTTAAGCGTCTGCCCTTGAGGAAGGAAGTGGGCTGCAAGATGAGCAGGTTAAGAAACAGCTGGGGGTTTTATACTTACAGTACTTGATACCTGTTTTCCCCCTAGGAAAGACTGTAATAAGGCTATGGGTGTGAATCATTCTGACTTAATAGGTTGCGCCAAAACATATGTTAATCCCTGGAATCTAAAAAAAAGAAATAAAAATAAAAATGGACAGACAAAAATTCCTTTTGTGGGTGACCGGGGCTGATCTGCAGCAGCACAATGATCCCCATATGGAAACAGCTGCACTGGCTTTCAGTCTGTTTCCAAGCACGACTCAAAAGGGTTGGGTCTATCTTCCCAGTGCTCCCATATAAGAACATAAGAGCAGCCTTGGAATAGGCCACAGCCCATCCAGTCCAGCAGTCTGTCTCACACAGCGGCTCACAATTTGCTTCAGGGTATTCCCAAGCAGATGTCTTCACATGCTCATGATTCCCTGCAAATGGCATTGATAAATATCCTGCCTATCTCTCCAACCCAGACGTTGTCCTTAGGCATCCATAATGATAGCCATTGATACTCTTGTTCTCCGTGAACTTGTCCAGTCCTTTCTTAAATCTGTCAAGGCTGACAGCTGTCACCACTTCTTCTGGCAGGGAGTTCCACAGACCAGTGATCCTCTGGGTGAAAAGTACTTTCTCTTATTTGTTTGAGATCTAACACCCCAAAGTTTCATGGAGTGCCCCCTAGTTCTAGTGTTGTTCAATAGGGAAAACAGTTTTTCCTTATCTACTTTGTCCACACTGTGTATGATTTTATAAACTTCAATCAGGTCACCTCTTAGGCGCTGTTGTTCAAGAGTGATGAGACCCAGCTGTTGCACTCTCATATGGTAAGGAAGGTGTTCCAGACCCTTAATCATTCTGGTTGCCCTCCTCTGCATTTGGGAATACCTTGAAGCAAATTAAAGGGCTTGCTCCCCAGTAGACCTGAGTTGGCGCTGACCTCTGATGGAGAAACCTCTCTTGCATGGTGGAATTGGCAGTATACGTGTTGTGTTGCCCCGTCACTGGTGTGCTGCTATAGAACTAGTCCAGAGAACATTTGGTTCTGAAAGTAATCTTGGACCCCAGTGGTAATGAGCATCCGCCACCTTGGCCAAAGGAGAGAGGAATAGAGAGAGACCGTTTGTCTAGCCATGTGGTTAAATTCCTTTCCAAAGGAGAATCCCCATGACCTTCTCACTCATGTCATTAATGGCATTTCATCACTATATGAAAATATTTGCCTTGAACATGTTTGCTTTGGCCTCTGGATATGTTGGTATTTATGTTGATTCTTCTTGCCTGCACTTCTTATGCCATGCTATTAACACATTGTGTTAAATATGTGCCTGCATTTCTGGCTTTTTTAGATTATTTTAAAAATTTTACTGCTATATTTTGCTTACCCTTAGTTGCCCAGAGCATTTAATAATAGAAAAGCAAGATATATAATGAATACTAAATATGCAGTTTAAAATGAGATGTGCTATCTTTCGGCCTGAGTTAGTTGTCAGGCTTTGACAAGGATGCAATAATCATATCTGCTTTTGTTCCAAGGGAAAGGTAATAATCTATTATTCTCCCTTTTTTTCTTACAACAGTCCTAGTTCTTACGGGTGTTTCCCCATATTTCCAAACATCTACAGATAACCTTGCTAAATTTAGATTGTATGAGCAGTCATGAGAAAAACTCATGACTAACGTTGACACTTCTGAATTGTCCAGTATAGAATCATCTGTCCATTAGAAGCAATATTGTAGTGTAATTGTGTAAAATTTGGAGCTGACATTGGGTAGCGTGAAGAGGAGTTTTGGTACCTTTCAAGGCAGGTAGAAAATCTGATAGGAAACAAAGAAACTGGGGAGAACACATGCTGAGGAGAATGGCTATCACCCCTCCCTACTTCACTATGGTCCCAATTCATATAACGTGCAATTTGGTTTGTAGCTGGATAACTCAGCGAGTTGAAGGACAAGTGGCAGGAATTCAGTTTCTCACTGTGTCTCCCAGAGAGGAGAGTTAGCCTGGGTGGCCTTGGCCAAACTTTCTCGACCTTGTGAGTCACCAGAATGTGATACAGTACTCGCAAATCACTTGTGAGTACTTTACGCATAAGAACCCCTGGCAAGGATTTCATTTGATTTAACAGAACATTGTATTCTCAAAGGCTTTCGCGGCCAGGATCTGATAGCTGTTGTAAGGTTTTCTGGGCTGTTTGGCCTGTTCGAGCACATGGCCAAACAGCCTGAAAAACTCACAACAGCTGTAACAGAGCATGATTGCTATTAGTGTGGTTTGTAAGATCATCATCTATAACTAAAGGTATGGGCAGTTCCCTGTGTGAGTCACAGAATCATAAAATAGTGAAGTTGGAAGGGGTTTACAAGGCCATCAAGTCCAACCCCCTGTTGACCTTTGATAGTGGTTTGATGTTGAACTGTTTCCTTGCTACATTTTATTGTTATTAATACAGAAGATTTTGAGGCTGTTCAAAGGTATGCAGTATTAAGGCTATTCTCGCAGCAACAGAGCATAAGAGGAAAATGAACTTTTAAGAAATTCTTTAATCTCATAACAAGTATTTTAATGCCATTAGGAAGTCTGTTATGTATCTCTGACAGGGGCGTGGTGGCTCTTTAGGTTAGAGCGCTGAAACTGTTGGCTGCAAAATCGGCAGCTTGGTGGTTCAAATCCCGGGTGCCACACAGTGGTGAGAGCTCCTGCTGTTAACCCCAGGTCCTGCCAATCTAGCAGTTTGAAAGTATGTAAATGCAAGTAGATAAATAGGTGGTAGTGCTGTAAAAAGCGGGAAGGTAAACAGTGTTCCATGTGCAGAAATGCATTCAGCCATGCCAGTCACATGGCCACAGACTTGCACAACACTGGTTTCTGGCTTGAAAACGGAGATGAGCACTGCCCCTAAAGTCGGACATGACTAGCACACATGTGCTTGAGGAACCTTTGCCTTTACCTATGTATGTCTAACGTGGTGTGCAAAAGCTTCATATCCTCTGAAAAAGTACATGTATTCTAAAAATGCTGGCCAGCTTCTCCACATTTAGCTGTAGGACAATGAAGAACTTTTGTGGAGATGTTATTATTGCAAAGCACTCAGTTTTAGAAACTAATAGTAATAACGGAGGGAAAAGAGTCACAGTTGAACTGCTTATTTAGTCAGTGGAATATAATGATAATTTTATGACAGTAGCCTCTTTTGGCATTTGGCTATTGGTCAGGGGGACTGTAACCTGGTCCCAAAATATGAGGTGCTAAAAAGGTTGGGCAGCAGTAGTACTGATAGCATGAAATGCAGATCCAAGGCAATTCTGCATCAACCACTTGTAAGCGCTTTACATCAGCATTACTCAAGCTGCTCATGAAACTTTAAAGATCTTTGTGGTGAGGAAAAGATAGGAGGTAAAGTGGTGGGAGCAGAGGAAAAGATACCTCCACTTTGATGGAAAGTATCTTTGTCTTGGTCCCTCAGATGTGCTGACATAAATCAGCTCTGCTGTGCCAACACTTGGATGGTGTCTGCCTTGTGTTGCTATGGTAACTTCACTGGAAGGCCTAGGTTAGTGACTCCAGGCACTGCTTCTAAGCTGGAGACTGTCTGGCCAGAAAAAAAAAAGCTTGCAGTGTGTTTCCATCCCCTGGTGTTCATTAAAAAAAAGAGCCAGAGCCAGCCACTGTATCCTTGAGGTTGAACTCTGCACTCTCTGCAAAGCCCTTCAGGTTTATTTGAATACGTGGTACCTTGTATAAAGGAATTAATTTGTTCCAAATGAACTTCTGTTAAGCAAAATTTCCTTTATACAAATTTCCCATAGGAATGCATTGAAAATGGAGTAATCCCTAATTGTGCCCATTTTTATGTTGTATGGATTCACCCCATAGGCGATTCTGTTAAGCAAATTTCCCCTATCTCCGGAATATTTTATGTTGCACAGATTTTATGTTATACAAACTGTTAGTTATATGAGGGTCTACTGTATTTGCAATTTTCATCCTGTAAATTAAGTGCAGATCTCTTTTCACCTTTTTGCTTCTTAGATCTCACGTGTTGTAATTTTTGAGTGCCTGCTGATACCATGTGCTCCTTTTAAACTTTGAGAACAATGCATATCAGAAATAACAAGTATTTAGCATACTTATTGATGTGAGCCAGATACTCTGCATATCTGTAACCCTGGAAACAGTATTCCTGTTCTGCATTTAAAATGCACTGCTCCCTAGATTTCATTGGGGCAGAGGTCTTGGTCAATGATACTGAAAGCCCCTGAGAGGTCCACCAGAAGCAACAGGGACACACTTCCCCAGTCTTTTTCCTAGCATAGGTCATCCACCAAAGTTGCCAAAGTAGTCTTGGTCCCATAATGAGGACTGAATCCAGTTTGAAATGGATGTACACAACTTGTCTCATCCAGGAATACTTGGAGCTAGGAAAACGCCACATGTTCCCCACTGTTTTAGGGCAGCTGAATGCGTCCATCCTTATTTATTTATTATTGCACTTCTTAACCGCACTGACTTTTTCAAAGGGAACTCTGGGTGGTGAACAAACGTACAAATAGGAAAATACAGAGATCCTCCAAAAACGATGGGTGTTTTTGATGGAGTTAGTGACACAATAATACCTCACGAAATTCAGAGGATATGTTATTTGAGTTTGAAGCTCAGAACTAGACCTGAAAGTCAATCTCTTGTACTCATTTTAGCTGAGCTTGTCAGTTTGTGAAAGCAGCCTTTCCCCTCGCTTTATTCCAAACGCATTTTTAATAGGTGAAAAATGCTTTCATGTGAAGAAATGGAAAACATTTCATGTTTCACTACTACAGGTACAGCAGGGGTAGAATTGTGTGGGCTTCCCCCCCCCCTCCTTAATGGAACTGACAGAATTCTTTCACTAGTAATGAAATTTTATGTCTTGGACAGTGTTCAAGCTTTCCAGTAAAAAACCTGTGAGTCTGATATTGCGACACTCTAATCTTCACCGTGCCTAATGGATATACTGAATGATGCCTTGACCTGTTGCAACTTAGAGAGGTGGGGAAAGGCTTGGACAAGACAAATGTTTAAATCTTTTTTTGTATCTTGGACTCCAACATAGCTGATGAGGAGGGGTGGTTGGGAGGTGTAGTTCAACAGCATCTGGAGAGCCGCAGGTTCCTTACCACATTAAGCCATCTGATTGTCTATAAGGATGATGAGGAAACCAGTTTCTTTCGTATTGTTTGTCCATTCTAAACTGTTCACCCCAGTCCTCTTTCTCCCTGATGGAGAATATGACCATAGAGGAAGGTGCCCCTAATCTGTACTCCGCTACATCCAGTGAGATTCTCACTCTTTCTTTGTCACTCACACTATAACCATCACACAACCAGACACCTATTCACTTGTGCCACTGCCTCTGCTGTGTCGCAAGGGAAAATCAAGCCCAAACCTTTCCAAATATTTTGCGTTGCCTCTTTTAATTGTGCTTTCTAGCCAGTGCCACCTTGACCAGGCTTTTTAAAAAAAACATCTTAGAGCCCTTCTGACCTTGGTTATATTGACTGTGTGTCTGTTAAGTGGAAAGAGCCATATGATGAAGGGCATTCCAGGGCATCTAGGCAGCCTGTATGAGTATAATATCTTGATTGGTTGCAATGAGTCTTATTAATACTAAGCATAATGATTTATTATGAGGACAGTTTAATGTGAACAACTCCCAGAGTGGCTTCCCGACAGATGGGCAGTATACAAATCAAATAAATAAATAAATGATTTGTTTTGAAACAACAAATATGTGTAGAAAAGCTAAAGATGAAATTTTAGATGCAATGCCAGGAGAAAAATATCCATTACTTGCATTTCTTTGCCACACACACACAAAAACTATGCTAAGCAAACCACATTCTGCTCCACAAAACTCCAACTTTGGAAGGAGTCGTAAAGACTCTCTAACCAACTGTCCAAAATCAAATGTCACTTCTCATAAACCAATCAACCTCTAATTTGGACTAACCAATTATCATTCAGTACCATCCATCGGCAGTTCAGCATCTCTACATCAATCATTTGTGGACTCTTCCTATACAGCAGGACCCCGGTATCCGCTGGGGATTGGTTCCAGGCCTTCCCGTGGATAATGAAAACCGTGGATAAGAGAGAACACCTGCCCACCAACCCCTAAACTGCTGTTTCCTGACAGTAGCTTGTATTATGACTGCTGTTTTGAGACATTAGCTTGCTTTATGGCTGCTGTTTGTGACAGTAGTTTGTTTTACAGGTGCTATTTGTGACAATAGCTTGCTTTGTGGCTGCTAAAGTATTTATTTTTTCCCTCTGCCAACCGTGGATAGCTGCATCAGTGGATAATGAATCAGTGGATACGGGGGTCCTACTGTATGTGCAACCTCAACATGCATACCTTTGTATACACACCAACATAACCACTTTATATCACAAATATGCATAAACTCCAATCACATTGGAATCATTTCAGGGGCCAAGCAAAAGGAATTCTCCTTCCTAGCTACCAATCATTTCTTATAACTGGCCTTGTATTCTTCCTTTTTATCTGCCAAACAGGCTTCTGGGTCAGCTTGGTTCCATTCAGACCTTCTGGACTTCCCATGTGTGATCACTGCCCATGATTTCCAAGGAAATAGGAATATGAAGGCCTTGGTTTGATTTTTTAAAAATGTTTTTAAGTGGTAGTCTATTGTGTGTGTTATTGTTTTTAATGGTTTTAATGGTACTACTTAACTATACTGTATTTTAACAGCATACCTTTTAAATTATTTGCGAACTACCTTTCACGGATTACTGGGAGAAATGAAATGAAATGAATCAATTGTGTATTAATAAGTAATAGGTTTTGCCCATCAACGCCAAGATCTGTGTAAGTTCACAGGGATACTGTTTTCTTAATTCTAGATGAACAGTATAGCACCATATTGATGTTATGTGCCATCAAGTCAGTTTCACTTTAGGGTGACACTAGTAAAGTTTTCCAGGTACATTGGCTCTCACTAATACCACAGGGAGTTAGCTATCTGAGGTAAAAACCTGGATGGTAAACCTTTAATATTTGTGGGGGGGAAATCTGACTTTATCTGTAGACGAATGCCAAGCTACAGTGATAGATCATTGGATAGTGAAGAGTAATTATAGGAAACAGTCCTCCAATAGGCATGGTAATTTGGACTGCAATATTTGGTCACTAAGGGCGCGTTTACACGACCCCTAAGATCCGCTGGCCACTTAAATTCAGACCAGAGATCTTGGGGGTTTGTCGCTCTTCCTGCGTTCCCACCCCTCCGCACTCCCTTGCTCCTGTCTGTGTGAGGAGAGGGAGAAAAAAAGGGAGAAAAGAATGCAGGCTCAAATCCGTCTGCTGGTGGAAGCTACCCTGAGCCCTGTCGTCGTCATGTTTCCTGTCTCTTAAAGGGGCGGTGGGGACAAAAAACCAAACACAAGGCGAGGAGAGCCCGGCATTCACTGCTTTACATCCACATCAGAATTTTTTTTACCTCCTGGAGGCCAGGTACTTGAAAAGTGCACTGAGACATGCTTAGGTGGGCGTGGTTGTACTTAATTTTTTTTAAAGTCCAGAGCTGGTGGGAAAACATTTTTAAGCTACGGATCTGGAAGCCCTTTGCCTTGGATTTCAGGGGTCGTGTAAAAGCGCCCTTAATCAGTTAGACACTGTCTCCAAATTCTCCTGTTACTAGAGTGAAATGTCAGAACCTGCTGAATGTGGATTGTAGCCAAGATGAGCTTTCAATGTGCTGGATGTTCTGGCTTGGCTTTGTTTCTTGCTGTTTCAGTTGAAGTTAGGAAGTGTTGATGAGGTGCCTGACAGGCTTGGTTCAAGCAATTAAGTTTAGCAGCTTTAGCTATGCATGAGCACTTTGTTGTTTGCATGTACCGAGAGCCTCCTATCTTTGCTCCTACTGCCACTGATTTATGAAATTACTTTGGGGGAAAGCAACAACTGAAGAGGTATACGTTGTTCACTCTTGCCTCATAGGATCTACCATAGGTTTACTCAAGCAAGATAGCATTGCAAATGACTGAGTGTACTCATTTGCGCTACTAAGCTGAATTTTCTAATATGCTTACCTGACTTAATTCTGGAAATGTGTACAGGGCATTTCACTTGTCTTGACCAAAGAGCAATTTAAAAGTAATGTCCTTTGAAATGGTCAAACTTGCTGTACTTTCTTTGAAAACCATTGGGGTTTGTTTTGGGTTTTTTGGTTTTTGAACTTCCTAAAACATTTTCTAGAGAAACAAGATTACAGGTATTGTTATTTTGTTGGGGTCTATGGTGGTGGAAGTGGTCAGGATAACTATTTCCTGTTAGGTTTGAATCCATTTTTTAAAGATACAAACACCCCAAGAGAGTTTGAAAAGGGCTACATTATGGTGTACTATGTAGCAGTAAAAAAAGAGGGTTTGAGCAGTGCAGCCATTAAAACAAAAGCAAAACTAGACTATGGATGAATACCTTCATAGGATGCTAGAAGAAAAATTTAAAAAGGTTGCTGAGATTTAGAGAGCAAGCTCTCTTTTTCAAAGCAGGTATAGAAGTGCAACCATGGCAAGGGATGTAATTTGCCAGGAGAGAGTTCTTAAAAGTTCACTTGGCAAGATGGATGCCAGGCTTCTTCTTGGAAGGCACAGAGCAGCATGGTCCGAAGGGGCTGGACTTTATGTACCAGTAAAGGCTTAAATGGTGGTGGGAGATACCTTGCCTAGCTGTTCCTTATCCAAGAATGGCAGTCCAGAGCATATTTGGGAGATCTTTTCCTGAATGGGTGTTCTGGAAGTGCATAGGTTCATTATTTTATTTATTTATTTATTTATTTATTTATTTATTTATTTATTTATTTTGGTGACACAAAAATGAAATGGTATTTTAGAAAGAAATGCTGCATTTTTCACTCTATAAGATGCACCTGACCATAAGATGCACCTAGATTTTAGGGGAAGAAAAAAAACAGAAAAATATTTAGCCTAAGATTTAATGACTGGGGAATCCTGGCTGCAAAAGGGGAGGCTTACAAACCAGGTGATTACAACTGTGGAATCCAAGCTGCAATAGGGGAGACTTGCAAATGAAGTGATTGGGACTGAGGAACCCAAGCTGCAAAAGTGGAGGCTTGCAAACGAGGTGATTGGGAGTTGGGAACCCAAGCTGCAAATGGGTAGGCCTGCAAACGAGGTGATTGGAACTGTGGAATCCAAGCTGCAAAAGGGAAGGTTTGCAAACGATGTGATTGGGACTGGGGAATCTAAGTTGCAATAGGGGGAGGTTTGCAAACGATGTGATTGGGACTGGGGAATCTAAGTTGCAATAGGGGGAGGCTTGCAAACGAGGTGATTGGGACTGGGGAATCCAAACTGCAAAAAAGGAAGGTTGCAAACAAGGTGATTGGGACTGTGGAACCAAGCTGCAAAAGGGGAGGCTTGCAAATGGTGATTGGGACTGGAGAATCCAGGCTTCATAGGGGGAGGGCAGAGGGTCTGTGGAGAAGACCTCTTTGTAAATGAGGTGATTTTTGACTTGGGGATCTTCACTGCAGAAGGAGAGGGGTGGGGAGCAGCTCCTGGAGGCATCCTCTTTGCAAATGAGGTGATTGGAACTGCTGAATCCCAGCTGCAACAGGGGACAGGAGAGGCTCCGTGCAGGAACTTCTCTCTAAAGGAAAATCCGATGATATATATATATATGTAGCAGGGACTACTGTATTTGCTGTACAAAACACACAGACATTTTCCCTTACATTTGAGGGTGGGAAAAGTGCATCTTATAGAGCAAAACATACGGTAATACAATAATTATCAGGTGAACCACTTTCGTCGTCCCCCCCTTAAACTACAGGATAGTTTTCTTTTGTGTCTTCTTACTCCAGAATAGAGGAATTGTAAGGTGACTGTACTATTGCTGGGGAAGAGCCTCCTAATTTTGCAGTCACACCGCCCCCCCCCCAGCAATTCTGAAATTTGCTCTCTGATTTATCCACCCAGTTGAAACCAGACTGCAGTTCTTCCAGGAAAACTAGTTGACTTTGTACTGTAAGCTGATATGTCATGGAAGCTTTCTGTGCTGCCTATGTGTGACTACTGCTGTCTCTTATCGAAATATACATGCTAATTTTCTAATTCGCCTTTCCACAAATACAGCAATCAGGTTTAAAAATATATCCAGTTGCAGTGCTTGTTAATAAGCCCTGAGAAGAGGTGTTTGCATTTGAAGTACTTCGTAGATAGCACCTTGGAGAAAAGGTGTATGATATGCTGGCATAAAAATGAAGTCCTATTAAGCAGAAATGCAGAGCTTCTTCTGAATATCTCAGCAATTAAATTTTATCGTCATTCGTATGCAGGTCAGGACAGTTTCAAAGGAGAACAGGGAAGCAAAGCATCATGGTTTAATGTTATGCAAATTAGTGTTAACATGGTGTTTCATTTCTCGTTAATGCATTGTTACAGTGTTACTCATTGAAAAGAAACTATGTGACACCTATTAAGACTGATGACCTACTAACTTACATTTCCATTTGCTTGGCACTGTGTCCATGAGAAGATTGTACTGCCAGAACAGTTCTTGAATTTGGAATGAAAGATTAAGAGCCCCATTTTCTTGTTAATCAAGTTCAGCTGCAACTTTATAAGCATAGCTGCTCTTGCATTTATATTGGACTAGTTGTTAGGTCACTGCAATATCCTTTCTATAAAAGTTTTTGGTTTTTCCCACAAGAGACAAAGGCACGTGTGTCTTTGTAAGGGGACAAATATTCATTCATTCATTCATTCATTTATATTCCCCCTTTCTTCCCCAAAATACCTACTTATTTTTACCACCAGGGAATACCAGGTGCTGTAGGCACCTGGAGTAGGAACTGGCAAACCACTCCAGTATTCCTTGCCAAGAAAACTCCATGGATATGGGATCACGAACAGTAGGTCACAACTGTAATGACACAGCACTAGACATGGGCACGACTCGGCGAAATTGTCGTTTCCGTTTTCGGTTATCGTTTCCGTTACGTAACGGAAATGGTAACGATAATTAAGCCGTCAGAACTCGAACTCGAACCGAAAAAAGAAAAATTTGGTCGGGTTTTTCGTTTCCGTTTGTGGCATCGCGGCGATCGCGCAATGCGAAGCACAGAAAAAGTTTTTTAAAGTTTTTTTTAAAAAAACCCGACTCCCGGCCAAAAAAGCAGGTGAAAATACAGTGGTACCTTGTATAACGTAATTAATTGGTTCCAAATCAAATTATGTTATACAAATTTTCCATTGTGCAAATTTTAATTTCCCATAGGAATGCACTGAAAGTGGATTTAATCCGTTCCAATGCATAGTCACCCCCCCTCCGTGTGTGCTGCCCCTCCTCTCCCCTCCCTCCTTCCTTCTTTCCCCAGGCGGCCGCAGGTGGTCGGGCGGAGGTGGCCGTGGGGGTGGGGGGAGGGAATGGGGTGCGCTGCTTGGCCTGGGCGCCCCTCCTCTCCCCTCCCTCCTTCCCTCTTTCCCCGGGCAGCCGCAGGTGGTTGGGCGGAGGTGGCCGCGGGGGTGGGGGGAGGCCTCCGGTTCCGCGACTCGGGGGGCGGGGCCGGGGCCGGCGAGACCTGGGGCACTAGGACCGCGCGGCGCCCGGAGTCGCCCTTCGACTTCGGCTGAGCTGCGGCGGCGGGAGCAGCATCGCTCGCCGGCCTGGCCGCCCCGGCAGCAGGAACAGCAGCAGGAGCAGCAAGAGCAGCAGCAGGAGCAGCCTGGCCCAACCGAGGGGCCGGCGGCGCGTGGTAGTGGCCAGGGCAGAGCCTGCCGCCGCCCGGCATGAGCCGCCACTTCATCGTCACCACAGGCGAGGAGCCGCGCCTGAGCAAAGCCGCCCCGCCGGGAGGAACCCCAGCATCCCCTCCCCTCCCCCGCCCCGCGTCCTCTTCCCGGGCGGCCGCAGGTGGTGGGCGGAGTTGGCCGCGGGGGCGGGGGGCGGTGCGCCGCTTGGCCTGGGGCTAGGGGCTTGGGCGGGACCGCGCCGGGAATCCCCCCTGCTCCCTCTTGCCGGAGCCCCGGAGGCGGACAGCAGGCAGGAGGGCGCACCGGCGACCGACTGTTCCAAGGGGCTCATGGAGGGAGGGGGGCGGATTTTTTAACGTTGTACGATTTTTTCATTAAACAAACCCTCTGTTATACGAGGTACCACTGTATGCCTGCCTGAGGCTTTGCCACCTACCAGAGGGGTGGTTTCTGGGGTGTCCCCGGCCTTTCCCCCCCTCTTCTCCTGTCCTGGGCTGCTTGCACCAGGCTGGGGGTGGGGTCATCCTCGTCGTCTCGCCATGCCATGTGGTGGTGGGGGATCCAAAATGGCGACCGCAATTTTTCTTTTGAAATCGTGGTCAAAAAACACACCAAATCACCACAAAAACATGTGAAATTTATTTTAAATGCCTGAATTTTAATAGTAGCAGCAGTGTTTTTTTTATAGCGATAAAACGTATTGATTTTATTTTATTTTATTTTATTTTTTATTTTTTTAGACCTGCCCATTTGGGCTGGGCATGGGATGGGACCATGCAAATTTTTTGAACCATTCCACCAATGGCATTGCCAGGTTTTTGACTGACACTTCTGGATATCTCGGAGGGCATAAAAAGCCGAGGCACCTTCCAGAAATTGCAGTCGGGTGTATGGATGTGGTTGAGGGAGGAGGGCTGGCTGCTGGTGCTGGTGTGATCCGATTGAGATTGAGGAGGGAGGCTGGAGGCTTTAGGATTTAAGTTAGGCAGGCAGGGAGGGAATTGAATTTAGAAAATAATTTCTTTGATTCCCTGCAGCTTTGTCTGCTGAAGGGAATAGCAGTTTATTCTTTATTTCTTCTCTGGCAGTTTGTGAGGATTTTTTTCTGATATTGTATAAAGGGGGAGGTTCGACTGGGAGTAGGAGGTGTGGATTTATTTTAAATATATATTATATACTACCATTTATTTTCTATTTTCCCAACTTCAATTTGCTTGCACACACACACATTTGGGGTGCAAGCCAAGAACAGAACCTCTATCCTAAGTGATATCCTAACTGCCCACTTGCCCTTCCGCCCGCGCCGCCACCCGCCTGCGGCCCGCCCCGCCACCCGCCCACTTACCCGCCCGTGGCCGCCGGCCACCCGCTCGCCCGCCCCCTGCCCCGCCCGCCGCCTAGGGCGCAAAAACACCTAGCGCCGGCCCTGATTGCAGGTCGCCCCTATGCTCTGGGAAGTCAAATCGCGCAAACAACACACGGAAATGACAAATTTTTGAAAAATTTCATGACAAATGGAAACGACCCGAAACGGACCCGTTCCGACAAATGAAAACTCGAAACGTCATTTTTTCTGGTCGTGCCCATGTCTACACAGCACACACATACACCTCTGGATGCCATGTACATGGGTGCAAAATGAGCACTGCTGTAACCATTTTGATTTTCCAGTGCAACCCAACAAGTGGCTTCCAGAATTATCCTGTGTCTAAGTGGTTTCCAAATATTTTGGTTCCCTCGACTTACTGGCCACATTGGCTCCCCTGATCTGATATTCTGAAGGAGGTGGGAAGGGAGGAGGGGATGTCCAACCTGAGTAATACCTCTGAGGAGTGCAGCACACCGTTTGGGAACCACTGATCTAGTGCCCAAACTGAATCAGAGGGATCATTCTGGGACTGTGTCAGGATCCATTCCAAATTTCCACATTGGCCTCGAAACCAAACTGGGGAGCCAAAAAAGAACCCCACATTTCACGGCCATTGTGAATGATGTGTTGTGTTCCAGGTGTCTCTGTTGAATGAATTCCACAACACTTTGGGGGGGGGGGGAAACAGCCTACAGTATTTATATGTGTCTCTGTGTTTCAAGATATTCTTATTTCCTTGTTCCTGTCCTTAGTTTCACAACACTTTTTGAAGCAGTTTTGCAAGAGGAAAAATCCTCTGCTACGAGTATGATGACCGTCTCTCTTATGTCCTTGGTAAAGATTCTTAACTGTTTCAGGTCTTGTGATAACTTTTTAAAAAAAAAAGTCTAATCTCCCACTTGCTCTACTGTACATCTTGATAATGAATATTGGCCTGTTATCTTGGCATGCATTCTAGACTGATTAGAAATTGCTGCTGTGCATGTGAAATGCATAATCCTGGAGCTTCAAAGAGGGTGGTGTCAGATGAAGGGTCACTCTGGCATTCTTCCCATCCCATTAATCACAGTCTTCTCCTATACAGTGTTCCTGACTATCTGATTTTTTAAAAACAGCTGTCCAGCTATAGACATTGGTAATGTTACTATTACTCCAAGCCAAACATGGATGTGGTTGTTGCTGAATTGTTGTGTACCCAAATGTGCATGATAATTCTCAATGGATTCCAGTTCTGGGGTAAACTGAATGTTAATGAGGGAAGCTCTTGTGGGGGGGGGTATAAACTCCACAAGAGCATCCTTTTCTCTTTTTGTGTTCTAGCAGCCTCTGTCTTTTGAAATAAGGGCTATAATTGCTTGTTGGAAAGGTCCATTTATCTCGCAGTGCCAATTATTGATGATGAATTGGCTTTTGAGGCTGTCTAGAGGAATCCTGTCTTGTGGCAGGATACATGGAGATGCTTTGTATAGAGAGTCTGATTTTGTACAGAGAGTCTGATTTTGAAGGAAATGTGTTCTTTTTACATTTACAGTGGTACCTTGTATAAAGGAATTAATATTTTTCAAATGAAATTATGTTAAGCAAATTTTCCTTTATACAAATTTCCCATAGGAATGCATTGAAAACAGAGTAATCCCATTTTTATGTTGTACGGATTCGCCCCATAGGCGATTATGTTAAGCAAATTTCCCCTATCTCCGGAATTTTTTATGTTGTACAAATTTAATGTTATACAAACTGTTTGTTATACAAGGGTCCACTGTATTATAAATCCATAGATTTGAGCCACTGTCCTGGTTGGTTATCTCAGTACATTTTCCCAAACTTGTTCTTGTGACCACAAAACCTCAAGCTTTATTAGGGTAACACCTACAACCATCATTTCTCCTACTCACCTGACATGGTTTATAGAATAAGAGAACAAGGACCTGAGATTGGGCATCTTCCATCAGTGATACAGAAGCCCTTGATGTGGATAGGCCTCTGAGGCTGAAGAACCAACCTGTAGTATACTGGCTACTTAGGACTGCATTGTAATGTAATGTTGCCTAACCATGAGTATGGGTAGTATAAAATATGTTTCTCGGCTTAATTTTCTAACAACCATCTTGTTACAGGTGATATGGTAAAGTTAAGCAACAGGCTGGGCAAGTCTGTAGTCAGTTGAAGCTAAATTAAGAGTAATAATAGTAGTGGGTCAAAGGAGATGAAATTCTTAGAGTTGTACCTTGAAGTATGATATCTGTTTGGACTCCTTGTCAGTTGTGGCGATGAAGGCTGTGCATTCAAATTCCTGATTTGTTAGCCCATTAACAATGCCAATCAATTTTATTGTCATTTGTAACTAGTGATTTACTCTCCGAATCAACAGTTTCCAAATCTATTTATTCTCTGAAAAATTTTCAGCACTCACACAATGGTTCTTCTTGCAAAAAGCTGTGCAATATGGTCTTTTAATTGCAAACTGAGCACTGATGTTAATTACAGCTATCAACAGACAACTGGCATCGCCCCCCCCACACACACACACATATACATACACATGTAACAAACTATAGAATAAAATCACACTATACATTTCTGCTGGGTTTTTTTTTTTTTTTTTTGGCTAACATTAGCTTTTTATTCATGACACTTGAACCAGAAGCAAATGATGTAACCTACCGTCGTCACAAGGTAGGTTACTGTGCAAACATAGTAGTACCATAATTAATTTTCTCTGTCTATATTATCAAATTCCTTTTTCCCCCCCCTTATGCATTAAAGCTGACATGTATTTTTTGCCCATCATCAGAAGGTCTCTTCAAATTGGTTCACAGGGCAGATGTTGCAAATAGTTCACTACATGGGGCCATCGTGGGAGAGAGAAAATGTTGTGGGCCAACAAGTAAGAGCCTGACTTATCTGGAGGGTCTTCATGAGTGGATAGATCAACACGTGTTTGCATCAGGTGAACCAATGTAAAGGTCCTAAGTATGACTCTGGAGTAGATATGTCTATTTGGGTGCATAACTGCAGTGCAGCTATTTTTCTTTTAGTGATATGAAGTCGCATGTGCTCTTGGTCAACAATGACTTCTTTTGTCAGAAAGCATTTTCCATGCCAGGTCATGACAAAAATCTGCTGCTGCTCTGTTCCTGGCTATAATCCTGATGTTTCCCTTTCACTCTCAAAGTCATTCCCTTTAAATACTAATGGTTTTGTTCTGCTAGATCCATGCACCCTGTCGCCGTAGGATGCTTTTTCCTAACTTTTAAAAAGTTGACGCTAAATCTGATACCTTTTCAATCATCAAACTAAACTATTTCATGGTCTTTTTTTTCACTTGCCCTCTCTATTTTTAGCACACTGTGTCTAATTCTTTAATACATGTCCAGGCAAATTGGTGATAGGAAGACAAGGAGAGATTTCTGTTTTTAAAAACTGAACCTTGCAATTCTGTGAAAGGAATTGTTTTGAGGATCAATCCCAGGATAGGAAAGGGCAAGAACATTGTTCTGGACATTCCTTATCTAGTTGAAATGCAGAATTGAGATGAGTAGTTTCACCCTAGTTGCTGGGTTTTTGCCCCCTGATCCTCCCTTCTTTTCACTTCCATAACTGACCTAATGGAGGCTGTAATTTCCGTTGTCACATAACAGAATCTAGCTAAAATCAAGAGATGTTTATACTCTTTTGCTTTGAAGGGAAAATATTTTGGAGATGGTGCCTGGGTTTCATTGTAAAACATGTCCATGTTGGTCAGATGAGGCAATGAAGCTTGGGAGGATGGAGTCATAAAGACAGGTTTTGTGGTTGCCTCTGTGCCATCTTTTACCACTGTCATCTCTCCTACATGTTTTGCCATACTCCCAGCAAGTTGCTGGAATGAGATCAATAACCAGGAACCCCCACTTAATGCAATGTATAAAGGTTAAAGTGTTAATAGTGCTGGTGATAATGGGTGAGGCCAGCAGCCACCTCTGCCCTCTTCTTTGGAAAATAGCTCATCTTACCCATGGGTGGATTGTTAACAAAATCTGTCTTCGTGTGGAGGAAGACTGGCAGAATGGGTGTGTATGTGTGTTGCACTTTCTTTGTGTCTATGACATTTGAGAACTTAAACCCAAAGGGTGCACAACTTTTAAGTGAGACTGGAGGAGTAAGTTGGAACTATCCTTACATGAGCTGAAAGTGGCCAATAGCTTTAGGGTGATACAGTTCAAACAAGCACCTGTGCCACAAAGCTCATGTACTAGTTAATACTTCTGAGGTATCTTTTTATCTCAGTTCAACACAACTTATCTCTGGTCATTTTCCTTCTTTATATTTAATCAATAATGATATCCATCTGTCTATCCACCCATCCAGGCAGTTCACAACAGTGGCAATAACAAAAAAATTAATAATAGTAACAACACAATCCAAGTGAAAATGAAAATTAAATCAATATGTTCCATCATTTATGTTGAATTCAGTTATGGTGACCTTTTCCCCAGGGTTTCCTAGTATACCATATTCAGAGGTGGCCCCTGCCAGGGGTGCCTTGGGAGTGTTCAGCTCAACCAAGGCTTCATGGGCTGGCTTTTTTCCTGAGAGACACTGTGGAGAGGCTCTGAGCTATCTAAACAGGTATTTAATGTACGTGATTAAATATATATATAGTATTCAGTATGGTGGTGCTGCTGTGTTTGAAACCTGAAAGGGGGACATGAAATCTAAGCTTCCGGTTTCCATAGGGGGCCTGGCTAAGGCTCTAGGGAGGGCACGTGACGCTAGCGACTTGGCCCTCCAAATTCCAACAGCTATTGTTTCGCAGGCTGCCGGACTGCTGCGGCTTGATGCTTAGCTCTGCATTTAGAGACCGCTGCTTGACATGGCCTTGAAAGGTGCCGGAGGCCGTGCAGTCCTTTGACAAAAGGGGGCGGGCGGTAGGGGTGAGCCAACAAGAGCCTTGAGCCTACAAGTTCCGCCGCAGCGCTTGCAGCCTCCTCCTTCCTTCTCTTGCACTCGGAAAGGTGGCTGCCTTGCAAGTTCGGGGCTTGCTCCCCGTTCTGAAGAGCCTTTGCTGCGCTTGTTGGAGCAAAGGAGGAGGAGGGCGGCGGCGAGGGGGGGGGCTTTCGCTTGCATGGCTGTAAGCCAGAATATTTAAAAGCACGCAGCCTTCTGCGGGATTGTTCTGAATTTCCCGGGCGAGAGGCGGGGTGGGTGGGTGAGAAGCAACAAAAGGCTGAGCCTGAAATATGAGCACACCCCTCCGTGCGTGGGCTAAGTTACAATAGAGCTGGCAGGGAAGAGTCTGCGTTGCAGTTGCCGGGCAGGCCCCTGAGCCGGTGGTGCCTTCAGCCGTTTCCCCCCTGCTGCTTTCCTTCAAACCAGCTCCGCTTTCTTCATGCCGGGGCTCCCGAAATCTTCATTCATTCTACACAGCCTCCTGGCCACCGCGTCGGACAGACCACGTGCTGGATGATTTCTAAAACAAGATCAGTTCCCCGTTACCCCCTTCTGCCTATTTCCAAACCCCCTCCTTCACTTCGGTCTTGTTGGAAGCCTTCTGAGCCTTAGCCGTCACCAAACGGAGGGTTTCCTTTTTTCTTTTTTTGCGAAGCGTGGCATTTGTTGAGCGTCAATCCGGTGGAGTCAATAGGACTTGGTTCCCTTTAAATGGAGGAGTGGATCGTCCGTGCAGTGTAATCCTGCTCTCGGGTGGGAGACGGCCTGACACCGGGAGGGAGACTGCTGTAATGTGATTCCAGTGCCAGCCGAGAGAGAGAAAGAGAGAGAGAGAGAGAGAGAGAGAGAAAGGGGAGTGCCTTGTGCAATTTAGCTGAATGCTTTGATAGATAATAGCAGACATGCTTTGTGGACTGAAAAAGGATTTGCAGTCAGATTTCGGTGAGTGAATCTCAGCTCTTTACCTGCCGTTTCTTTTTTGTTTAACTTGTTTGTTTTTCATTTTTTTAATAAGAAACTTGATATTTCAACTTGATCCTTCTCCCCCCCCTACAGTGCCCATCTTCTTTAATAAATGAGCTTTTGAAGCGCCTCCAATTTTCTGCTGTGGTTTCTGTACCTTTGTTTCAGGCAGCTGCGTGTGTATGCATGTGTGTGTTTTCTTGCATGCAATTTGACTTTGTAACCTTGGAAACTCATCCCCTCTTTCATGGTGGGTGGATTTATTTATTTATTTACTTAGGTACCTTATATTATTTATGTAGGCTTTGGGCACAGCTTTCCATAATTCACATTTTTCTTTCCAAGATAAGGCCCTTTTCTTTTCTTTTCTTTTTCATTGAAAGGGAAAGGAAACGAGTGAGTAGTAAAGCAGCATGCTAAATATAGACAGCTGGCTAACTCTGATGTGCAGTGATCACGGTGGTGATCTTGCAGTCTAATATAATCTAACACATTAATGATACCAGTGCAGTGGAAAAATTGCTTGCACAGTAAGAGCTGGACAAATTAAGGTGGTACCCCAAGGTAAATCCAGTGTGTCCATATAAATGCTTGAAATACGTTGCGTGCCTCTCAGTCGTCATATATATAGACTGAAGCTGTAAACAGAGAAGTGACCCTCGTGGAATAAGACAGTATTTCTTTTCTCTTGCACGCTTTTGCTAAAAGGTATTCTTTTAGAATGGAGAACTAAAATATTTTGTCCTGTTAATAAATTTGTTAGTGCGAATTAGCACTGATAAAATGCAGCCATGCTTGATTTCATTGATTGAGCAGTATCACTTCGAATGTTTGATACCCTTCCTGTTTAAGCACGGTGTATGGAGGTTCTCCTTTCTCTGACTTCAGTGTTCCTCTTCTAACAATTTTAGCAAGTGTCACATCGCAAAGAACAGTTTCTAAAGAGACCGCAGTCAAATCTGTTGCATGGAAAGTGTTTGGTGCTGGGCTCCAGTGACACCTGTATTATTATAGCAGAAGCTACTACAGTACAAGGACTAGAATCTACTGTAGTTTGTTAGATTTCCTTATTGACATGGAGCAAAGTTGGCTACATTTTATGCACATGGGTCCATTTGTCTGTCCCTCTGTGTAACTGTCAATCAAATAGGATACTTTATCTGTAAGTATGCTCTGAGAAAGCTTTTGTCGGAAACTTGTAGTGCTGCAAGGCTCTGTTAATCTTCCCAAGCACCCCTTCTTAATTAGCCTCTCTCACTAGATTTGAGTTTTAAAAAATCTTGCCATTTTGCCCCTTTCAATCGTATTTTATATCTGAAACATGCAGCCAAAAGCTTAGTATCATTCATTGTAGCAAAGAGCCATGCTTCCCAGTAGCAGCTCAGGCTTATAAGAGCACTTCATGTCTTTCAAGTTTGGTTCAGGAATGGAGAGTGCTGCCAACAGTGGGAAAATAACATGGTGTTTATAGCAGATATCAATTGGGGGGGGGGGTTATCTATACTGTTGAATGACCCTGTTCAAGAACCAGTTGCTGTGGTGTGAATCTGTGAAAGTTTGAAATTTGCACAGATTTGGCTTCCAGTTGTTGGTTCTAACTTTTCTCTTTTTCCACTGGTGTCAACATCCCGGTGTGAATGCTGACAATTCCAGATGAATGTAATGAATACCTAAACGTAAATAAATACTTTTTTGTTTTAAGAAGGTTGGCTATCCTGCAATATAATGTAAGTTCCCTTTGACAAAAGTTAGGCAGATCCCCTCTCTCTCTCTCTCTCTCTCTCTCTCTCTCTCTCTCTCACACACACACACACACACACACACACACACACACACACACACAGACACACACACCTTGGAAGGGTTGATGTCTTCATAATGAGATTTCTGTTCCACATTCAATGAGCTGTAGGATATATTCACAGAATTGATCTAGGATTGTTGGGCTCAAAATGCCGCTAACAGGAAACTAATGGCTGCCTTTCACTATCAAATACCAATGTACTGAATGTTAGTTAAGCTGTTGAGAACTCTAGATCTAATGAAGATACCACTGTGCCGACTTTCTGGAATTTCTCAGACAAATGCAACAGCCTTCTACCAGTTATTGCTGTGCACATTGTAGCCTTCAACAACCTAAGGCTCTCTAGAAGTTTTGGGCTTAAGTTCCAAGGATGCTTAACCACTGATTACACTGCCTGGCGTTGAAAAGAGTTGGTTGCAAAAGAGCCCCAAGTTTGGGAAGGCTATGCAGGATCTCGAAATGTTTTGTGAGCTGGCTCCTAGAAAGTCCTTAATTTTTGTTGTTTATTGAATCATATTATTGATTAAGGCATGTATATTTGTACTAACATCCTACGGATAGATCCTGAATCTTCTTGAATTTTTTTAGAATTAAGTAGAACAGCAGCTGAAATAATCCTTATTGCTAATAGATATTTTCTGCTGAAGAACAATTTATAAAAGATATTTTAATTAAGTTTCATATAGAGAGAGTACACTTGGGGAAGGGGGTTTCAGGAAAGAGCAAACCACTTTGACAAATTATTTAACATGAAGACATTTTAGAACTTCCTCCTTGTTTGCTACTTTACCATTACAGAAATATACCAATTTTTCCTTCACTTATCTATATTAGGTGATCTCAACAGCCACATTAATCCAGTCTCTGGTATGTACTCAGCAAAATCCAAGTCTTTAGGTTCAAAGCCTTTTAGCGTTAGTTCATCTTTTTCCTTTTTTTGACAAGGCAAGTACTGGATCTGAAGTTGGTCAATGATCTGTCTTCAAGCTGCTGAAAAGGACATTTGTGTAGAAGAAATGATAACATATTGTCATTTTCCCCACATCTGACAGATTGAGTAGCAGTATCTCTTTCTACACCTGTCATTCCTTCCTTTCAAACCACTTTTTTGTCTGTGAGATGTCAAGTGAATAGCTAACTTGATCTGCACCCCAAATCTCACCTCTGTCATCTAGGGCAGTGGTTCCCAGTCTTGGTCTCTCTGGACTCTTGGCCAACAGAGCTAGTGGGTAAAGTCTTCTGGGAGTTTTAGGCCATGAACATCTGAGTACCCAAGGTTTGGAATCACTGATCTGGGGCTTCCAGTTATAAGCATCCCCACTAAACTTTATGCCATTTTTAGTTCTCAGGCCTCTGGGCCTTTCGTGAGCAGTGGGAACTGGGGCATGCCACATTAGTCCTTTACTTGTAAAGTGGTGTGAAATGTATGGATTATTTGGTTGTGCTTTTAAAGCCTACAATATTACCTCTGTGTTGTATGTCTCACATCGGTAGAAGCCTGAGCTCTGACAGTCTGATGCTTTTAGCTCCAGCACCTGCTGTTCATGGATTCTGAGCCCCAGAGAATCTATATCTGGATTTTAATACGCCTATACACAGCTACTACGGGTGCTGAATTACGACAGTGAAATCCTCAATCCATGGGAGATGGTTGTGATCTGCCTCGATGTATGTGTGTGTTACATGAGACTGAGGTTTGGGGTTGTGCAGCATCAACGCAGAGACAAAGCAGTTATCTAGGGCAGTGGTTCCCAACCTTGGGCAACTCAGGTGTTCTGTGCAGTTCCCAGAAACCTGGGCCAGCACAGCTGGCAGTGAAAGATTTCTATAGGATTTCGTCCAGACCTCCCAGAGTCCCACTTCCAGCCTAGACCACCAGGTGTTCTTACCCAACAGTCTCTGATTCAGATTTGACTTGACGGGAATAATTATTAACAGAATAAGCCTGGCTAAGAGAACTGAGTGTCAAGGTGACCCTAGTTTAGATCTCCTTTCTATCAAGAAGTCAAGGATGCCACTATTTCTCAGCTGCATTCCTTCAGTGATGTAGATAATACCTCCTCCTAAGTAAAGCTGCTTTCAGAGGTTCACAAAGGAATATGGAACCTTTCTAACTGTTAAACTGAGTAAGGCAGCTGCTCGAGGCAGCAGTTTTTACGTAATGAAAAGACCTGTTGATCAATTTATCACTGTTTTTTTTTTTACTCCAGAATCCTCAAGTGAGAAGCCTCTGTATTAGCACTGACTAAATGAATAAAATATACAGTACAGTATAGTCATTTGCATTTTGTGGATCTCTTCATCATTCTGTTGCAGTGGTGGCAAACCTTCGGCACTTCAGATGTTTTGAACCACAACTCCCAGAATTCCAAGCCTGTATTGCCAATGACAAAGGACTGTGAGAGTTGTGGTCTAAAACATCTGGAGTGTGAAAGGTTCACCACCGCTGGTCTTTTGTTATATGAAGTCATTTATGGTGATGCTAAGGTAAAAGTTCTCCCCACACTTGCGTGCTAGTTGTGTCCGACTCTAGGGGCGGTGCTCATCTCTGTTTCTAAGCCAAAGAGCCAGTGTTGTGCACATCCATAGCCATGTGGCCGGCATGGTTGAATGCATTTCTGTGCACAGAACACTGCCTGCCTTCCCACTTTTTACGGCAGCACCTATTTATCTACTTGCATTTACATGCTTTCGAACTGCTAGGTTTTCAGGAACTGGGGTTAATAGCAGGAGTTCAATCCACTGCATGGCACCTAGGCTTCGAACCCCCGAGCTGCCTACTTTGCAGCCAACTTTGCAGCCAACAGTTTTCAGCACTCTAGTCCTCTGAGCAACCACGCCTCCCTCAATGCTATGAATTAGGTGCCTTCAAAATGTTTTGTCCTTAACAGTGCCACTTAGCTTTTGTAAGCTGAAACTTGTGACTTCCTGTATGCCTTCAACTTTTCCCAAATTATTGTCTTTACCAGCAAACTTTGCCTTCCGTGGTGTGCCCAAAGTAGGAAAACCTCATTTCAGACCTTTTCATTTCTAAGAAGAGTTCGGGCTTGATTCTCTCTCTCTCTCTCTCTCTCTCTCTCTCTCTCTCTCTCTCTCTCTCTCTCTCTCTCTCTCTCTCTCTAAGTTTGGCAAGCTGGTATCAACAGTTCCTGGGGTTGTATCTTCTACCGATGAAGGGGAAATATGCTTGAGGGACTTGCTGTTTCCATTTCAAAATATCTTGGCTTGCCTTTGGTAATGATGCATTTTAATTTAGAGGTGTGGAAAAGGAAAGCCAGTTTTCCAGTTTGGTCTTGGGTTATGAAATGTTTTACCAGTGCAGAAGGTAACTATGGATGGATGGATGGATGGATGGATGGATGGATGATAACGCCTCAGGCAGTTTAGAGTGTGAAAAATGAAAATCTTGAAAAGCAAGCTCTATATACAGTGGTACCTCTACTTACGAGCGGTTCGACTTAAGAACAATTTGACTTAAGAGCAAAAACCTGTTGGCATTTTAACTTCTGCCTTATAAATTTTAGATGTGGTCTGCTCTACTTACAATTTTTTTGTTTTTTCAATGTTTTATTTTTATTTTTTTTAGATAGGGCTGCTCAACTTAAGAGTTGTTTGACTTAAGAACATGCATTCGGAACGGATTAAACTCGTAAGCAGAGGGACCACTGTATTTTGTTTCCCCTTCTGTATACGTGAGTGCCTTTCCTCATTTGCAATTCATTTGCAAAGATCTAATCTGCCATTTTCTAAACAGAATGTCTGATGAAGGTCTTATACAGAGGCCACCATCATTAACCCCGTTGCCCCTGTTTAAGCGTGACAAATGGAGCTGTTTTGTCAGTTGTGAGTGTCCTCCTTCCCACCTTTCTTTTCAGAGGAAGTACGTGCATCCTTCACAAGTGTTCTCTTCTCTTCTCAACTCATCTTTGCAGGCAACATTCAGTGAGGATTAAGCCTTGCCATGTTTGCCTTGTTTTGATACCCAACACACTGGGAAGGAATGGTTTTCTCTTGCCAGTCTGATAACAGCGCATACATTGCAAACAAACAAATAAATAAAAGGTCTGGAAAAATTATGTAGCTCCTACAGGAACTTAAACCTATTTCTTGTTTTAGCGGTGCCAGTGAGAATTGCGAGAACAGTCACCAGATGCATGAACAGGCTGTTGTTTATACAGTAGTTTTAGAGTAAATAATTAGAAAACACACAACACAACAGTTGTCATGTATTGAAATGGAGGTAACTCTGAAAATGAACCAAAATGGTGTGTTTCCCTAAAAACGTTCTCCAGATTTGCAGCCCTGACACCTTGCTAGATTTGAACTCCCGTTTCTGATGAAATAAAATAAGAATTATTTAGTAAAGCAAGACATTTGCATCTTCCGTTTATGTGTGCCTTGTGATTTCACTTCCAGTTTTTACTTCATAAAAAAAGTTGGTCTCAGTCAGAGAGTACTGGACTACTAAATAGAGGAAATCTTGGTTTGGCATGAATCTGCCTAGAGCAGTGGTGGCAAACCTTCGGCACTCCAGATGTTTTGGACCACAACTACCAGAATTCCAAGCCTAGACAGCCAATGAAAAAGGAGTCTGGGAGTTGTGGTCAAAAACATTTGGAATGCCGAAGGTTCACCACCACTGGGTAGAGGCTCGCCCAAGATATGTTGCTGCTGGAGCTGAAGAAGCAAATGCCACCGCCACTTCCCTGCCCAAATGAGGATGCATGCCCAGTCACATTATTTGGCTGTTTGAGGGACTATGTCCCAGTTGTGCATACCCATACAGCTAAAAATGGAATAAAAGTAAAAGAGTTGTCTGTACTTCACCGATATCCTGAATCACCCACCTGAGGTAGCTGCCTTAATTTGCCTAAAGGTCAGCTATGTCCATACTCTACTGACAGTTCTCCTTTTGAGACAGGTTGTGAGCTGTAGAAGTATTCTCAGCCTTAGTGGCTGTTTCTGAAGTTCTCACTCCAAGGAGCACCATGGAAGTGTGCACGCTGCTGTTCCCTAGAGCAAATCCTTTTTGACCTTTCTTCATGATGCTCGGAAACCATCCCGTCTGGAGCTCTGGGGATCTAGTTGCTGCTATTCAACAATATTGGGCTCTACGGACCAATGGCCTGGGTTGATCTAAGGCAGCTCTCGCTGTTTGTAACAGCCTTTCTTTGGACTGTTCTGGTATGGAGCTTTGTGTGTGCGTTTGGCTTTGCTTTTTCTTGTTTTTATTGTTAATATGTTTCTTCCCTTCTGTAAACCACTATCAAAGGTAACTTTTAAGGGCAATATAGAAATTTCTTTTGTTATGTTATGTGCTGTCGAGTTGTGGCCCTAGTAGGGTTTTCAGGCCATGTGTGATGTTCAAGTGGTGGTTTTATCCATGCTCCCTCTCCCTTGAGTTTCCATGGCTGAGTGAGCATCGGAAGTTCGGAACCAAGGTCTTCTGAGACCCAGTCCAACACTCTACCCACTCCATTGGCACAGAAATACCGTACTCTGTTTTTGAAAAATAACACAATGATTATTTATTTATTTATTTATTTATTTATTTATTTATTTATTTATTTATTTATTTAATGACTCAGCATTTGATATAACTGGCCTCAGAACATTATGAAATTGCCTAACGATCAGCTCAATTTGTGCCCTTTTTGTGCATGTTCAGAACTGCACAACTCCAGTCATTGTCATAGTTCCTTTGTGGCATAGCAAAAGAACCACATACAGTTCTTGAGTTAAAGAGGGAGCCACGTACAGTTGCTGTATCCAGCACGAAGAATAGGACAGTGTTGTCATAAGTACAAGATGATTTACGGTAAATAAAAAAAACTCTGCAAACCATGTGGCCTGTAGGACTTCCCGGCTGATGTGAAGGAAGAGATGGCTCCACTCTGTCCAATCCATGTACAAAAGCTGACTGGACACTTGAACACTGGTGATGTGTTAGTACCACACCTGAAGCAATATGGCAAACACAATTTTGTTGTCCAATAAAGGGAAGAGAAAACAAGGAGGTAGCTGCTGTTCTCTCACTGGGTATATGCTGCCTGAGGCTCTTGCTACCAAATGTTAAGGTTGACTGTGCTGAGGAGTAGAAGAGAGTAATGAGAATATTAATCTGTTTAAAACATTATTTTTGGATTACAACTCCCAGCAACCAGACTGGCTGGGGGATTAAAGGAATTGTAATCCAATAAGAAACCGTTTCAGGTTTTGCTGATTCAGCACTATGGACAATATTGCCTTCCATGTTTGACATGGGATAAACTCTCTTTTGGAGCACTGATTTTGTACTGGTGCACAGAACCACCTTCCTGTGATTTGTATCACAATTATATCAGCTAGAGCCCTAAATCAAGGGCAGTCAATTCTAGAGTCTTCATGCTAACACGCTAACAGGCAGCAACTGTTCCGTCTCATGCTATACCACCTGTCCTGGAGTTTGTTATTTATTTATCTTATTTTAGAGAATTTTTACCCTGCCTTTTTATTATTATTATTATTATTATTATTATTATTATTATTATTATTATTATTATTATTATTATTATTATTATTATTATTATTATTATTATTATTATTATCATCATCATCATCATCATCATCATCATTATCACACAGCAGACAAGATAACTATGTTGGATTTTGTATTACAAATCAGTAGTCAAATGCTTCCAAAGCGTTTAGGACTGTGTGATGTATTGAACAGCAGATGCATCACATAGTCCTAAACTCTTGGGAAGCTATTATTATTATTATTATTATTATTATTATTATTATTATTATTATTATTATTATTATTATTATTATTATTATGCACTGAGTTTAAGAAAAAATGATTTGCTGAAAGCTATGCAGTCATAAGGAACTTGATCCCACATCCCCAAGGACAGATTTTAGTCTTCTCTCCATTGGACCATGCTGTCGCTTTCACTAAGTACCTTATAAGCATCCCTTCTGCCTATATATAAACCAGGGTGAATGCAAGAACTTCCTGTCAAAATGCATTAACTCCACCCACAGCTTAAAAAGAATGGAGTTTTATTCCACAGAAGCTGTGTGGGGGAGTATGTGCGTGTATATATAATATTGTTCAAGGTCCTAGTAATTATATGCTTGGAGATGAAGGCTTTCAAAAAGTATCTTTCCCAGCCATTCTCAGCTGCAGATACAGATAAAAATATCTCCCTGAGATTTTGTTTTGTTTTGTTTTTAACTTGGAAATCAGCAATTATGAACTCAGCCTTCACTCAATTTGTCCTGGAAGAAACATGCTTCACAGGGAAATTTATATCCCAGTTTTGAGAGGTGCTGATGTATTAGGCAGATGTGGGTTTTCAGAAAGAAAGAAAAATGGAAATTGGTGTGTGTCAAATTATCCCCCCACACCTGGGAACTATGAATGGCAGGATTGCATTGTCTTAATCACTGTTAATTTGCTTTGAATATTTTGGTTCCTGAAATGGACTCATGCAAGTGATTTCTTTGTCAAGATGTGAAGAGAAAGACTTAATCATGCCTAGCAATTAATGTAGTATTTAACTTGCAAGTTCATAAAAGCTGTACACCAGTTGTATGCCACTATCCCCTTCCCTCAATCACATCCCCCCAAAAAAACAGATTTAACATAGTCCTAAAACAATCCCAAAAGGTTCAGCCTTGAGAGCCTTCACTGATCTAGCACTCTCTTGAGGTGCTGGACTAAATCCCTTTGTTATCTGCCATGATGGTTATGCTGTGTGGGGATGGTGTATACCGTATATACTCGAGTATAAGTTGACCCGAGTATAAGTAGGGGCCCCTAATTTAAATCCCCAAAACTGGGAAAATTTATTGACTCAAGTATAAGCCTAGGGTGGGAAATGCAGCAGGGCCTGGCAACTCCTCCTTTGTGAGCTGGGTGTGTGTGTGATGTTTAAAATGACTTTTAGCCACCGAGGCAAGTACTTGAGTTGGTGGCTAAAAGTCGTTTTAAACATTGTTTTAAAATGACTTTTTAAAAGGTCGTTTTAAACATGGGGAGGGTCATGAGAAACGACACACAATGTTTAAAATGACTTTTAACCACCGACCCAAACTTGCCTCAGTGGCTAAAAGTATTGACCCGAATATAAGCCGAGGACCCCTTTTTTCAGCCCAAAATTAGGGCTGAAAAACTAGGCTTATATTCGAGTATATACAGTAATTATATTTCATGACATCCTTCTTGGTGCCAGTTAGTGGGACGATGGTCCTGAGTAGAGATGGGCACGACTTAGCAGTATTCCCGTTTCCGTTTCCGTTACTCGTATCCGTTACTCTACGGAAACGGAAACGGGAATTACTCCGCCAGACTTCGAGCTCGAACCGACGAACAAACAATTTGGTCTGATTTGTCGTGCTCGTTACTTGCATCGCGCAATGCCAAGCAGCACAGAAAAAAAGTTTTTAAAAGTTAAAAAAAAAACAGATTCCCGGCCCTAAAAGTAGGCGAAAACTGTCTGAGGGCACCTACCAGGCCAGAAGGGTGTTTTATTGGGGGGGGGGGTTTCCCCGCCCCCCTCTCCTTGGCTATTGCTACTGCTGCACTGCTGGTACCAGGCTGGGAGGGCGCATCCATTTGCCATGCGGTGGGGGGGGATCCAAAATGGCGACCGCAATATTTTTTTTGAAATCGTTGCCCAAAACCCCACCAAAGCACCACAGAAACATGCGGAAATTAGCTATTTTAAATGCTTGAATTTTTTACAGTAGCAGCAGTGGGTTTTTCTTGCAAAAAAAAAGTCTCCGTTGATTTTTTATTTTATTTTATTTTTTTACACCTGCACATTTGCAATGATGGGCTCGCCCATGGGAGTAGACCATGCAAATTTTCCACCAATCGCATGGCCACTTGGCCAGGTTGACCACAGAGACTTCTGGGATGTGCCAATGGCATAAACAGCCCACTAATCGTAGCCCAAACCCGAACCCTAAGCCTAACCCATACGCCAGTACACTGTCCTTCTAAGTGGGTCAGAGAGGCACCCAGAGGTGCACCCCAATACTCACCCTAACCTCACCCGTAACTAGCCTAACCCTAGCCCTTGCGCTAACCCGTCTTAACCCTAAGCCAGATCTACTTGCATTGCACTACATGCAAGTACGTGAGACACAGCGGGTGCAAAGAGTCTGCCAGTCCGTCACTTGTGGCTCTGGCTGACTCCTGCAGCTTCCTCCAGGAGCCCGCTACCCCCTCCCCAAACCAGTACTAACGACAACGAAAAAACGAACCGACTAATTTTTGCAAATTTTCGCGAAAAACGGAAACGAGCCGAAACGGAACTGGCCCGACTAACGACAACTCGAAAAAAATTTTTTTCAATTCGTGCCCATCTCTAGTCCTGAGTGAAAGCACATTCCTCTGGGAAAGTCGGGCAGTATATAAATGGAAATACTAAGAAGAAGAAGAAGAAGAAGAAGGAGAAGAAGGAGAAGGAGAAGGAGAAGGAGAAGGAGAAGGAGAAGGAGAAAGAAGGAGAAGGAGAAGGAGAAGGAGAAGGAGAAGGAGAAGGAGAAGGAGAAGAGCCGCCATTAAGTAATGGACAAGCCATTAAGTATCATCAGTTTGAAGCCTATAAATAGCTGGACATATTGCAATTAGATAATATCAAGCATGGGCAAGTGAAAAATGTGGTCAGTCAAGAATATACCCAAAGGGTTAGAAAGGTATTAAAAAGTATGCTGAATGGTGGTAACACTATCAAGGCCATTAATAGCTGGGCCATACCGGTCATCAGGTATACCGCTGGCATTATAAACTGGACTCAGATGGAGCTAGATAGTTTGGATAGGAAACCAAGAAAACTTATGACCATTCACTATGCATTACATCCATGCAGTGATGTTGACAGGTTGTATTTACCTAGAAAATTAGGTGGTAGAAGTGTTTTGCAAGTGAAGCAGACAGTTGAAGAAGAGAAGCATGCGTTGGCAGATATATGTAAAAAATAGTACAGAGCCAGCGTTATCGGAAGTTAAGAACAAGGAGGTGTTTAAGGTAAGGCAAACAAAGGGTCAATACAGGAAAACAACGATGCAAATACAAGCTGATAGCTTGCATAATAAAGCACTGCATGAGCAGTTCCTCAAAAAAATCAAAGGAAAAAATAGAATAGAATAGAATAGAAATATCAGCTGTGTACCCCAAATGTAGACTTTTTAAAGAAGTGGATGAAACTATCGACCATATATTGAGTTGTTGCAAGAAAATTGCTCAGACTGATTACAAACAGTGTCATAATGTAGTTGCTCAAATGATCTACTGGAATTTGTGTCCCAACTATCATGTGCCCATAGCAAAGAACTGGTGGGATCACAAGCCTGAAAAAGTGATTGAAAATGAGCATGCAGAATTACTTTAGGCCTTCCAAATAGAGACAGACAGGGTTTTGGAGCATAATACTCTGGATATTATGATTGTGGAGAAGCAAAAAGTGTGGACCATTGATGTTGCTATACCAGGTCATAGTAGAGTCACTGAGAAACAAGTTGAATTTTTTTTACCCGATATCAGGATCTGAAAATTGAACTTCAGAGGCTCTGGTATAAACCGGAATAGGTGGTCCCAGTGGTAATTGGCACACTGGGTGCGGTGCCTAAAGTATTTAGAAGAAATTGGAGTTTACAAAGCCACCATCAGTCAGCTGCAGAAAGCCACCTTACTGGGATCTGCTCGCATAATTCGCCGATACATCACATAGTCCTAAACACTTGGGAAGCGTTCGATTATCGATTTGTAATACAAAATCCAGTGTAGTTATCTTGTCTGCTGTGTGATGATGATGATGATGATGATGATGATGATGATGATGATGATGATGATGATGATGATGATGATGATGATGATGATGATGATTTATGGCACAACTTGCATAATGACCAGGGGTGCTCTGTGCTAAACTTCTGCTCTAGAAGTTCTGTTGCAAGTGGTGGTAGTTCTCTAGCTTTCACAAAAAGAGTGCCACTGTAGGCAATTAGATCTTCGGTAACATATGTGACTTCAAGTTAGGTGATTCACCATTCCTATGGGTGAACACGTTTAATGATTCCTGAATTTGTACAGTTTATAGTTATGCTGTTCAGCTGCCATTTCACACTCACAGTGTTGAATTGTTAGCTTTCACAGGCACGCTTTGCCCCCCTCCATGCCATTGCCCTCTACTGTTCAGAGACTAAATCCTTCTAAAGTAGTTTGTCAGTCTCATGCTTAGATATATGCTTCAGTCCACTGAACTTCCCTTACCTATGTGCTTCCTGTGCTTGAAGTCAAGCGGGACAGCTGTGCCCAAGGCAAGGGACTTGGTCCAGATAGGGGTCAAGGCTATCTCTGAGTATCTGCCCAAGAGACAAAGTCACATCAGGAGTCAGGGAGAAGGGCAGCAGGGGGTGCGGGGAGAAACAGAGCAGGAAGCACCGTGATTTCCATCAGATGCATTTGTAATGCCCTGAGATTAGGGTCATCCTGAAATTTAACCCAAGAGTATTTCTAGATCTATTATCTTATGTGTCAGGCACAACTAGGGCTCATTTAGATCTTGTCCGGTGGTAGCAGTGATGGATGGTGGGATGGGAGAAGGGGATTGCATCTGCCATCCTCAGCAACTTCCAGGTGTTACTCCCAGGCAAGGAAGGCTTTTATCTCGAAGGCTTCTTGGGAGCCAAATCTTGCACTTGCCAAAGATTCTGGCTAATTTCAGGGCAGAAAACGGAAACTTCAAAGTGCTGGATTTCCTTTTGGCTTTGGGTGGAAGGAGGTTGTCAAAGGCTGTTTAAAGTGAAGAGAAAGTATTTATTAAGGAAATTACATGTCTCATACAGAAGAATGGGGCCTGCTGGCTTCAAGACAGGCGTATAAGAGAGGAAGGACAAGATAAAGCCACGTCAGAGCTCAGAATAAGAGTCTACGGACAAGGAAGCAGTAGTAGATGGGGCAAGAGAAACGGGAAACACACCAGGGCACCCCACTTACTCGTCTGCACCTTTTCCTGCCTCCATAAGTACATAGTTACATAGCCCCGTGTACATACATACACACTATTTTTTCCACCTTGGAAGCTACTTGGGAGCATAAGTCTTGGGGGGGGGGAAAACTCTCTAAAGGTTTCCAGCTCATTCCTGTGCCTCCAGCTGGCCAAGCAGGAATCATAACCTGCTAACTCTCGTAGGCCACCAGCTTCTGGTTGTGAAATTGGGTTTGAGGAAGGGATTGTTCCATTCCTCCCAGACTGGCAAAGGATAGACATATTTTTTTTAAAAAAAATTCCTTTAGCTCTTTGCATAAATTTGCATAAATTTATTCTGCCCATGGATGCCCCATTATTTGAAGCAGTCAGTCAGTTATTACTAGAAGCAGTGAGAATGATAGAAGAGGCGGGATTACGAAAATGAAATAAGGCACACGTGTAATTGGAGGTGGGGGCGGCTGTGGTGTAAATCATGAAGCAGATTTTGAACCACCTCTGAATATGGGAACGGTGCCACTGGAAAAGGCTTGAACTTGAGCCAGAGATGGCACCAACTTCTGAGCTGCCTTGCTGGATTCATCCTTGTTGGATGTTCTTCTTCGCTCTACTTGTCTGTCTGTTAATTTAGCCACACTGAATGCATAAATTATATTCTCAGTACTGGTGCCTGGCTTTTTTGTGTGTCAATTGTGGTATGAGCTGTCCTGTCTTGCAGACTTTGGACTAGGAAGAAGTTTTCTTTGCCTATCCTAATGGCATGTTACCAACCATGGAGCAATGGCAGGTTTAGAAGTAGAGAACCTCATGATGACAGTGTTCTAAACCATTGCTAATTTAAGAGAGTAAAAAATGAGGAAAGGCAGTCACGTATACAGAAGGGGAAACAAAATACAGTGGTACCTCTGCTTACGAGTTTAATCTGTTTGAATGAATGCTCTTAAGTCAAACAACAATTAAGTTGAGCAGCCCTATCTAAAAAAATAAAAATAAAACGATATGGACTCAGTCCATATCGTTTTGTGGGTGAGTGGGTGGGTGAATCTTGTGTAAAAATTAATGACTCTTAATTTTTCATTCAAGAACAATCTATGCTCAGGCACTTTGCAAGGATAATTTGAGATCATATACAACCCTGGGGAAATCTGTTTATCTCTCAGGTCCTGTGAGATTGGCAATGAATCTCAGAAGGAATGGGAAATTTGGGTGGTGGTGACGGCAGATATCTCACTTCCTGAAAGATATCTGCAAGTCCAGACTGCCCTATGCCCCCGATTCTCAACAATAAACAACATGTGCTGCTGTACCTACTCTTAATTTCAACACTTTAACACCACACATAAGTGGTTAGAACTAGGTATCCAGAGTATATACATCTTGATTCACAATACTTGTAGGGATTTTGAGGCATAAATGATAATAGGGGAATAGACATAGTTGGAGTAAATGTTCAAAATCATGGAGGACAGCTTTTTATGCTCCCTACAACAGTTTTGTTCTAGGAAACCTGTTACCTCAGTGTTCTGTTGGTATTAGGCTAGTGATGCACTGGCTGAGCAAACAATACACAGAACGACATGATACTGAAGAATTGTATCTTATGACGTAAATATGTGGCTGTTTGGCTTTCACATTTGAGTCCCCCCCCCAAACAAAATCATACAATTATTTTTTGTTCCCCAGAATAGATCTCGAATGAAACTCCCTACTAAAGGGTTTTTGCCAGATCCTACAAACAGTTGTAAAACAGGGTCAATTTAATTCTTTACTGGGATGTGACAGAATTATTGCAACCTTTATATGCTTGTTTTAAGAGGTTTTGTGTGAGAAGGACATTCTAGACCTTGATGAATGTCAATCAGTCCAGCGGCAACTAATTTTTCCTTCTGTGCTTCAGATTTTGAAAATAAGCATGCCTCTCTACTAAAGAGTCTATCCTGTTTGCCAACAGTGTTAAGTTAGAGATATGAAGTCAGTTAGTCAGTGTTCAGTCAGCAAGTTATGTAGTTGATCAGTATACAGCTATGGATCAGTTAAGCTCAGGCAAAACTTCAGCCCTCCACATGTTTTGGACCACAACTCCCACAGTCTTTTATCATTGGCAATCTAAGCTTAGAATTCTGGGAGATGTGGTCCAAAACATCAGGAGGGGCGAAGTTTGGACATGCCAACCAATCATTATTTTCTGCAATATGTTTTTTTTATCTACCCAGAACTGTAAGTAAATGGAACTTGATATTCTTTCTCTTACCAGTGTCTCTGTGTTGAGACTGTAAGTGCCAGTTTATGAGACCAGCTAATAAAAGGTTGACTACTTTGGGCAGATTTGAAGCTAATTCTGTTCTGTACGCCCATGAACTTTTTCTGCTGCATAGCTAGAGTTTTTTGGCCATAATTTTTCATAGTTTGCAAGAGATTATGGATCCAAGGAGCACACAGTATGCAGAATGACACAGTGCTGAAGATTTGTATCTTATACCGTAAATCTGTGGCATTGACATTTGGGTCCCCCCCTCATCAAAAAAACAAACAAACCCCACCACACAATCATTTTCTGTTCTCCAGTGTAGACTTGAAACTAAAGCCCTGCAAAACCATTTGTGCAAAATCCTACAAACACTTGTGAAAGAGGATAGACTACATTCTCTACTGAAATACCTATACGTTTCCATAGATCTTGGAATGCTAACATGTGTGGGCTGGTCACATTCTAAATATTCTTTTTTCTTGAATGCAATGTCCTGCTTGCACTTGAGCATCTGGTTTTAAATAGTGCAAGTTACCAAAATACTATAGTTGAACAGTGATGGGAAAATTGTATTTATAGTTAAAGTTGGTGAGGCTAAGGATTAGTTGTTACTGCAAAAGGCTAGGACAAATGCAAATGCCTCAAAAGGAGCCACTTAGATTCTATTTTTAGGATGCACTGAACCTTCTCATGATCTTCAGACCCCATTGGGAGATAAATTTTGCCCTAATCCTTTTGAAACAGTTCAGATACTGACATTTGTTACTCCAGAGTTCTACAAGGTGACTGAAATATCTCGCTTAACACAGTGAATTGCAACTACAGTAGGCCCATTAAATCAATGGAATGTATGGAGGAGCTGACTCACACACACACTGATTCAATGGACCTACTTTAGTTGTGTTCTGTTGTGCTAGCAATAGGATTTCAGCCACTATCTGCTGGTTCTCCCATGATACCATTGGTGGTCAACTTCCAGAACTGTGAAGGAAGCACATCCTTACCCCTCTACCTTGGAGGGCTATAAACCACTCAAGTGCCTGACCAACCACAAAAATATATTACTTTATTTTTGCAAATGCTTTATTTTATTTTATGGGTTTTAAAGTGTTCCAGGTTCAGTAGAATCATTGCACCTTCCATTCATGTTAGACGTGTGCTGAAGCTCTTACCCAAATCCATTCTGAACATTAATAAATGGCATACCAAATGAGGAGAATAACTTGTACATTTAAGAGATTGTTCTAATCCGCTCTTTCTCTAGGTAGGTGAGATTATATGTCAATTTCTGCCCCCTGTAAATATATCTGTTCCCACAAATGTGAGGAGTAGATAAAAATGAGAATGCTATGCAACACCATCTCTTCCAGGTGTGATAGACTTTAAACATTAAGGCCAGGGTCCTCACAAGAACTTACAGTTGCCAATGGAAGTTAAACCATGTGAGTTGCAACTAGAGTTGCCCCATAGACAGAGGTAACCACAAAGTGTCTGAAACCCTGTCACTTAGGAAGCATAGTGAGCCGGAACAAGAATAGGCCAAATGAATCAATGGAAGGTATAGAACAGGTGACTCACTAAATCCCCACTCATTCAATGGGGCAACTCTAGTTGCAACTTACTACCCTAAGCTAACTGAGCTTTCCCTGGCTTGTGGGTGGATCTAGGGGACCACTTGGATTTACTGGGGATTCAGCTCTCATGTGCCTTCTTTGGCACTAGCAGCTCAATCTACTGTATTACTCTCCAGTCCTCAATTCACTGTGCTGGCCATCGTTTTGACCCTACAAATGCCAGATAGAATATGGAGAAACTGTTGTGGTGCCTCTCTGCCTGGAGGAAGAACACCAGGTCTTTGTTCTGCTCCATAATCACCCGAAGCTTGGCTCATTCTACTCCATCTTCTTCATTTATCGTAATATATACTATCGAAAAGTGCTAACATCAAAGAAGGCCAGAACATCCACAACATTCTCTGCTCTCCCCCTTATTGTGGAACAAGTTATTATTGGCGATTTGCTAAGCATCATCCCTCCAAACCTTGGCTCTGGTACAGCTCTGGTCTCAACAGGGTGTGATTATTTCTCCCATTTTGGATATGTGTTGTAATCTATGTGTTCTGTTACTAGCTTATGTTTCCTTCTGATGGGAACATTTTCCCCTAATATTACTTTTCTTTGGTGAGTTATAAATATTAATTTTAAATATATGTGGACCAAAACCCTGCTATCTCATCCAAGGCAACAGTTTCAAACAATTTTTTTTTGAGATCTGGATTTTGAACTCAAAATACTGACATTTGATGGACTTTGGTTTATAGTTTTGACGGGCAGCCTTTATGGGATGATGGGTGGTTCAAAAGGTCATTAGCTGTCACCTACCATGTCATAAATGCAACCTGATGTCAACAATCAAATATGGCACTATCAATATTGAATACAAAACACTGAGGTTAATCCATATTAGTGTATGGGTGCAGGTTTAGAATAGGTTTGAACGCTTTCATGAACTTTCTTATTCCCTTTTCTTTGCACTTTATCATATTCCTTTTAAAAAATTCTTTATTATTTTATAATAAACTAACAAACAAACAAACAGTACAAACAAGAAATGTGCACACACCCCAACCCTCTTGGGACCATCCAATTGTTCCTTTGGCTTCTTTTTCTTCTTTTCTTCTTCATCTTCTCTTTTTCTAACTGGCCTCTTAAGAGTCTTTTTCTCCAGAACTGTGTTGAATTATAAGTCGGTTGTTTCCCTTTCCAATTTTTCAGATTCCTGTCATGCAATAACCCCTAATCAGTTTTCAAATAGACAACTAAATACTGTAGAATAGAACAGAAGAGAGTTTTTATTGTCATTATTCATATGCAAGATATGCACAACGAAATTAGAGTGCTGTTCCACAACACACTCTAAACAAGGAACCATACAAAACACATAAAACACCATACAAGATATTAAAATTTCTTAAAATCACTTACAAAATTTAAAACACTACTTAAAAACTGATTAGGATGGTGCTAAAACTGTCGCGTTTAACTTGGATACCGCTCTGGGATAAAAACTGTTCTTTAGTCTATTTGTCCTTGACCTAAGCATCCTATATCTCCTGCCAGACGGCAACAGTTCAAAATATTGGTGGCCAGGATGTGAAGGGTCTCTCAGAATTCTAGATGTCTTCCGCAAGCAAAATACTGTATGCCCTTAGCATTTGCTGAAATTCACAGAGCTATCCTTAGTATAGTTATTAGATGACTATTTCCAGTAATTGTAATATTTGTATGGTCAGATGGGATAGCTCAAAAAATATCAGGAAATGTGCAATGGCTGTATGACTTATTTAATGGATAAATTTAAAAGAATGACATGATATTGAAGAATTTTATCTTATGACGTAAATATGTGGCTGTTTGGCTTACACATTTGAGTCCCCCCCAAACAAAATCATACAATTATTTTCTGTTCCCCAGAATAGATCTCAAATGAAACCCCTACTGTGATGAGTTGGAGGGCTAATAAAAACTGCTCCCCAACTCTTATTTATTTATTTATTTATTTATTTATTTATTTATTTATTTATTTATTTATTTATTTACCTCACCGACTTTCCCAAAAGGGAAGAAAGTAGCCTGCCTCATCTGCCTTTGTAGCTGTGCAGCTTTAGGAGCTCTGAAGTCTGATTTTGGTACACTTGATTCATCAGATGTTAAGACTAAAGTGGCCTTAGTTCCACAGTCACAGATCCTCCAAAGGAACACTTAGGTAGCAGGAGCCCCTTGTCTTTTGCAAGCAGCGTACAGGGAGGAAAAAGCAGGAAACTAACTAAAACTAACTAACTACAGTAACTACTTACTTACTTACTTACTTACTTACTTACTTACTTACTTACAAAAAATTTACCTGCCCCTCTACCAAGTGGTCTCTGGGCGGCATACAACAATACAGTGGTACCTTGTATAAAGGAATTAATTCGTTCCAAATGAAATTATGTTAAGCAATTTTTCCTTTATACAAATTCCCATAGGAATGCATTGAAAACGGAGTGATCCCATTTTTATGTTGTACAGATTCTCCCCATAGGCGATTATGTTAAGCAAATTTCCTCTATCTCTGGAATTTTTATGTTGTACAAATTTTATGTTATACAAGCTGTTTGTTATACAAGGGTACACTGTATATTAAAACTGTAAAACAACACAATTAAGTTGATGCCGTCTCAGACACAGCCTTATAAGCAGAAAGCTAAGAATAAGAGTTATATTTATTATTCACAAATATGTTGCATGCCACGTGAAGGGAAAGTGAAATAAAGAAAGTTATAAATATGCCAAGAGAAATCACTGAAATAGAACTCTTGTAAATATCTATGAGTTTGCCATCAAAATTCCTTTTATGCTGTTGACAGGACCAGATTTAGACTATGTCACACAGAGGCAAAATACAGTAATGCTGTTTTCAAAATGGCATTTTGAGATTCCTATAAGTGAGGTGGAGTCTTGGGAGCTGATTGTTCTCTTTTGGATTGAGGCAAAATTAATCATGAATGTTCATAGTCATGGAATGCTAGCTATAATGTAGCCCTGTTAGAAGAGGGCACATACCAGAAAACCAGTGGTTTGTGAGGGTTCATGGCTACTTATGAACCACAAACCCCCTGTGAAATGAACCAGTTTGTGGTTCATTTTTAAGAGTTCATACCAGGAAGCCAGACTGCTGCTTCCGCACATGTGCCCACTACCCAGCTGATAGGTGTTCACACACATGCAGAGACAGTGCCCTGGCTTCTCTTCCTGGAAATAACTCTCTTTGGGCATACACCTATCTATCAGCATGGCAGCCAACACATGCACAGAAGCAGTGGTCCAGCTTTCCAAACCTACACTGGCTGCTTCTGCACTCCACTGTGGACTGGCTGTTACAGTGATGGGTCTAGGATTCAAAAGACTTGTGTTCAAATCCTTCAAGGTAACCTCGGGCCGGTATACCCCCTAAAACTGACCAGCTTCGCAGAGTTGTCTTGAGTATAAAGTGAGGAAGAGGATTGCTGTGTGGGCTACCTTAATCTCACTGGAGAAGTGGTAGGGTATTTTGTTGATGTAACCTTCAACTTATGTTTGAACTTCAAAATGGCTTCAACAACATTGCCCAACTATTGTAAACCCAAGGGTGTGCCTTCCTGTAGGGAACCAGTCCTCCTATTCAATGTTCCTTGTTTCCTGCTACCTTCCACTTTTCCCAGCATTATTGTCTTTTCCAGAGAATCTTGCCTTTTCATGATGTGCCCAAAGTAGGACAGTTTCAGTTTCATCAGGTTTGCCTGCAGAGAAAGTGGAGGCTGATTTTATCTAGGAACCACTTGTTTGTGCTCTCCTTGGCTCCAAGTGACCCTTTATTTGTGCTTTATTTTAGATGTAGGCTTCTTGATTCATCAGGACTGTTCCGTTGTGCCTCTTCCTGTTCAGGCCCAGTGTCCATTGTGTGTGTGTTGCGTCATTACAGTCGTGACCGACCCTTCGTGACCCCATGTCCATGGAGTTTTCTTGGCAGGAAGACTGGAGTGGCTTGCCAGTTCCTACTCCAGGCTCCTACAGCACCTGGTATTCCCTGGTGATCTCCCATCCAAGTACTAACCACGGCCGACCCTGCTTAGCTTCCGAAATCAGGCGAGATCGGATGTGCTTAGGGCATCTAGGCAGCTCCAGTGTCCATTACCTGATGTTTTCAGAGCATTGGTTCACCTCAGCTGATCTATATGACTGTGTTGTGTGTAGCTCTATAGACTGTATTGCAGGCATGTCCAAACTTCGGCCCTCCAGATGTTTTGGATGCCCAACTCCCACAGTCCTTTGCCATTGGCAATCTAAGTTTCGAATTCTGGTAGTTGTGGCCCAGAACATCAGGAGGGCCGAAGTTGGACATGCCTGCTGTATTGTGACTTTTTTGTTGTTGCAAAGAATGCCAGTTTTTATAGGGTGATTTTAACAAGAAACATGGAAGTAAAATAGATTTATACATATGGGATTTCTTACAATCATATTATGGCTTGGCTTTAAATTAGTAGTTGGCAGTGGACTCGGCAGTTCAGTAATTTGTGTTGCAGTGCCGTTTTGGACATCTGCATACATAACAGTTGTATGAATATACCGTGGGATGAATAATTCTCCTCATTTCACTTTCTGCCCTACCCAAACCCCAAACGTTCTGAGCAATCCTTATCACAGATTCCCTGTTACAGAACATTAGCTTGATGCGTGAGGGTCTGGACGAGAGGCTGTTTTTTAGGGACAGACAAACAGCAGTGCCCCAATTCTTCTTTCTCTTCACGCTTCCAGTGAAACCATCAAATGGACAAGCGTTCGTTGATCTCTTAACAGATTTCTAGTTCAGAGCATTGCTATGGTGTTCCGGATGATGTTGGCAGATCGGTCTAGCCAAGTGAGAGTGCCAAATGACACAGCAGTTGGAAGGCTTTGAAATGAAGGAGCAGCATCTCCTTATGAAAGAGTTAATCTTTTGGTGTCAATTAAGGGATCCGGGTTTCACTGAGACTCGTTTTCCATGCTTAGTTAAATCTCACGGCTCATAATATATTCATAACAGAAGTTAACACTTGCATGAATTCTCTAGGGAGCACTTACATTTTGCCAGTAGCATATTTATGGTTAGAAGTTCTACCAGAATAAAATAAAAAGCCCTCTGCTATTGTTTTGATCCCTTTTTGGAGCAAAAAAAAATTACTGCATTAAAAAAGAGAGAAACGAGCCTCTTTTCACTGGAGTGTTCAGCTTCCATCACCAGGGGTTTTATGAACTTTTGCTGCGCCTCCCCCCCCTGTAAATTGGGCTATGTTCTATTTAAATTGCACAATTGTAGACATTTTGAATTGGCTAAAGTAGTAACACAGAATAAAAACTGTGCTTGCCATTTTTAAAAGTCTGCAAGCAAAGATTTCCTAGCTCATGACGTTTAAAAGCCAAATCTACGGCTTTATATTTCAAAGAGTTCACCACCACCAGGTGAATCATTGCGGCTCTCTTAGTTCAGTGCAGTAAACTTACAGGACAGCACATGCTCGTATTTAAACCTTTCATTTCTTGTAGTTAGAGGGGTGGGGGTGTTTTTTTGGGGGGGGAGCACGGGGGTATGCTTCTGGCTACATGAATGGTGAAAGATGTTCACTGATTGTCTTTACTGGAACAAAATCTATTAATCAAGGGGGGGGGACAGTCTGGGATATACTTTAGCTAAAGAATGTGGGACCATTCTGAAGGCTGAACCAAACAAGCCATCAAGAGTTGTGTAGTTGCCTTTCATGTGATGTGTATTAATGTAAGTGTATAAGTTTAGTGTAGAGTAGGGAGTGATGCCGAAGCAATGGTGGTGGGCTGTGCTTGCTTCTTCCCTGGGCTGAATTCCTCATCTTCCATCTGTTATTTGCCCCTCTGGGGAAAAGTTACTGGTACCATAAGGAGAAGCAGCTGAGTGGAGAGAAGAGTTGAACTTCCCAAGACTAGACCCTCAAAATAATCATTTTATTGGCTTTTTAAATTTAGAAATTGAAAAGGAGAGCCTTGACCATCTAGATCTCTCAAGATAATCTGTTGTTTGATCCTAAAAAAATGTATGGATCTTCAGAAATAGCAGATCCGTGCAATTCCTTCCCCTTCAAAAAAGAAAAGGAAAGGAAAAAAGGGGGGAAAACTTCCTGTCACTTTGGATCAGATACTCATCTGGATCGTTCTCTCGGAAATATCTTGACATATACAGAGGTTTCATTGTAATATCAGTGTTTGGGAGGGGGCGACTAAAGAAAAAAACCCAAAAAGGAATGGAGGAAAAATATGAAGCAAAATAACATGAAAGAGGTGCTCCCTTTCATTGTAAATGAAAATGGCTCTACACCAAATAGAAAGAAAAGAAAAAAAGGCAGGAAGAGGCAGCTCCAGAAAGAAAGTGGAACCAAAACAAATGCTTCAGCTATGCACATCTTCATAGCCTTTACAGGTGCATGTTTGCCTGTGGCTGGTGGCTACAGGTTCCAGTGATTCCTGGTTTCCACAGTTCAAGACCACAACTGAAGGATGAATGAATAAACGTATTGTTTTATCAGTTAACTTGCACTTTAGGCCGGTTTCTTTATTATGACTTTCTGGTTTTCAGCTTGAACATTTCTGTCAGTGATCTCTTTCTCCATCAGGTGCTGGATTGGCCCTCCTGCGAGCTTCTATGGCATATAATCAAACTACTTTAAAACACTCAGCCAAAATTGGCATTGTAACCTTTTTGGGTTCGGTTTGTGTGGTTACAGTCAGTGTTGGACGCCGCCGCCACCACAAACATCCCACCAGCAGTCTCTCTGTGTGCTGAGGGGGCAAGAACATGCACAGTATTTCAGCCCCATCCAACCTGCGGCAGCCAGACTGGTGGCGGGTGTGCATCAACATGACCACATCACCCCAGTTCTGGCTCGCCTACATTGGCTACCCGTTGCGTCCCGAATAAGATTCAAGGTCCTGGTTTTAATTTATAAAACCCTCTATGGCCTGGGACCTGAATACCTGGCAGAGCGAATCCCCCAGCGGCAAACTTCGGCCCGACCAACTTGAATGTCGCGGGCGCACTCTCTGCGGGTGGCCACACCCAGGGAGGCTCGGAAGACGGTCACCCATTGCCGAGCCTTCTCTGTGGCTGGCCCCTCCTTATGGAATCATCTCCCATCTGAGTTGCGCCTTGCACAGTCCCTGCCAGCCTTCAATAAACCCCTAAAGACCCTGCTTTTTTGCGAGTCGTTTGGTGACAGTTAATTTTTTTCTTTTTTTCCCTCTCCCCTTTTGTCCGCCATCTGCCTCTTATTATTGATTTTTATGTGTACTGTCTATTGATTATGGTAACTTGTTTTTAATCTCTGTTTATTGTTTGTTTACCGCCCGGAGTTCCATTCGGAAGACGGGCGGTATATGAGCTTTAATAATAATAATAATAATAATAATAATAATAATAATAATAATAATAATAATAATAATAATAATAATAATAATAATAATAATAATAAATCTCTGTGTGGAGACCTGAATTCTGGATGCAGCCTGGGTTTGAAAAATCCAGCAACTATACAGGCCCCAATGGTGGATTTTATTTCCTGAATGTTGTGAAGAAGCTTGGCCACTCTGTTCAGGCGTTTGCATGCTGGATTTTATTCCTATCCCTGATACGTGTTTGTCTGGCCTGGAGTAATATTTTTAAGAAGAGGTAGCTGTTTTAGTCTGTGCTACCATGTCACAAGCAAAAACAAATACGAAATAGATTAAAAAGACCAAAACGTTGTGTTGAAGCATTTCACAACAGTACCTAGAATGCTCCCCCCCCCACACAATGACTTTTAGCTGCAAGAGTAGCTGTCTAGATGCCCTAAGCCCATCTGATCTTGCCTGATTTTGGAAGCCAAGCAGGGTCAGCCCTGGTTAGTCCTTGAATGGGAGACCACCAGGGAATACCAGGTGCTGTAGGCGACTGGAGTAGGAACTGGCAAGCCACTCCGGTATTTCTGCCAAGAAAACTCCATGGACATGGGGTCACAAAGAATTGGTCACAACTGTAATGACGCGACACACGCACACTAGCTGGAAGAGCACACTTGAATGTGCATCTCATGGTGCAGTGGTTAGTCGTCCGTAATGTGGGGCGGTGATTTGTATTGAAAGGAAATCTATTGGAAATGGATGCCCCATTTAGGAAGCCAGCAGCTTGAGCCCAGCGAAGGGGCTTCTGGCGGCCTCTACCCAGCAAGGCAGCGAGGGCTCCTAACCCTCCCTGCCACCACTTCTATCTGTGTTTTTTGCGTGCAGCAGCAGGGAGGGTTGCATGGCCACATGCATTGACTTGACAGCATGGCGGCGCACACCTCCTCCTCATGCTGCTCATAATGGCCCCAACCAGGAAATGCTACACATGACAGGAGATCATTGGAAATGGATGCCCTGGTTTAGGAATTTCTGGGAACGCTACATACAGCATACACAGGGGCGGTGCTTTGTATTACGGAAAAAAAATCCTAATCTGAGGCATCCATTTCCAATGATTTCCTTTCATAAACTGAATATTACGTTAACCAAAGCATTTGTAAACTGGGGTGCCACTGTATAATATCTGAAATTTCCCACGTATGTGGTTCTATTTCTGCTACAGTAGGATCTCCAGTTTTGATAGGAAGTAATTCTGTATTCTGCTTAAAACAATGAATTATGCTGTGTTTCTCAGGTAGCGTTGTGCCATTTTGAATATGCTGAGTTCCGTACTTGGTATATAGCACCAACGGCATGTGTGATTCTGAGCAGGGTCAAAGGGCTTGTTGGAGGGATAAAATATAGAGGCATTAATCTAGCAGCAACTCAGCCGAGTTCTTAATGTGTGTATGTGTAAAAGGAAACGTCAGGCATTCTGTTTTGGTTTCTTAATCAGATGCAGGGGTAGAAAGGAATGCATGAAAGAGACACACTTAGCAGTTTTTTTCCTCTGGATTAGGCACCTGCTCTAGGCCACATTAAGCCAAGAATCCAAAGCCTTGGAAGAAAAGGCCTCTTTAATTTCAATTACTAAATGCCTTTTTTTCCAGCAGATGGAACTCTGTCAGCATGAAGACTTGATCAATTAGGCAGCAGTCCGGCATTGCATTAAAATGCTCTTAAATCCCATTGATTTTGTATGGGAATTAAGTGCCTCAGGAAACAGGATTGCAGCTTCAGAGCATTTTCACACATGTCAGGAAACAGGTGCATTTGATCTGCTCTCATATCCTGTCTGCCATGTGTGAAAGCCATTAATGAAGGGTGAAATGCCAACAAGAAACTTGGTGTATATTTTAAAGTCCCTAATGGATAACTAGTTCTGACGTGTGTGTGTGTGTGTGTGTGTGTGTGTGTGTGTGTGTGTGTGTGTGTGTGTGTGTGTGTGTGAGAGAGAGAGAGAGAGAGAGAGAGAGAGAGAGAGAGAGAGAGAGAGAGAGATTGACCAACAAAAGTTATATCCAGGGCAGTCTTATCAAGGATCAAGTTGTGGTGGACACAGACACAAAATTAGTGTATCTACACTACACAGTCATATCACTTTGCTATCACTTTGACTTTTATGGCTTCATGCTGTGGTGTCCTGGGGTTTGCAGTTTGTCGAATACAGTATTTGGATTCACACTTACACTTCAGGGGACTACATTAGAACTCTCTAGCAGAGAATGTGAAATATCTCATTAAGCTGCAAATTTGAGAGGTCACAGAACGGAGCCACCTCAGCTGAAGTAGCACCAAATTGTTATAATGGAATGTGAAAACATTGAAGAGGCACCCTTGGCTTGAGAGGATAGCTTCCTGCAGAGATAGGGAAAGCTGCTGTTTTGGTTTTCAAATCCCTCAAGAGTGGCTGGTGTTGAGAACTGTAATCCAGAAAGGTATCATTTTTCATATCAGATCTCGAATGACATCATTTGATTGCTGGGCAGTTCTAGAATTCCAGGCGGAATCAGGAGCTTTCTGATGGTGTTCTAACCTTGCTTGAGAATGGCAATGGAGTTCTTTGTCTAGTTTCCTTATTGGTGTGTTCCCCCAAAATCCTCTTCCATCTTTCTCTAGATGAGGATCATCAGTACACCTAGAGGAGCAGAGCTAGGCCCTTTGCTTTGCCAGGTATAGAGAGAAATGTCTTGTGTTTTGGAGCCTACAGACAAATGAGCAAGAACCCAGAATTTCCACCGGCCTTGCTTGCCTGTAGAACAGGTACATGATCAGGAACACTCTTCTCTTCATACTGTCAATACTTGCAGGACCTAAGTGATGGCGGAGGGAAAGAGGATTGGCTACTTGCTTCCCTTTAGTTGTATTGATACTCCTGGGTTAGAGCATGCCTTCAAAAGGCTCAAATTTTCCATGAAGTGATTTAAGGCTATGGTTGACATGACCTATTGATTGGACCAATGGTTTTTTTTAACTTCATTTTGTTGCAGTAAAGTGGATGTGGAGACTAGAAGAAATATGTAGAAAAGAATCAGTAGAAGCTCCCAGACAAAAAGAAATGATATTTGCTCATATCTTCATGCCAACAACACATAACTATGTTCTTGCTTCCTCAGGCTTCGCTACCAGACCACCCTGGCTTCCTTTTCCACTGAGGTCCTGCTGGGTAAAGGAAAATGCATAACTGCCCTTTGTAGACATACAAGGGTCTAATAGTCCCATCCGACACCCGGGTTCTTCCTCTGCAAATATGGCCACCCCTTCTGTTCTTGCATAGTGGAAGTTATCTTTCTATATGAGCTCAACTTCTTGATATAGCAATGCAGGTATCCATCTAAAATCAAAACACAAAAAGTTGCATGCTGGAATACAACTCCAGTGAGGACTGCTGGGAGTTATAGTTGAAAAGTAACTACTGCATATAAAAAAGAGACAGTAGTAGGTGCTGTCTAGTATTTTGCAACCTGTTATCCGCCACATGGCTTTCACATAACTCTCTAACTTGTTCATCTGCAACAAGTTGGGAAAGGCTGACTTAGATAGACCATGTGCAAAGATACAACTTGGTATGCCTGCTGTTGGCAGTCACGATATTTCATTTTGCTTCATTGTTCTCATTGTTGCTCGATCCAACTTCTGTGAGCCCAAGAGATTTCTGTCGCAGCACAGGAGGGAGTGCAGGTGAAATATTTTTTGAAATAATCCGTGCAGCATAATATTTCTTCCCTCCCCAAATTTGGAAGTTTATTGCCAGTCCTTTTCTGAAAAAGTAATTTTCTCTCCTGTCTGTGGCTCCTTTTTAAAATAAATCGATTTTGAAAATCTGTTTTGGGTAGAACTTAATAACAGTTAGGAAGAGCGGCTTTATATATTCCTCCAGCTATGTTGATTAGATAAGCCAGCTGCTCATGGGGCTGCCTGGACTTCAAGGCAATAATATACTTCAGATAGCACATTTCTCAAATGCTTATCACCCGCAGCATTACTTAGTGGGCTATGATACAGAGGTGACTGGAGTGTGGGTTTAATTGTTGGAATTTATGTAAATGCTCACTTCTGTCTTTACCAAACTAATGTCTATACACAAAATATATTTCTTGTGTATTCCTTCCCCATAGACATAAAACAGAAAGGACTAGTGGGGCATGTGAGATGTGTGATATCATGTGTAGTGTGTGTGATGTTTACAGAGTACTTTTTACCATTGCCATCCATTAGTATATCACTGGTACATAGACCTGGGTTCAAATCTCTGTTGGGCCAAGGAAGTTCAATGAAGATTAGAAACTTAAGTCGGCTGATACATAGGTTTTTACTAGAGATGGGCACGACTCAAAAAATGGTGTTTCGTTTGTCGCTTGGTCGTTTAGGGGTCCGTTTCGGTTCATTTTCGTTTTCGTGACATTTTTTACAAAAAAATTTCGTTTTTCGTTTCGTTAGGTAACGAAACGAAAAAACGAAAACGAAAAATTGCTGTTTCGTTAGCATTCTTTTTAGTTCAATGCATCTGCTGCAACAAAAACGAAAAACACGGCAAATTTGGTCATTTCGTTTTCGTTTTCGGTTTTTTAAAAAAATTAGTTTCGTTTTCGTTGCGTAACGAAACGAGAAAACGAAAACGAAAAATCGCTCATTTCATGCCCATCTCTAGTTTTTACCTAAGTGTTTACTTGATATTACTGCAATTGTGAAATTAATACCTAATGATAGTACAGTACAAATAATTGTTCCAAATTTCTAACTTGCTACCTGCAGACAAACTGCAGGTCACAAAGCCACCAGCAAGGCTTAGGTTCAAGGTTTCTGGTGCCTCATCTGTTAAATGAAAATAAATTCTCAGGATTCTATCAAATGTTCAGGTCCTTTGCATTAAAGAAAGGTCTCATAAGGCAATGTGGGGGTTCTGTTGCAAATGGCATTTTTTCCTGTATTGTATCCTTTTGGTAATTACTGGCAGTTTTTTCCACATTTGTCAAATTAAATTTTGCAGTTTGAAGATCTAATAATGAGGCCCTCCTAGGGACGATGCAGTCTTATGTAGAGGGTAGATGAGCGCCCCCCCCCCCGGAAGCAGGACTTTCTCTGACATTGACATTGGAATAGCTCCCTTTGGGTACTCACTGCAACTCATAAAATGTATTGTATGCACAAAAGAAGAACAAGTGAGCAGCCTGTTCAGGGGGTTGGTGTACTTCCCTGTAATAATATACAAGATTCACCTAGCACTTACTTGTGGTCATTTTAACATCCTTATTCTTCCCTCTCCCCACCTGCCCATTTGAATCTGGTGCACCTTTAAAAAATTTTTAGTCTACACAATGTGAATTATAATTTACAGTGGAACCTTGACTTACATGCTGCTTGACTTGCAGCATATTTGACTTGCAGCAAGAAGGGGCCTGTTTGACTTGAGTCGTAGGCTTTGACTTACAGCTCAGAACCCCGGCACAAGGCACCGGAATCGGGCGACAGCCATGACCCAGCATCGCGGCTGCCGTCTCCAAACTGCTCCTGCCTTCTTCATCTCCTCCGGCAGTGGCGGCTTCAGTGAGGCCAGCTCCGAGCACCTGGAGCTGGTCCTCGGCCTCACCGAAGCCGCCGCTGCTGCCGGAGGAGAAGAAGGGCCGGGAGCTCGGGGCTGGCCTCGCTGGTTAGACAGTCGGCTCAGTCTTGTAAAAAATCTGGCTGCAGAAGTTTGGTCCACGATGGAAGCATTTTAATTGGGGAGCTGTAAAGCTGTGGGACTCTAATGGTAAGCATAGAGTTGTTCACAACTTAGAACGTCAGGTTAAAAATCAGTAAAACTTAAATGTTAGACATTGTTGCTACGAACATTAAAAAGTGGAGGTGTGTAACTTGTGGACTATAATTCCACTGCCTCCTCCTGTCTCTGAAGAGACATTTCATTTACATCCCCGTAAGGAATCTCCTATCCCAGTCAAATTTGTGTTAAATTGCTGTTTTCGGGGGTCTTTTTCATCATCTGGAACGGATTAATCCACTTTCCCATTACTTTCTATGGGAAAAGTTCATTTGACTTAAGGCATGTTTGACTTATGTCTAGACCTCTGGAATGGATTAATGACGTAAGTCAAGGTTCCACTGTATTGGAAAAACATTGTGTAAGAAAATGAGGACACATTGTGATTCACACATTCATACTTTATTGGTGTGATGTTAAAAAGAAATAAAAGCATTTTAAATAAATAAAATGCCACTTCATCAGACAAGACATTATGTAACCTGGAGGGCACAGGATATATACATAAGAACAGGCCTGCCCAAAGTCCGGCCCAGGGGCCAAATCTGGCCCGTCAGGACATTCTGAGTGGCCCACGGCTGGCTGCCCCACCCCTCCCTCCCCCTCCTTCACCCCATGTTTTTTTTTAAATCTTCTGCCAACACTGACACCGCCGGGAAGCTTGAGGGGCTGGGCCGGCTAGCTGGCCGGTGAGCAGAAGCTTGTGGGGCTGGGTGGGCGGGCAAGGGGGTGGGCCGCCACCACCAGCACCGCCAGTAAGCTTGTGGGGCTGGGCGCGTGTGGGGGTGGGGGTGTGGGGGTGGGCTGCCACCACAGGCATCACCGGGAACCTTGTGAAGCTAGGCGGACGTGCACAGGGTGGTGTGCGGGCAGGCCACCGCCACCAGCATAACCGGGAACATTGTGAGGTTGGGTGCACGCGCGGGGCAGTGATCGGGTGGGCCGTGCCACCAGCACCGCTGGGAAGCTTGGGTGGCTGGGCGGACGGCTGGTCTGCCACCACCGGCACGACAGGGGAATGTGTGGGGGTGGGCAGGCCAGCGGGCCTCTGCCACCGCCAAGGAGCTTTGGGGTGGGTTGGCGGGTGAGCCGTCAGCACTGCTGGGGAGCTGGGGTGGGGGTTGCAAGGTTGCACAGATCACCTCTTCCAAGGGGCGACCTGTGGTCACGGCTCCCTGTGCTTCCTTTGGTCCCCACCTTCCTTCTTTACTCCCTCCCTTGGTCCCCACCTCCCTCCCTCCCTTGTTCCCCACCTTCCTTCCTTCCTCTCTTGGTTTGCTCCTCCCTCCCTCCCTCCCTTGGTCCCCACCTTCCTTCCTTCCTCTCTTGGTTTGCTCCTCCCTCCCTCCCTCCCTCCCTTGGTCCCCACCTTCCTTCCTGTGGGTGGGGTTGCAAGGGGTCAGTGGGTGGGGCTTATGGGTCAGTGGGTGGGGCTTGCAGTTGGGTGTCAGGGTCGGGGAGCAACTGGACCCTGACACATTCTCAGCCACCAAATCTGGCCCTCCTTACAAAAACTTTGGGCATCCCTGCATAAGAACATAAGAGCAGCCTTGCTGGAACAGGCCACAGCCCATCCAGTCCAGCATTCTGTCTCATACAGCGGCTCATCGTTTGCTTCAGGGTACTTTATTCCCAAGTAAATGTCTTCACCTGCTTAGAATTACCCGCAAATGGCATTGAGAGATATCCTGCCTATCTCTCCAACCCGGAGGTTATCCTTAGGCATCCATAAGGATAGCCATTAATACCCATGTACTGTTCTTCATTCTTCCATATGGTGCTTCAATCTAGATGGAATATGCAGTTCTAATTTTAGAGAATAGCGGGAGAATGTGTAAGATTGACTGACTGACTGACTGACTGACTGAATTTTGACCATAGCCTTTAGAATCTTCCATGTGGAATAAAATTACACATGGTAAGATGAAAGCAGAGAGGGGGATGTTTTTCTCCCCCTTCCCATAATATTAGACTTGACATCAAGCTGAATGGTGCCAAATTTGCAGAAGCAGAATGAAGGATATATTCATCCCCAATGCATAATTAAAGTCTGAAACCCAAGCCCTAAGTCTGAATGATGCTTACCAACGTGGATGACTTTGAGTGTTAGATGAATTCACAGGGGATAAAGCTGATAGTTGCTATTGGTCCAGATGTCTTCATGGTGATTCCAGGATCTGAGAAAGAAATGTTAGCAGCCACGCAGAAAGTACTCTCGTGTCCTCCATTTGGGCTACCCACTGGCCAGCAAGTGGGCTGCTTTAGGAAATGGGTTCCTTGACTAGACAGGCTTTTTCCTTTAATCTGTGGCTGTACTTAAGGAGGAGCAGATGACTCTTCCTGAAGGCTAGCAAAGATGTTTCTTTTTCAGGTGACTACATGTATTTAATTTGTTTATTATATTTCCATTAGTGTCCAGCACTATTCTGGGCAGTGTACATATAAAAACAACAAAGTAACCTAAGTAAAAACCAGATTAAAAAAAACATTAGCAAAGCCAGCATTATTGATTGATTGATTGATTGATTGATTGATTGATTGATTGATTGATTGAGTATTTTTACCCCGCCTTTCTCCTTGGAAAAGGACCCAAGGTAGCTTACAGTAATGAAGGACAATATACAGTCCAGTGCAATGAAGACATATTCAAATTTGAGAACAGGGAATTGAGGGACACCTTACAGCATTAAACAACATTAAAGCTAATAGACAACATTAAAGCTACAAGGGAATGCTAGCAGTTAAAGGGAGAGAGTAAAAATTCCATGTAAAATTTATGAGGGATGGAAACTAACATTGAAAACATAGTGTCAATGCAATCACACAAGCCCTAATGGCGCAGGCTAGTGTTTTGATTTGTGCTGATGTTATTTAACTTTTATATAAAATGGCAGATTTTAACTGATAAAAAACTATTTCAGATAAATCTAATAAATAGGGCATGAGCACTTTCTTTCTCCAATGACTTCGTTTGATGACAGTGAAAATTAGGTTCCTTCTTTTTTCCAGGTTTCATTGTTCCATTAGGGGGAAAAGTTCATGGGTTGCTTTGCTTGATAACTCAACAAGAACTTCTTTAATTTCCTATTCTTAAGCAATCTCTGGCTTCCTACTGCCATGTTGTCTTGTGTGTGTGTGTGTGTGTGTGTGTGTGTGTGTGTGAGAGAGAGAGAGAGAGAGAGAGAGAGCGCGCTTCTCTTTGATAGTGTTAGACCCATCACTAACCTAGTTCTTTTTTCCACAATTCATCTTGACATCTTTATTACAAATGGCTACTTATATCAAATGTAAAATATCCCAAAAGTCAATTTTCTTTTTGAAAAATCTCACAAAAGAGATTTCAAGTGCCCAAAGAACTAAGCTGTTAGCGGAACAATGAGCGGATATGTCCCTTACAGGTTTCCTTCTCATGAATAAAGCAGCAGGTGCTCATGAAACTTGCATGCCTTAGCAAGGTCCTTGGAAAAATGGGTAATGACATTAGAATGAAGCAGGAAGGGGGAAATAGAAGGTGAGCTGCTGCACACAATGTGGAAAGTGACTTGAAGAAATGGAGTGTTTCACTGGCATGTCTAATTAAATATGTGCTTTGCACCAGTGGGTGGCTGCGTCATTGGTAGGTGCAAAGAAACAGTTGATTCTGTCAAAACATCATAGAGTGGAGGGCTTGTAATTTGAGAAGTGGTTGCATTTTTGTCACCAACATCACGTGAGCATTTGCAGATGGCAGGTGCAGTCAGGTGTGCTCAGGGTTATCTGTATCTGATATGCCAACTGTGTGTATTGTGTGTGTCAAGATAGGAATTAATGCGTGTACTAGATGCTCTCAAGTGGTTTCTGACTCATGGTCACCCTAATATCATTTTCAAGGTACTGTAAGTGGGATATTTAAGGTCTTGGTCTACCCTTGCTATCCCAAAATGAGTTTCCATGGCCCATTAGAAATTTGAACCCAGGCCATCTGAGTCCAAGTCTGATCCTCTGTCCACTGCTCTATATTGGCTCTCACACTATTGATGCAGAGCATTGGTGGCAGTAAGTTTTACTTTTAATTTTCCCCCTCCTTTTCACCCTTCCCCACTGATCAATAGCCATGGATAACTGCATCCCTGGTTAGTGAATCAGCACATAAGGGGGTCGTATTGTATTGTGCATTCTGGGCTGGCCTCTTGGAAAACTGTAGCTTTCTGGTGTACGAGGCTGAGATCTCCCAGGGCTGCTATGTATGTTTCTTAAGAGCCAGGGGTTGTGTGCACTTAAGGGGCCTCCCAGGATTCCTGCTTCCTTACTCCCCTGGACCTCCCCTGATTTTTTTTTTTTTTTTGGGGGGGGGAATCCCAACAGAAAGAGGTCCAGACTGAGGGAGCTGTTTCACTTCAGGTTCATTATAGGTTGGAGCCTAATGTCCTCCCGCAGACAATTTACACACCATACACCTGATTTTCAGAAGCAGAACTAGAAATCTGCCTATTTCCATTTTGTTTGTTTTTCAGTTACAGTACTACCATGAAGTTAATAATCTCCACAAGAACTCTGCAGCAAAAACATCGCCTCCCAGACCTGTCTCTGCAAAGTTACCCACAAAAGAACCCAAGAGACTGCCACATAAAATATGTGGTGACTCTCCCAGTTTTAAGCAGTTTAACAAGTTTAAAAAACATACACACATAAAGACAGCTTTGAAATTTACAAGTATAAACCCAATTGCCAATCCAAACTACATCAGGACATGTTAAATCAGCAGCTGAAAGGTAAATCAGCACAGTTACAGGAATCATTTCTCTTGGTTCTGTCATCCACCCCGGTGTGGTGGGGACATGTAAAGGGGCCTTCTCTGTTACTGCACCCAGACTCTGGAACTCCTTCCCACTGGAGGTCAAGCTGACTTCATCTTTGTCCTTCTGCAAGCGGCCAAAAAACCTTTCTTTTCCAATAGGCATTTTCCCTGTAACCATCTTCCTAACAGAATTTTTTTATGAGGCTGCTCTGTCTTTGTTCCGTTTTAATGTGTTTTAGAATCATTTTAGCTATTTTTATCAACTAGTTTTTTTATTTATTTATTTATTTATTTATTTATTTATTTATTTATTTATTTATTTATTGCATTTAATGTTCCTTGTTTTAGTATTGCAAGGAGCCTCGGGTCCTCTTCAAGAGAAAGATGAGGGTGCAAATATTAGAAATGTATTAATCAATGGAGTTTCTCTAGCTGGAAGAAGCAATTGGATTTAGTCCTTAATTGTCACAAGGTTAGTGACAACTAACTACACTATATCACAGAAGTAAGTACACCCACTCACATTTCGTAAATATTTTAGAATATCTGTTCATGTGACAACAACACTGAAGAAATAATACTTGCCTACAACATAAAGCAGTGAGTATACAGCTTGTAAATATACTGTCCCCTCAAAATAATGCAACACACAGCCATTAATGTCTAAAAAACCACTGGCAACAAAAGTGAGTAAACACTTAAGTGACAATGTCCAAATTGGGCCCAAGTAGCCTTTTCCCTCCCTGTTGTCATGAGACCCATTAGTGTCTCAAGGTCTCAGATGTGAAGGGGGAGCAGGTGTTAATGCTCTCACTCTCCCATTTGGTGTTATTGCTCCCACTCTCTCATACTAGTCACTTGAAGTTTCACATGGCGCCTCATGGTAATGAACTATCTGAGGATCAGAAAAACTGAATTGTTGTTCTACATAAAGATGGACTAGGCCAATGGTGGTGAACCTTTGGCAATCCGGATGCTTTAGACCATAATTCTCACAGTCCTTTGTCATTGGCTATCTAGGCTTGGAATTCCAGGAGTTATGGTACAAAACATGCGGAGTGCCAGAGGTTCACCACTAATGGCTTAGGCGAAAAGCAGATTGTCAGGACCCTGAAACTGAGCTGCAGCATGGTTGCCAAGACCATTCAGCAGTTTAACAGGACAGATTCCACTCAGAACAGACCTCACCATGGTTGACCAAAGAAGTTGACTGCCCATGCTCAGTGTCATATCCATTTGGGAAATAGATGTATCAGTGCTGCCAGCATTATTGCAGAGGTTGAATGGGTGGGGTGGGGGTCAGCCTGTCAGTGCTCAGACCATACGCTGCACACTGCATCAGATTGGTTTGCAGGGCAGTTGTCCCAGAAGGAAGCCTCTTCTAAAGATGATGCACAAGAAAACCTGCATACAGTTTGCTGCAGACAAGCAAGGACATGGATTTCTGGAACCATGTCGTGTGATCAGTGAGACTGAGATAAACTTATTGGGTTCAGGTTGTATCAAGCTTGTGTGGTGGCAACCAGGTGAGGAGTGCAAAGGACAAGTGTGTTGTGCCTACAGTCAAGCCTGGTGGTGGGAGTGTCATGGCCTGGGGCTGCATGAGGGCTGCCGGCACTGGGGAGCTACAGTTTATTGAGGGAACCATGAATGCCAACATGTATTTGTGACATGATGAAGCACAGTACGATCCTCTCCCTTTGGGCACTGGGACACAGGGCAGTATTCCAACATGATCATGACCCCAAACACACCTCCCAAATGACCACTGCCTTGCTAAAGAAGCGGAGGGTCAAGGTGATGGACTGGCCAAGCACATCTCCAGACCTAAATCCTATTCAGCATCTGTGGGGCCTCCTGAAGCAGAAGGTGGAGGTGTGCAAGGTCTCTAACATCCACCAACTCTGTGATGTCATCATGGAGGACTGGAAGAGGAGTCCAGCACAACCTGTGAAACTCTGATGAACTCTATGCCCAAGAGGGTTAAGGCAGTGCTGGAAAATAATGGTGGTCACACAAAACATTGACACTTTGTGCCCAATTTGGACATTGTCACTTAGGGGTGTACTCACTTTTGTCCCCAGTGGTTTAATTAATTGCTGTATGTTGCATTGTTTTGAGGGGACTGCACATTTACACTGTTATACAAGCTGTATACTCACTGGTTTACATTGTAGCCAACTGTCATTTCTTCAGTGTTGTAACATGAAAAGATGTGTGTGTGTGTGTTGTGTCGTTACAGTCGTGACCGACATGAAAATATATACAGTACTAAAATATTTTCGAAATGTGAAGGGGTATACTTGTTTCTGTGATGTACTGTATCACAAACATTAGTGGCAGCAACCTGCCATGTGTAGTTCTCCCACCCCCACCCCAGTTTCATTTCTGGTGTGTCTGCATGTATTTTTTCAGGAGCAGGTTTTATATTTGTTGCAAAAGATCCACCAGACTACTGCTCACTAGAGCTGCCCTTGAAAACACTAACAATTAGGGCACAACTAGAATGCTTGAAGAGAAGGATTGCATGAATCTGGCAACTGAAGAGCAGAGAAGAATGTACTCCTGTGCTTCTCTTCACATGTTTTTACTGTTGGGTTTCACAACTTTTCATTGAAATGCATATTTATTCATTTCTCATCTCCCTACAAAATTTGCCTGCAAGGGGCTGACAGTATTGAAAAGATTTTCCCCAAACCTCTCCATTCTTAGGCAAGACGTTCGGGGAGAGCAGTCTGGGAATACGTCCCTCATAATAGGGTGGATTAAGGTTTCCCTTCATCCACAAATAAGAACATGAGTTTATCTCCAGGTTGCTGTAAGGAACACCCAATGCATCTTTGAAGGAATGGTGGGACCCATACATACTGTATGTAATTTTTAAAATGTCAACAATCTCCTGGATCAGTATTCTCTCAATTATTGTTATGTGCCGTCAAGTTGCCTCTGACTTAGTGATCTCCAAAATGTCCTGTCCCTAATGGACCTGCTTAGTACTTGCAAACACAAGCCCATTTTTGGTCTTCCTCTGTTCCTGATGCCTTCCACATTTATTTATATATTGTTTACGTAAAGTATTTTAATCCTGCCTGCCTTAAAAAGAGCCCAAGGCAGCTCACATTATTAAAAATTAAAAATTTAAAAGCTAAAACAGCAAATATACAAATACTAAAAACATCTCCTATAATTAAAACAGTAATGAAAATCAGTACTAAAACATGTTTAAAAGAATGGAACCGAAGAGTTCATCTAAAAAAAATCCTTTCAGACCACCAGCCATTAGGTAAAAGCCTGCCTGAAGAGAGAGTTCTTTGCCTGCCTGCAGATGGATAACAAAGATGGAGCTAGCCCAGTTTCATGTGGCAGGAAGTTCCGGAGTTTGGGAGCAGCAAGAGACTCCTGTGAGAATGGTGGGAGTGCGATAAAGGCCACACCTTCTGATCTTAATGCCTAGGTAGGCTCATAGAGGGAGATGCATTCTTTTAGGTTAGTGGTGGCAAACCTTCGGCACTACAGATGTTTTAGACCACAACTCCCACAGTCCTTTGTCATTGGTAACAAAGGCCCAGAATTCTGGGAGTTGCGGTCTAAAACATCTGGAATGCCGAAGGTTCCCCACCACTGTTTTAGATAGTTTGGGCGCAAGCTGTTTACGGCTTTATACATTAAAACCAGCACTTTCAATTGTGACCAAATACAGATTGGCAGCCAGTAGAGCTGCTGTAATGGGGGTTATATATTCCCTGTAACCAGCTGCAATTAGCAATCTGTTTGCAGCATTTTGGTCCCCGAAGAGTTTCCGAACACTTTCCCAAAGGCAGCCCCATGTAGAGCATGTTACCATAATCCAGCTGAGATGTACCGTAACTAGGTCGTGTGTCACTGTGGCCAAGTCAGTCAAAACTATTGTTTATGACCATAGGCCTTTCCAAATACACAGTGCCTAGTGCCAAATAGATTGCACCATTTTAAAACACCGGCGTTTGAATGCACAATACATGTTTTAAAAGTCTTAGCAACAGCTCCCACTGAACTAAGGACCTTTATGTTGGATTGCATTTAAGTCCTTGAGAAAGCCAGACCTCAACTTCTTAGCAGCCAATGCAAAAAGTGCTACAGTATAAGAAATGAATGGCTGATTGTCAATGAGCAACCTTAGTACTATTTCTTCATGGGGACAATTAGGGAATATCTGGGTGATAGGCAATAAAAATCTATCTCTAGGGTTCTTGGAGAGAGGGCAGAATAGTAAATAGTGAATTATTCTTCTATCTAATTGCCGCCATGGGCACATTGACATTCCATAACTGGATTTTGTATAAACAGAGGGCATCTGTTGAAATCTAAGTTCAGTGAAGATGCTATGAAGGTGTGGAAAAAATAGTGTCTAAAAATAGTGTGGCCTTAGATGGTTGATCTGAAGTTTAGGATACCATATTGAAAACCAAGAGTCAGAAATGGTGGCCCAGTCTTGACAGGCATCAAAATAAAAAATCTAGTTCCTTAGTGTGTTAAACTAGAATCAAAACTAAGGAACTTTTCCATAGTGAAATCATAGATCTTTAACATATCTTGGCACTGCTTTGCACAACCTCCAGGTCGCAGTTGTTCTAGACAACAGCTCTTGGTCAATGATTGATCCTCCAGGCCATTTAGCCTATGCCAGTGTCTAAATTAGGCTAAATCAATTCTAGCACCAATTGAAGGAAGCCCTAGCTCTGCTGTAAGGTGTGCAGAGGGGATCCCAGGAGGAAGCCCCAACAACTGCTGTGGCCAAGTCAGACCACTCAAGAAACAGGAAGCTGGCACACAAGTTTTAATTGTGCAAAGGCAATCTGGGTATCCAGGCTCAGGGATGAATCCAGGAGCACCCCTAAACTGTGCACCTGTGTTTTCGGAGGAAGTGTAACCTAATTCAACACAGACTACAATCCCATTCTTTGACTGGATTTTTGACTGACCAGGAGCACCTCTGTCTTGTCTGTATTAAGTTTCCATTTGTTTGCCCTCATCTAGCCCATTACTGACCCCAGTCACTGATATAGAACTGAAACAGATTCCTTGGATTCAGATGGAAAGAAGAGATAGAGTTGTGTGCCGTCAGCGTTCTGGAGACACTGAACCCCCAAACTCTCCCATTTTCCAACATTGTTATCTTTTCCAAAGAATTATGTCTTCTCATGAAGTTTCCAAGCAAGGACAACCACAGTTTCAACATTTTTGCCTTCAAAGATTGTTCAGGCTTGCTTTGATTTAGGACTAGGGACGGGGATGAAATGGAAAAATTCTGTTTCGTTTTGTTATGTGTCCCCCTGCATTTTGTTTCATTTTGTTTTTAAAAAGATTTTTTTAAAAAAAACATAACGAATGAAACCATAACAAAATGATTCGTTACTCTATAAAGCTGCTCCCCTGCATCCTAGAAGCACCAAAGTTGGTGCCCCTAGGACCCGGGGGGGGGGCATTTTATGGTCTAACAAAATGGTTTGTTTTAAAATGGAAAAAACAGCATTTCATTTTGTAACAAAATGCTGCTTGTCATTTCATTTGGTTTCATTACAAAATGATTCGTAAGCTTACAAAATTGTGTTTCATTTCTTGTAAGGTGCCCTTCCCTATTTAGGACCCATGTACAGTGGTACCTCTACTTAAGAGTTTAATCCGTTCCGAATGCATGCTCACAAGTCGATCAACTCGTAAGTGGAACAGCTGTATCTAAAAAAACCAAAACATGCAGACCGCATCTAATATTTGTAAGGCAGCAGTTAAAAGGCCAATGGTTTTCCGCTCTTAAGTCGAATTACTCATAAGTAGAGCTGCTCATAAGTAGAAGTACCACTGTATCCCTCTTTTTGGCAATCCACAGTATCTCCAAAGTTCTCCAGGATTCCATTTCAAATTAATCATATTTTTTCCTGTCAGCTTTCTTTACTGACCTGTGTTCACACTCATACATAGTGATTGGAAATGCACTTGGTCGATAATCTTGGATGTAGTCTCCAGTGAGATGTCCTTACATTTTCATTGCTGCCCCTTTCAAGCCCCAATCTTTTTCTCATTTCTTGGTTGCAGTCCCCATTTGGATTGATGGCTGATACAAAATATCTAAACATTTCAGTGTTTTCGTTGCCAGTGTTAAAATTGTATAGTCATGATTTTGGCGTTCCTGATGCTCAACCGCAGTCCTGCTTTGGCACTCACTTCTTTCGCGTTCATTAAAAACCAGGTCAAATCACAGCTGCTTTCTGCCAATAAGATGGTGTCCTCTGCATATCTTAGGTTATTAATGTTTCCTCTGCCAATCTTTGCTCCTTCTCCATTCTCTTAATTATTCTGAAGGGTTAGCTGCTGAAAACAACAGATTCACTGTTGGAAATGTAGGCCAATTCATTTTAATAAGCCCAAGTCCTTAGGAGGGCTCCTATAAGATTTGTAGTTTGTGGCCCAATATACCATTTCCATTTTCTTCTGCTGCTACAAATGCTCTTGTAAATTTGAGCTGTGGGTTGATACAATTTCCATGTTGAAACTGAAAACGGAAGGGTGACTTTTTTATATATAATGCGTGTTTCTAATGGTTTCTGCCTCTCTTTAAACTAAAGGGATTTTCTTGCAGCATAAATGCATTAATAAAAACACACATTTAGGAAGCTTTTCTTGTTTGGATTTCTTCCTCTTGAACTACAACACACAATTAGTCTGGAGGAAAAGTCTTTTGTAAAAAGTATTTTATGACACTTCTTTTTGGTAAAGAAAATTTTCTTCTGTTCTGCCAGGATTAATGGATTTGCCCGTTTAGCTCCCCTGGACTTCCTGTAATAAATTCAGGAGGGAAGAAATGTGACTTCACCCATTTAATAGCAACTTTGGAAGTAACACTTCAATTGCCACATTAGGAAATGCCAAGTTAGTCTGACTTTTCTTCTTTATTTATATCAGAGCATATTTAAAAGTATGGACATACAGGTAACATTAAAAACATACTAAAATTTTAGAATAATTAGACTCCTTTTGACCAGAAGTAGGCCAGTTCAGTAATGTTATCTTGGCCATTTACTAGATCTTTTGTACACTTGGTGGGACATAAATTGCATGCATGTAAGCAACATTCCTTCTAAGTTGTACAGACACATGGCAATTTATTGGATGCACACAGCTGACCCAGCGTTTCAGCTTATTGGCTTCTGGTCATTAAGGGAATTCTGCATGCAGGGAGCAGAATCACCATGCAGCACTCCAGAGAATTAGAAGGAATATTGCACGTACGTGCTGCATTGACTGAATTTCTGCACAGCTGCAGACAAAATCTCCGGTATCCAACTAGACCCATATTTAGAGATGTGAAGGCCTGGGGGGGACCCCAAAAATCAAGGAAAAATGGTTTTTTTCCTGAAGGCTTTTTTTTTTTTAAATTGAAAAATTGAAAAAAAGAAAAAATGATTATGGAATGTTTATATTTCAACATGATGAATAAAATATTTTAAGACAGGGTATTCAAATATTTTCCAAATCATTTCTAAAAAAAATCATTGAAACTTATTCCCGCTCCCTTCTATACATTTCCCCCTTCTTCAGTTCTTTTTATGAGAATGAGTTTTTTATTTTTTTTTTATTTAATACTGTGAAGAGGAAATATGGATAATTGTTAATTCTGGATTTTTAAACATTGTTTTGTAGAGGGTTTTGTTTGTTCCATATAAAGTAGTAAACAGCTCAGGAGATTGTTATTCCATTTGTTACTTACATATTAAATATTATTTTAAAAGTAAATTCTGTTTGTAATAATTGTTTGGATACACTATATTTTAATATGCTAGTTGTAATAATTTTATGCCAAGTCAAATTATCCATAGTCATATTTTATAACTTTTAAGCTGTAAAAGGGAGGGAAGTGCTAATGTAGCATTTTTTTCAATTTTTCTGAAAATTTTTGTGTTTGTTTTTTTTAAAAACACACACACACACACACACACACAACCCTGGGTTTTTTCCAAGCTTCAAAATTTCTGAAAATTGTACATCTCTACCCATATCACTTGATTATTCTTTGATATTCCTACTTCACTTCAAAGTCTGTTGAACGACTTCCAGATGTTCCAGCTAGAGCAGTAGTTCCCAACTTTGGGTTTCCAGATATTCTTAGACTCAAATTCCCACCAAATGTGATAACTAGGACTTCTAGGTATTCCAGTCAGAAAACAGTTTGGGAATCACTGAGTAAAGTCTTGTCCCAATGATAGACACTTTTCAGTATTAATGTGTTTGGGAAGGTGTGTTGGTTTTGTTTTCCATAGGTTTAGCCCGGCCTCTTCCGGCTTAATATTTAGAGCTTTAGATTTGTGCTGGAAGTTTCATCAATTTTAGCCATCACCTAGGGGGCTGGTGTTTATGAAGTGCATGCGTTTGGTGCTGCTGCATTATCTTATTTTGCTCATCATTTGCTAGCACCTCTCAACATATCTCTGAAGAGGTAATACCAGCCAAATACAGTAGAAGTTTCCAATGGGGGAAGGTTTCAGGTAGCCAGTAATAATTATGCGTGATTCTTGAAGAGCTACATTCACCTGTTTGTTATGTGTTGATTTATGCCGTACAGGACTAACATACAGTATTCTGCTGTGGAGTAGCAAAGGGGAAAAGGTGTTGTTCTTATTGTTTGTGGGAGGGCACTCCTGTCTGAAAGATGTTATTTTGGGCAGCACGTTTCTGTTTGGAGTGGAGTCGTTGTTTTGTGGAGGTTAGTATTCGATCCGGAGTGACGCTCAAATATCTTCTTCTGCCTTGGAAACTCTATTTGACCACCATCCACTGGATGTAACTTGATACATAACAAGAAAGACCAACTTATTCTCTCTTCTTCTCCAACAGCCCCTCCCCCATGTTTGCTGTGTCCTGAATACAACCCAGTGGTCCCCCAGTCCTTTCCATTTGTATAGTAAGGAGAGAGACAAGGCCTAAGAAAATGGTGGTGTTTCTCCTCTGTGACATTGCCAGTAAAGGTGTACAGTGGTGGCGGCGAACCTTCAGTGCTTCACATGTTTTGGACCACAACTCCCACCGTCCTTTGTCATTGGCAGTACAGTAAGCCCCCACTTATCACGGGGGTTAGGGACCCACCCCACCCGCGATCGTTGAAAATCCGCGATATGCGGATGCAGGGGGGGCACAATGTTTGCGTGCCGTTTGTCCGCACCCGGGGGGTGCGGGCGAGCAGCATGCAGTGTTTTAAAAGGGCTCTCCGCAGCGGAGCCCAGTGCTGGGGCTCTGCAGCCGAAAGCCCTTTGCAATTGCTCGCTGCTTGCCCAGACCTCCCGGGAGGTCGGGGCAAGCAGCTCGCCATCGGTCAAAGGGACTTCAGCCACGGAGCCCAGCGCTGGGGCTCCGCAGCCGAAATCCCCTTTGCCATCGCGCACCACTTGCCCGGACCTCCCGGGAGGTGCGGGTGGGTGTTGGGCGATCCCCCCTCCCTCAAGCCCTTTCCGGGTACTGCGGTCCCACAATATAGCGGGACCGTGGTATGTGAACTGCAAAAGGGCGGGGGACCACTGTACAGGCTTGGAATTCTGGGAGTACGTTATCCTAGCAATGTTAGTTTCCTTGTCAATAAGATGTGACAGAGCAGCAGGCTCCTCTTTGTTTTACCTTACAAGGGGACTGATGTCAAGGCAAAGAAAAGGAAGGAAGCAAACTGCTTAATTTCACTCATCACTGAATCAAATACTACCTGGTTTGCCAGTTGTAGCTGCATGCACACTGCACTGCTCTCTTTTAAGTGGAACTGCAAGCTGTATATTCTCAATGAGAGCCGTGAATTGCTAGGACCTGAGGCTTGTTGCTTTTCTTGTTGGCCTCTTCCTAAGTGGTCACTTGCTGTCTGAGTGATTTGTCCACCGACTTAACTGCTGTGTATAAAATGGTTTTTATGCCCATTAAAAAGGAAAGAGGAAAATGGTGGAAGAGAGATGGTGTCGCTCCTTTCTGTTGACCCTTTCTAGAGCACCCTGGGTTTCCAAAGAGTTTAATCGCCTTTGTTTGTTCTTGCAACAACCTGCTAAAGCAGTTCACTGTTTTTCCATTTTATAAACTACTGAGAAACTTGAAATGGAATTTTCCTAAAAGCACCCAATTTTAGTATGTAATAGAGGGAAGAGTATTTAAATGCAGGACCTCAGTAGTCTTAACTGCTAGGGCAGCTTATTTATTATTTATATTATTTCTGTGCTGCCATTCTCTCCATCTAGATAATCAAGGCAATTCCCAAACGGTTTAAAACACCTACCTGTAAAACCACAGTACATTATATTACAAAAAAAATAAGCATATTATGGTATAAAATGATTCAAAAACCTTTAAAACACACAGAGTGTCAAGGATTGTAGTTTTGACAGAATGTCTGTATTATGTATTTAACAGATTACAAAATGGATTCTGTAAATTGTGCCATGTCATGAGCTAGAAAAGGATGTGTATTAGATCTAGGACACAGGTGGGAGGAATAATGAACCTGTAAGGTCAGGATGATTAGTGCCAGGTGGAATAGTTTGATCACCTCACTTCATCAAGGAGTTGATTGGGCTACAGCTACTTTTATACATACACGTCATCATTGGCATCCTTCAGTCTTGAAAGACTATGGTATCATGCCTGGAGTAGAGATCCTAAAAACAACACCTAGTGTGACTAAATAGCCCAATTTGGGAATGGCAGTCTCTACCGCACTGGGGGCAGATGTATTCTGTTTCTTGCCCGGTCCTCGAGTTTCGTTCTTTCCGTGCCTGCCTCTTTTCCTCTGCCTGTTGGACAAATGCCTCTTCAAATTTATGTAGACCATGCTGTATCTCTTGCCTCCAGACAGTGCAATCGGAGGTCAGGGTTTCCATCTGTTGAGGTCCATTCCCAAGGCCTTCAGGTCCCTCTTGCAGATATCCTTATACTGCAGCTGTGGTCTCCCTCTGGGGCGCTTTCCCTGCAGGTAGCTGTATGTATAAAAGTAGCAGGCAAACCAATGTAAAGTGGGACTGCCTAAGGTGAGAGGCAGCTTTCCCCACACTCTGTTGTATCTTCTCTATATGCTGTGCTTTGTATATTGTTGTTATATATTACTGTTGGTAGTGTGTACATATGTAATATAAGTTCTGAACTATTGCCTTGTTCATTTGTCCCCTAGCTCCATAACCACTAAGTGCATTTATTCTTCCACAACGCTGCTAATCTCTGCTAGTAGTTTATATTTCCTTGAACATAATACAGTAATTCCCTATCTGCATAATAGGGTTATATATTTTAACACAGAGATACACAAGGAAGCGGTAAAACATACAGCATCCATAAAGAACCTGTTTCTCAGCTGTCTAGTTCAGTTGCCAAAAGTCTGCCTGAAAAGAAAAGCATTTAGTGTTAGAAGGGCAGCAGAGAAGAGGCCAGGCTAACCTCCCAAAGTTGGGCATTCCACAGGCTCCCAAGTAGCAGCTGAAAAGGGCCCCTCTTTTATTTCTTTGACAAATTTGCTTGTGAGGACAGTGAAACCAAGAGAAGGGTTTCCCTGGAAATTCCTAAGAATGTCATTCATCCAGAGCTTCATATGCCAAGACTGAAGATGGGGATGAACAAAAAAAAATCACAATATTCAGTGAATATCATTGATTCTTTAAATACTGTATTCATCCCTTTATATTCCTCAGGTGCAGAGGCTGGTGGTGGAGGGTGGGGGGTTGTTTTTCTTGTTGTTGTATCATTGACATATCTGCTCAGATCTTGAAAACCAACAGCATCTCATTATAGGTTGCTCTATCTCTTCCTATTGCACCCTCTTTATAAGCAATACTGCGTTTCCCAGTGAGTTGTGCTCAGGTCTTGAAGACAAGCAGCTATGGGTTCCTTTATCAAGACAATTTGTCTCATGTTAGTAGGTTTTTCTTAACTACACACACTCAAATGCACACTTTCCCCAGAAATATTGTCTTTTCTGGTCAATTCTCTCTTTTCATCTTGGTCAGATAGCCTCAATGTACTGATTTTTGCTGTTTGAGAGGAGAGTTCAGGCTGGACTTGACACAACACAAAGCAATTGTCAGGCCCAAAACGTTTTAGGAGGCTTGTACTGGAGCATCTGGTCCATTGTAATATCTGGTCTCTTGTGTACCTGGATAAATATTTCTGCAGTTCATCTGTGCTTAGACAAATCAGATGTCAACAATGTAAATGTCATGGTTCACATGGTGCTGCAGTTCTGAGGAGGGGAGGAACCTCTGATTGTCTACACAGAAAAAAAAGCCCCACTATTGTTGGCATAATTCAGAGCTTAGAATGTTGCTTTTAAAAAAAAGGTATTTATTGCTTTGGAGGATGGTGTTAATGTTTCTTGTTATTAAAAGATGATATGATTTATTGATGGTGAGTTGCTTTTCTGCTTTAACCTTTTTAAGTGTGCTTAAAAATGCGAACAAGGCCAAAAGAGAATCCTCCCGAAGCGAATGCCAAATAACATAACCATAAGGACCTTAACGGGAGACAAGAGTCCAGAACAAAAAGAAATATCTAATAAAGTAAACCTAATTGACAAAGCAGAAAGTCAGCCAAACGGGAACAAAAGGCGCACAGCAGGAAAAATGAACAGCAAGCCATTGGCAGTTCACACTTCAACAGGCACCATCCTTGACTGCGCGGACATTTCACTCAGATAATGAACACAAACAAACACTTTAGCATCAATCCCTGGGCTGGGAAGGCATAGGGTGGGCTTGGTGCTCATTGTTTCGCCATTGGGAATGTCAGTATAATCCCTCCCCTCCAGTTTTTAATATTTATTTATTTATTTATTTATTTATTTATTTATTTATTTATTTATTTATTTATTTATTTATTGTACTCTTTTTGAAAAGGCAAAGGTAAACATATTTATTGTTGCTGGCTCAGGCCATTTATCTGTCTGCAGAGGTTCTTGGTGATGATAAGCTGACTGATTCTAGGCAGTAATTTTGACAGAGACAGGTGGTGATATGGCACCTTTTTCTCCACTGTCAAAAGAGGGCTCTTTTTGTTTGTTTTTTTTTTGGCCCAGATGGAGAGAATGCTTACCTGCCAAGGTTTCTTGTTTGCCAGAATCAATCCTTCTTCCAGGCAGGGTATTATTGTTTCTGAAGGGTAGCATGAAGTCTTCCTTGGATGTTGCTAAAAGGCAAACTTCGGTGCAGCGCTTTAGTGCTGGTTGGAAATGGGCCATCAAGATGTTGGTAATGAGAAGCAAGGGACAGCTCCATTCCCTGAATTGGCGATCATGGTTCTCTTTAATAGTCCAGCTTTGAACGTCCACTGGCAGTTTTGAAAGCCTGCCTGTCCTGTAGCAAAAGTAGAGTCATCTCTCCTTGCTCCATATTAAACTACATAAATATGCCCCTTAATCAGATCTAAAGATCATCGGCCTGATGCCTTCCCAAACTCATTGTTATAATCAAATGCAAAGGGTACTATGCAAAGGGTCTTTAAGAAAAAGACCAATACTGTATTATGAATACTTAAGAAAAGGCACTTCTAAGGGTGAAGCTTGAAAACTGCCATTGTTAGAAGTACAGTACTTCTGTTTTAAAACAATGTTGATTCTATTCAGCTAGTATCGAATTCAGCTCAGGGTAGGAATTCTTGATCATATTTTTTTCAATCAGTTAAAATGGAGGCAGCCCCCCCCCAAAAAAAAACCCAAAGAGAAGCAATCAAGCAGATCCATAGCTTCTTGACATTTGCCTCCCAGTTTTTTTTAGTCATGATCTTACTGCAATTTAATAGATTTGTACCTCTTGTCATTCAAAGGTATTGTTGATTATGTTTGTGTTTTTCCTGTGATAGCTTATGTTGCCTGCAGAGGTTTCCATAAAAGTAAGTTTGCGTTGGTACCCACTTTTATAGATCATAGACGAAGTCTTCAAATTCATGGAGGACAGCCTCAGCTAATAGATAACTTTCTGACTCTAGTGATGAGCAAGCCGCTTTTAAATGGGGGATACATTTTGAAATTAAGTCTGCAATTAATTTTTGTGAATAAAAAAGTAACAAAAAGAAAACCTCATATTTCCCAGGAGGGATCCAAAAGGATCCTGTGCTAATATGTGTAAAAGAAATAAGTGAGTAAATAAACGAGACTGCTGTGACTCCTTAAATACGTCTCTGTTTCAGCATGAGCTTTTATAGACTGCAAGTTATGTCTTTGCAAGTAGATCCCCAACTGCCTCAAGTATGGTTAGTCCAATTCTGGGCCTGACTTTTGAGAATTTCTCCATGCTTTCTCCACTGTTTTTTTTCATTCCTAGCAAACTGATTAAAATTAGTTTAAATTCTGTTGGCATACATTTTAATCGGAGTAAGGAACTGAGATTCTTCACCAAAAAGATGCCATAAGCCAGTATAGGCTCTTTGCCACCGTTGTCCAGTCTTTCGCCCACTTGTCCAGTCTTTAGCCTCTCTAAAAGAAGACTGAGAGGGGATATGATAGCTATGTTTAAATATTTGAAAGGATGTCATATTGAAGAGGGAACAGGTTTGTTTTCCATGGCTTCAGAGACTAGGACTCGGGGCAACGGTTTCAAACTACAGGAAAAGAGATTCCATTTGAACATTAGGAAGAACTTCATGACAGTTAGAGCTATTCGGCAGTGGAATATGCTGCCGCGGAGGGTGGTTGAGTCTCCTTCTTTGGAGGTTTTTAAGCAGAGGCTGGATGGCCATCTGTCGGAAATATTGTGATGGGGGTTCCTGCATGGCAGGGGGTTGGACTAGATGGCCCTTGAGGTCTCTTCCAACTCTATGATTCTATGATTCTATTCTATGAATCTATAGTTGCTCGCTGTGGCAGGCACCGGCTGGCCCTTCACCTACAGGCTGCAGTGGCAAGGAGGCAGGTGAAGGAGCCAGCCAGTGGCTGCCACATGAGAAGCCAGTAGACAAAGGGCCAGCTGAAGGCCACGGCAGCAAGGAGCCAGTGGCTACCAGCCTCTTATTTCCACATAGTAAATAATGGAAACTTTGCCCCAGAATGAATCATGTAAATTTCCATATTTCCCATGTGGATATTGCTTTACGAGCATGTTTCTGGAACGGATTAAACCAAGGTACTGCAATATTGCTAGTTGAGGGAAAGCTAACTATACAATAAAGAGTGGTATATTTGAGGGAGATGTAACTATAAAATAACCTGCCTCTGTAATTCCTTTTACCCGCTTATTTTTCTCCTTTTTCTCTATCGTTGGAGGTTTTAAGCGGGCAATTTCCCCACATTACCAATACTGGGCTATGTCAAGGTAGTCTAAGAATCTTTGCCCCAAAATAAATCGTAGGTCATATCAGCCCATATAATTTCATGTCCAGAAGAATGGACGGTAGCCAGTGGCCTGATTGCGAAACACTCTCTTGGCGCACAGTCTGCCTTCAGTGATCCTGGCTTTGATCTTTGACTGCTTTTCAACTTCTCTTAAGATTCGTTTGGCTCTGTCTTTAATTCCAATTATTTCATTCCATGTGAACATCACCTGAGAAGTGCTTATAATTTTGTTGTGAATGAGAGATGTTTCAGTGTCCCAAATCCTGTTGCTTACTCTACAACACCACACTACAGTAGGCCCATTGAATAACTGGGGATTTGGTTGAGTCAAGTCTATAAGTTCCCAAGATTCAAATGGACCTTCTCTAACCGTGACCTACTCTTAACACTGTAGGTTGCAGTTAGATATGCCCATTTGAATAAAGGGGACTTAGAAGAGTTGAGTCACTAAATCCCCATTGATTCAGTGGGCATACTCTGGTGTAATTTATCATACTAAGGATTTTAGCCAACAGTTTGTTCATTAAATATGGCTCTTCTACAGTGAGTCCTGCCTCTTGGCACTGAACATGTTGAAATTATATATATATATGGAAATATGGAAATAGATGTAAGTAAAACATGGAAACTATTTACATCTATTTACACTTCTCCGGTACCGACAGCTCATGCCATCGTCATCAATTGATGGTGACCGGTTTTCCTCCAGTGGGAGATAAGGCACCTTTTCCTGGACTGTGAAGTTCATCATCACTCCCTTTCTTGGTCAAGCAGGCAATGCCTCTGTTTGTCTCTACTCCAAGAAGACTTAGCCTTCTTAGGATCCCTTTTTGGAGGAATTCAAGCTTATCAAGTTGTTTTGCCACAGCGAAGACCATACTGTAACTGGAAGTCAGAGGACCATCTTTCCTTTTTCAATTGCTTATATTTTATTTGATTTTGAAAGCATGGTTTGTTTGTAGAGTTATTCAGTGTAAGACTGGTCTAAAAGTGAAGAACGGTAAAAGGGGGAAAGTGGAGGACATGAAGTCACCATGGGCGTCTGGCCAGTGGACTAAGAAAGCATTCTGGTCACCTACCTGGTCATACCCTTCCCTGCTGGAGCAAGTGGAATGGTTTTTTTCCTATTTATGCTACAGTATTGATTTTTCAGTGTTTGCATTTTTTCCACATGCAAACCTGTGTCTTTTGGTTCCTCCTGTGAAACTTAAATAGCTACCATGCAGCTCAGTTTGTATTCGGCACTGCATGACAGCAAATATCCCATTCATCAGGAAGAAATCTACACTGCCAGCATTTCCTCTTACATCTACTGTTAAGATTTATTTTAAAAGTTCCTTGTTCCAGGTTCTAAGCACCTGAGAGGTAAATGACATGAATGATTGCTTCAACAGTTTATACTTTTTAATAATATATTAATATTACTAATGACAAGCAGCTTAGGGAGCTGGGAATGTTTAGCCTTACAGAAAGAAGGTTGAGGAGGGAGTATGATAGCCATGTTTAAATATTTGAAAGGATGTCATACTGAAGAGTGGACTGGTTTGTTTTCCATGGCTTCATAGACTTGGACTTGGACAATGGTTTCAAACACCAGGAAAAGAGATTCCATTTGAACATTTGGAAGAACTTCATGACAGTTAGAGCTGTTCAGCAGTGGAATATGCTGCTATGGAAGGTGGTGGAGTCTCCTTCTTTGAAGGTTTTTAAGCAGAGGCTCAATGGCCATCTGTCAGGACTCGGGAATAAACAGTGACCTCTGATAGGGAATAACAGGGAATATTGTAACCTATGTTACTCAGAAAGTCCTTGGACTTCAATCCAGTGACTTCTGTCTCTAGTGGCGAGAGCAGAAGCAACCGATTGCATGAGATTAGCAATGCACACCCATCTCTGCTTTTGTTTTGCCTTCGACTGGTCTGCTTCTTGAATCCCAAATAGAGATACTATGAAGTAGGCTTGATTAGTCCTGCTGCGGTCCTGAGAGGCTTTTATTTTCCTCTTAAGTTATAAGGAAGCTCTGATGTTCAGCACGGTGTCCTTTCTCCATCTGCTGTTCTCCTGCCATGTTAGACAATTGCCAGTGCTCCCAAACAGCTGTGTGTTAACAGTTCAGCTTGGCTTGTAGGGTACCAAGTTTGATGTGTGTGTGAGTGTTTGTTCTGCAGTAGTGCTCCATAAACCTACTTCAAGAGAATTAGTGGTGCTGGTAATGAAATCAGTATTTGTTTCTGTATGAAATTGGAACTTTTATGCCCTCTCAGGGGAGCTTCCCGGGCACTCCAAGAGATGATCAGGCTGATTTTCTAAGCATGCTTTTTTATCTTACTTGTGGGAAACTAATCTCCAATGGGTGCCTGCAATAATCAGACACTTGATAAGTATGTCAATTTGGGGGCACTGGGAAGAACTCCTTCTGTGTTGTAAATTATAGGCACTCTATCGAGCTACAGCAAGATGCATTACAGCTATGGCACCCTTGGGTTTCTTTAAAACTATTCTGTTCGATCAGTCCTAAAGTTTCTGTGATTTGATGCAGCCAATATATGTGTGGGGAAAAATAATTTGGAAGTTTTTATTTCCTGGCAAATAATGCCTTCTTGGTAAAAAAAAAAAACATCTGAGGAGTGAATTCCATATTCTATATATAGTTGGAATTTTAAGATGCTCCTTCAAATAGCATTTAAGACCAAATACAGTATCCCCCTTTTATGCTATGCTGCATGAAGCCACATCACAGAGAGGTGACTTTGGAAGAAAGGGGTGTAAAGGAATAGGTGACTGAATTCAACGCTTGTGATTTAGTGTTCTGTTGATATCCTGATGTATTATTCCACTTCCAGAATTTCTTCGTAAGCGTTATGGCAAGCCTAAGACTCATGAGCATGATGTTCTTTCACACTTAAAGGGTTATCTCCTTAAAAATAAATCAGATTGGGCTATTATAACCACTCTACTGGAAAAGGTGCTACAGATAGTTAAAGGTTGTATTAGTTTTATGCTTAATGTTATCTTCCATATTTATTTATTATTTATTTATTTTTTCAATTTATATGCCGCCCACTACCCACTGCCCTACCATGGTAGTAGGTGACTCTCATGGCCATTGCTGTGTCGATAATAACAGGAAACCTGGATCAGGCCTAAACACCACTTGCAAGCAGAGCAATAAGTAGAAGAAAGCAATGGAGGGGGGGGGAACATGGTGCTGAAATCCAGAAGGTGCAAAAATAGGCTTCTGGAAGGTCACAAGCTGGCCTGCCTCAAGCATGTATTGACTTCAGTGTCTCACTTCTCCTCTATAAGCAACATTGTGGAGCCTTCTTTTGCACCAGATCCCGTGGGTGTTTCTCCCACAGGATAACAATTTCAGGTGCGTTCTGCATGGAACCAGACTGTCCATCAAGTCTTCAGTCCCAGGTGTTCCTCCTTGTTCTTTTGTCCTTTCCCATGGAGCTCTCTTGTGTGGCTGGCCCATGCTTAAGACCCCTGTGGGCCCAAATTGCAGTTGGCATGCAGGAATGATTAGAGCATCTGCAGAGGACCTGATTGTCCTGCATTGGTATTACAGCTGCTGGGAGTGGCCATCCAGCAACATCTGGAGGAGGCACAGTCTCTGTTTGTTTGTTTGTTTATTTGTTGAGTGGTGAAAAAGGCACCATGAGGGTTTCATTTAAGGTTCAATCCCTCTGACCATATCAAGGTGTACTGACTATAAGGTTCTAAAGGACTGTACACAGAGGTTTATGAAGCATGTTACAGAATAATGAAGTAACTTCTTGCTTTCAAATCTGTAAACTCAAGTTTATTTCCCTCTCCCATTTTTGTAGATGATGGCCCTTACTCGAAAGGAAACAAAGAGTCAGGTGGACTGGACACAGCCTTGGTATCAAGGAGGCAAAGTATTCCAGGTAAATTCAACTATTGTGTTACCTTTATATAACCATTTATCTTTGCAACAAGCATTATCTATTTTTGCATCATGCATCATGTCTCTCTCTCTCTCTCTCTCTCTCTCTCTCTCTCTCTCTCTCTCTCACACACACACACACACACACACACACACACACACACACACACACACACCTTTTACTAGGAATAGATCTGCCATTCGGAGTCTGCTACAGAGGAAATACACTTAGAATTAAAGAATTCTGAACCAAATATTTTAGATTTATTCTGACTACTGGAATCAAACAGAGATCACAGAGCCCACTCCTGGTTACCCTGGCTTTTCTTTATTTAGTGGTATAATTTAGGATGAAGGTAGACATCGCTGTTATTGCCATTAAAAAAAAACAGGAGTTAGATATACAGTATTTATCAAGCTACAAAAGATCATCCAGATATCTATCAATAAATCCCAAACCTGTCCACTCTTCTTCAATTAGGCATGGGCTGGGGAAGTAGATTGGTCCTTGGGAATAAAGGAGATCACAAGGGGTTTGGTCCTATACAAAACCCTGCCCTTCCTCTACCCTCTTTCCATTTTGCCTCCCCGACCTTCATGCCTTCTTCTTCATGAAGAAATAGGTAGGTATCCAGAACCCCTGACCTACTTGTATTTCCCATGCAAGCGGGGCATGATGGGAATGAGCATACTAGAATCCCACAGTTTCCTTAAATCGGGGATAGCAGCAAAACCTTTTGCTTACGGCTTGCCTTTCCCATTGGAACTGCTTCAGGGAGTGGGCAAATCATCTCCCAGACAGGATTAAGCTCACAAAGTAGAGAACTTCCACACCATTAGACATGGTCAAACTGTGATTCAAAATATGACTTCTTAATATGGGAAAATGTAGGCTCTACTGATTTTCAACTTTTGGTCCTCCAGATCTTTGGAACTACACCTTTCCTAACCCTTCACCATTAAGTATGCCAAGGGTTTCTGAGAGTTGAAGTCTAAACAGCAACTGGAAATTTGAGGAGCTGAGATACAGCACATGCTGCTCTGGTTGAAAAAGAAGAACAAGAGCAGTCTCTTATATCAGATTCTTGTTTTGTACGTCATAAATTGTAGTAAGCTCTTTTGTGATTTGGGGGAACATTCTGCTGTTCCTTTAACGTAAATTCTGGGGTCAAATTCATATGCCTAATAAATGGTAAACAGTATAACAGATTGAAGCAGTATTTAAAATGGTATTTCTTGCTTGCTCCCAAAGTAATCTCATGGCCACTGTGGAAAATTCAGATAGATGCAATATGTAAGGAGTAGGACAGGTGTGGACTCTATTCAGGCCCTCTAGGTGCTTTTGACCTCACCTGTTCTTAATCAGATACATCTTGCTAATTGTTACTGAGGAAGTATTTCTTCTTCGGAATTCACTGTTTCTTCTGCATTCATGACAGTGTTTTGATACTGTGTAATAATGTGGTCAGATCACATTTCAGTATTTTCAGCAACCCTTAAAACTCTTTCCTAGTACCCTACTACTATTGGGCTGACAAATATATGTGTGAATTTCATTTGTATCTGTGTTTTTCCACCTCTACCATTGACCTGGGGTTTTTTCTGGGTTGCACAGACGTTTCCATCTGGTTACATATTAATATGTTATCTTTTTGAAATCACTGACTCACATGTCCTGTTATTTTGCGAAAACCCGTTCCCTTTTTGTGATCAAAGATTTTTTTTACTACTTTTCAAGCTCCAAACAGTAAGGTTTAATCTTATAATTTATTGTTGCAAAATACTGCATTGCTTCAGGACAAATCTACCTATGGTTTTCACTATTGGTCATATGTTGTGCATCCAAGTGTACACCAAATAAACAATTTGGGGTTTATGCTGCACAACCCCAGTAGGCTTCTTTACCTGATGTGTACAATCATAGTCAATTCTTATGATCATATTGCCTTAATATAAAATATCCTCTACTTCTTAAATAGTTCAAGTGAGTTACACAACATGGGATCTTTCTGAAGTTTTTGTACAATCCCCAATTCTCTTACAGTAATATAACTGGAATAGAGATGGGGATGAAATGGAAATATAGTGCTTTGTTTTGTTTTGTTTCTTTAGTAGTTTTGTTCAGTTAGTAACGAATTTTTAAAGTAGTTTTGTAATGAAATGAAATGAAATGCTGTCTGGGTCCTAAAGACATCAAAATCACAGGGGAGCTTCTTTGGACTCTTCCCTGTAAGCCCCCCAAATTTGGAGAGGTTTGGGTTTCAGGGGGCTGAATTATTGAACTCCAAAGGGCGTCCCCTTAGGAAAAAATATTCTAATTGAGTTGGGAAGCCACTAATTGCTTGCCTGCGGTGGGAGCTATTATCGGTTTCCAACTCAATTAGAAATGATTTTTTCCCTAGGGCGACCCCATTTGAAGTTTAGCCCCCTGAACTCCAAACTGCTCCAGATTTCAGGGGCCTACAGGCAAGAGCTTGAGGAAGCTGCCCTGCCATTTTGGTTCCTCTAGGACAGTGACGGCTAACCTTTTAAAGACTGAGTGTCCAAACTGTAATTCAAAACCCACTAATTTTTCGCAACGTGCCAATACAGCAATTTAACCTGAATGCAAGTGGCTGTGAAGGGACAATGTTGGGTGCCCACAGAAAGGGCTCTGAGTGCCACCGCTGGCACCCATGCCATAGTTTCGCCAACACTGTTCTAGGACAAATCATTTTGTTCTTAGACGGAGAAAATAGTATTTCGTTTCATAACAAAATGCATTATACTATTTTGTTTCATAACAAAACAATTCATTACATAATGAAATGATAAAACAGTATTTGATTTTTTGTTTTGTGCCTATCTCTAAACTGGAATGTTATCTTCTTGCAAACTCTCAGTAAATGTAGCAGCTTCTTAGCTGTTAATCATGCATTGCAGTCCTTTCGTTGCCTCTTGTACTTAAAGTCTTAAGGCAGATTCAGACATTATGATTGTTCCCATAGGGCAGTGATGGCGAACCTTCAGCACTGCAGATGTTTTGGACCACAGCTCCCACAGTCCTTTGTCATTGGCAATACAGGCTTGGAATTCTGGGAGTTGTGGTTCAAAACATCTGAAGTGCCGAAGGTTCGCCATCACTGCCATAGGTGTTCATCACATTGTAGTGCTTCCTGAGAGAGCATGCAGTAGTGAAACTCTCTCGAGCATCTTTGGAAGATGAAACTGGGAAAGCCCACCTCAAATAAGAGGTATCGTGACACACCCACCCCAAATTCTTCCTTGACTCAAATGAAATCCTAAAATAGGGAAGTTCAACTATTAGAAGACCTAGCACTCCTTAATTTCTCTTCACTGTCAGTTCTTCAAGACGACATGGCCAACTCACATTACTTACTTGGCTGGAAAAGTAGCTGTGAAGCCCAGGGTGAAAAATGAGGAGGGGGAAGTCTGTCCCCCCCTTTCACTGCCCTGACACACTATTTAAAGGATCTCTCCCCTCCCTCTGTTGGTGATGAATTTCTGCAAGACAAACTCAATGTGATTTTTTAAAACATCAAAGTAGGCAATTTCTGTGGATTGGAGGCTCAAATAACCAATTTACCTTCATTGTGAGATTTCATATTGCCTCAGTCTAATTTAGGTTTATGTTCCATTGAGTCTCACAATTCAGCCTAAAGCTACTCTGTGTTATTACTGGCCAAAGATTGCCTACACTCTTTGTCTGCTTCAGATTATTCCTGTTCAGGTACTTTCATGTATTCTCTAACAACCAGTGATTACTTGGGTTGGACATTGGCTGTATTTATCCTTGGATGTGTAATCATCAAAGGCTGCAGAGTGTCATTGATTTAACATACCCAAACTTGTGACTGAACAGAAACTGAGCATTTCCTCTGCAGACATGCTCTTTGATTATCTCTGTCCTCCATCGTTTTTTGCCTAACAATGTGATTCTGTGTAAGTCTAGTGGAAAATAAGGTTGGTTAAAGACAATGGTCCTTACTTCAAGGTCAGTGTGTTTTAATTCCTTCTAAAATAGGGATCATCACTGGTACATAACTGCCTGCTTTATGTTATCTTGCTGCTTTGTGGCCAAAATCCTGTTAAAAGGCAGAGGATTTTGCACTACAGCATGCCCACTGAATCAGCAGGGGATTTGACAAGTTGACTCCTTCATATGTTCTTTTGATTCAAATGGATCTACTCTAGTGCAACTTACTTCACTAAGCCATAGTATTTCAGCCTGTATGTGAGCAGGATTGAATTCATGGTAGTCCTTTTCAAAAGACAGGTCAGAATCATCTTGGCTACGTACTCTGTCATATGATAAAACACATAACCTCTTATGGCAAGTTGCCTCTTCTTAGGAGGAATAGTTAAGGAATGGAATTAGCATCTGATCAAGGAACAGCAATTTGCCACCTATCTCTTGAAGGATAATGCATAAAATCACCAGTCGGATTTGGGTGATACCAGTGTTGAATTTTGATGGCTGCTGGGATAGGCACTTGATTATTGTTTTCATTTAATTTACTTTATTATTGTATTATATTGTATTATAATCTTATTTTTGCATTTGTTTCTTTTTTTTTTTTTAACTTTTTTTCTTGGCTAGGCATTGTGTTTGTATGTGGGGTTGTGGTTGGGTTCTGTTAGAAGGGGTTATTATGTATTATTATTGCATTTGTTTAGTCTGTTTTAGTTGCCCCTTGTCTCTGTGTTTTGGTATGTCTTTTGTCTCCCCTTGTGGGTGAACTCAGCGATCTCCTGGCCCTACAGACTCTTTTCTGGTCATGTCAGAGCGTGGGAGATACGCTTGGGGCTGTGGGGTTGGTTGGATGAGAAGAACCAGGGTCAGGTAATTGTTGCTTTTCCCCCTGTTGTTACCCCACAGCCCACCATGACATGGCAGGCGTCCATGCCGTCTGCACCTCCGATCTTTCCTGTTTGCTGCTAAATGCCAGATCGGTTCATAATAAGATCCCAGTTATCCACAACCTAATCATGGATGAACAAGCTGACCTGGCCTTTTTCACTGAGACCTGAGTGGGTGAGGAGGGTGGTGCTTCTCTCACTCAGCTCTGCCCCCCCCCCTCGGGTTTTGTTACCAGCATGCAGGAAGATTGGCGGGTTGAGAGGAGGGGTGGCAATTGTGTATAGGGAGTTTCTTCATGTCAGCAAAACTGCGACATTGGTGTGTCCAGGGTTGGAGTGCCTGCACGTATTGTTGGGACAGCGGAAGAGGTTTGGGATTGTGCTGTTGTACTGTGCTCCCTGCGACCCAGCATCGTCCCTGCCAGAGCTCTCTGAGTTCATCTCAGCAGTGCTGTTTAGGTCCCCCTACCTATTGATGGTGGGTGACTTCAGTGTGCATGCTGGGATGGGGCTGTCTGGAGTGTCTCTGGACTTCATGGAGTCCATGGCATCCATGAACCTTTCCTAACATGTCATCAGCCCCAACCATAGATCCGGGCACACTCTGGATCTGGTGTTTTCCTCTACAACTGTGGACTATGATATAAGGGTTGGAAACCCCGGTTCCCAACCCGTGTCATGATCTGATTATCAATTGCCACCCCTTCTCGTGGGGAGCCTGGCCCTGTTGTTTGGGCCCATCCCCAGAGGCTTCTGGATTCTGTTCAGTTCTCGGAGGCATTTGGGGCTTTTCCGGATGGTCTGGTCGATGATCCGATTGACCCTTTGGTGGATAGATGGTATGGAGATGCCACTGGGGCAGTCGACTGGATCACCCCTAAGTGCCTAATCCATTGCTGAGCCCGCCCCTCGCCCTGGTTTATGGCTGTGTTGCGGGTGATGAGGCATGAAAGGAGGAGGCTGGAGAGCAGATGAAGGAAGGATCAGTCAGAAAGTAATAGGGCTTGTAAGGGTGGTCTCAACCGCCCGTTGAAGGCTTCCCAAGAGCACCTTCAAAAAAGGACTAGCCCTGATTGCTAATAGCACCTTTATATTCCACCACTGCTCCTAGTTACTTGGTTTAATGTGTGTGGAGGTAAACTATAGCATTACAGGTGATGATCCGATTGATCCTTGGTGGATAGATGGTATGGAGATGCCACTGGGGCAGTCGACTGGATCGCCCCCAAGCGCCTAATCCATTGCCGAGCCCGCCCCTTGCCCTGGTTTATGGCTGTGTTGCGGGTGATGAAGCAAGAAAGGAGGAGGCTGGAGAGCAGATGAAGGAAGGATCAGTCAGAAAGTAATAGGGCTTGTAAGGGTGGTCTCAACTGCCCGTTGAAGGCTTCCTAAGAGCACCTTCAAAAAAGGACTAGCCCCTGATTGCTAATAGCACCTTTAGATTCCACCACTGCTCCCAGTTACTTGGTTTAATGTGTGTAGAGGTGAACTATAGCATCATAGGCAGCCAAACTCCTATAAAATCTTAACAGGTTGTGTACTTTAAAAATACACCAACCTTGTTAGGTAGAACAACTAAAGAAAAATATTCTCAAGTTCCAAGCCCTTCCTTAGCCAAGCTCTTGTGATCAAGGCAAAGATTTAGGCTCACTCATTTCTGGGCAAAACAGACTGGTGTTAAAATATTATTTTTTATTAAAAAATAGAAAAATGAGAAAAAAAAAATAATGCAAGCCAGAGTATCAGTACATGGTTTTAGGATTGCAATCAAGAAAACAAGAAACTCTATTTAGTAACTCTAAGTAATACTAGGATTTCTAACTACAGAAGACATGATGAATAATAAAATCTAGCTTTCTAAGAGTCCAGCAAACATAGCTAAGCAATCAATCAATCAATCAATCAATCAATACCTATAGTGTAACTGTACTAAAATTATACTAGCCCACAAGCAGCTTCTGCCCCCCTCCTTTCAGAGCAGTCCAGTCAATTGTCCAATCACAGGGATGAATTAATCAAAACAATTATTTTCTGTGTCCATGCCGTTTTCCCATGCGCTCAGTTCGAATGGTATGCGATAACTGGGCGCTGTTTGAAGTTGTTTGAAGAGTTGTGGTTTCGCGGCCTGGTACACAGTTCAGCTTTCTTCGTTGCCCAAGAGATAATGATAAGCGCACCTGCAGATTTAATGAAACAAGGGCACAGCCTGGAAAGAATACAGCCTGCTTCTCTCACACAGAAATCCTTTGCTTCTTTCTGACTGCTTCTGACTACCTGAACCTGACAGACTCAATTTTGATATTGTAATTCCTTGACAGGGCTGCAATCAAATTGCTGACCAGGCGCTATGTCAGGGCAATCAGGGAGGCTAAAAGATCTCATGCCTCCCTGAGAATTGGTGAGGCCTCAAACTGCCAGGCTGAACTGTTGGAGGTCTCCTCTTCAATCCTGGTCAGTGGAGGTCTCCTCCTGGTGATTTCACTAGTGAGTCCTTCACAGCCCAAAGAGGCTCAAACTCAACCCCAGGAAGACGATGTTCTGTTCTGCAGGAGGTCCCCGGATGATTACAGTGGCCCTTTCCCCAATTTTAGGGGGATTGACCCTCCAGTTGGCAGAGAGTGTGAGGAACCTGGACCCAATGTTGTCCTTGGATGCCCAGGTGGCAGTTGTTTTCAGGGCAGGCTTTTACCAATTTAGGCTTATCGCCCAGAACTGCCTGTACCTGGACATAGATTCCCTTAGGACGGTTGTGCAGGTGCTGGTGATCTCAGTGAAGATTACTGTAACACTTTCTACATGGGACTCCCCTTGACCCTTGTTCGGCGACTGCAGTGGGTGCAGAATGCAGCAACCTGGCTGGTGATTGGTGCGGGCATGTTTGACTACATCACCTCCATCCTGGCTCACTTTCATTGGTACCCGTTGCCTCCTGAATAAGGTTCGAGGTATTGTTTTTGGTTTACAAAACCCTCCATGGCCTGGGACCTGACTATCTGGCAGAGCGGATCTCTCAGAGGCCAGCTTCATCCTGACCGACCAGAGCCTCCCTCTCCCTCTCGCTCTCGCTCCGGGTGGCCACACCGAGGGAGGCCCAAAGGGTTTCTACGCGGTGTTGGACCTTCTCAGTGGCTGCCCCAGCACTTTGGAATAAGCTGCTGTTGGAGATTAGGCTGGCTAAGTCTCTGTCGGCCTTCAGGAGAGCTTTGAAGACCTGGCTCTGTAGGGAAAGCTTTGGTGATTGCTGAGTGCACTATGGTATGTTTGTCTGTTGGTTTGTATTGTTTGTCCCAGCTCTTCCTGCTGGACTTTTGTTTGTTGTATGGCTGTTTATTGCTTTGCTTTTTATCTTTCTATTTGATTTATTGTTGGTGTTGTTTTCTTGGGCAAGTTGTCTATTTGGCAATTTGTTGTACACTGTTCCTGAGGAAAAGTTGGGTGGTCAACAAGTATATATATATATATATATATATATATATATATAACATACTGTATGGGGTACTGTGAAACCATTGGGTGAGAAAGAATAAGTGTGTGTGTGTGTGTGTGTGTTTAATTTGTAGGTTTTTAATGTATCGGGTAGGAATGCTGTTAGGTGAGAGAGACTGTAGGGTTGTGTGTGTATGTATGTTTGGTTTTATGTCTTAGAGGTTTATAATGGGTACAAGTCATGCTGGGTGAGAGAATGTAGGAGTATGTATATAGATGTTTCTGTGAAGATTCTCAGTCATCCAGGTGAGTTTATCTTGAAGTTCAGTCATGGCAACTGGACTTCTTTTCTTGAGAGATTGAAACGTTTCACTGCTCATCCAAATAGCTTTGTCAGTCTGAGGAAAGCTACTTGCAAGTCCTCGATTTTGTAGTTCACTTTGACCTCATGTCTCCCTGGTCTGAAATATGCTCATAAAATGAACAAAGGCCTGAATAGGCTCGTTAGATAGACAATAATCTCTATAGGCCTTAAAGTGAACAATGGCCTACGGTGCTGAAACACATGAAGTATCTATCGGTCATTAGCTATGGCCTTGGTGGTAGAGGCATGAAGTATTATGAGCCTATTTCAGACCAGGGTGACATGAGATCAAAGTGAACTATAAAACTGAGGACTCGCAACTAGCTTTCCTCAGACTGACGAAGCTGTTTGGATGAGCAGCGTACCGTTTCAGTCTCTCAAGAAAAGAAGCCCAGTTGCCATGACTCAACTTCCAGGTATACAGATGTTTGATTTTAATGGTAGGCTGATGTTTGGAATTTTATATTGGGAGTAAGTGATGTTCAGACTGGATGGCACCTTTAAATTTCATCCAACTTGTACAATGACAATAAAGTGTTATTCTATTCTATTCTATTCTATTCTATTCTATTCTATTCTATTCTATTCTATTGGGCTGTGGTTTTATAAGTGGACATCACTGGACATTAATTGTAAAAGGAAAACACTACTAGTAAATTCAGTGTCATGGCTGAAAATACTGGCAGGGGTTAATGTTATTTATATATGACATCTGCTTGATTAAGAAGTATGAGTGACACCATCATTTTATGTTTGCTTAAGTCTGCTGGGGATGGAGACTCTTACACATGGCACTGTTGAGTGCCTGACCCTTCTCTGCATTGTGCATATGCTTTGGGTGGGAAATTAAAAAGAGGTTTTCATCGCTATTACCTCCTTGATGGATGATTGTGCTTGTTGGAGGGGGTCTTGATAAGCAATTGTCAAAACCAATAGTTAAGTCTTCTTTGAATATAACAAACACATTCAGTAGTGGCACACCATTAAGTGTTTATTTGTTGTTTATTGGAATATTTGACAAGGAAATTTGCGAGATTGTGTCCAGATGGCACTCATTTTGGAACAGCAGGGAATGGAAGATAATGTCTGGCACTTACTGAGATTCTGGATTGGCAGACAGAAATGCTATTGTAGTTGCTGTCAATTAAATGGTTCATTATTAAAGAATGATGAGAAATTAGAAGGATGTTAAATGTTAAAAGGAGGCACGGCGATCAATTAACAAATGCCTTCCAAACTGATGGTCAAGAATTTATTCCCCGCTACAACCAGTCTTTGTGACAAGTCCTGGTTTATGAAATAACACAAAAATGAGTCATGTTTCTTTGAGGGGGCTACATGAATTAAAGCATTCTTGCCCGTGGCTGGCAGTTCTGATGCTTTGGGATGGTAAGTAACAACACTGATTTTTCATGCAGAGTGAAAAGGTCCCCTATAGGGAACACACAACTGAAAATCAAGCAAGGCTGTATTTCTATGTATTTACTACGGCGTGGGTGGCATTTCCTCCACAATCATTAGATAAGCGATAATGTGTGAAGACTGCCTGTAGAAGGCAACAGTATTGTTGCCCCAACAACAAAGGATCTTTTTACCACAAGCAATGCTGGTATCTGGACTTCTTGGGAGGATTAGGCAGCATATTCGACACTTGGAGACGGTATGAGGGGTAGTTCTTTCAGGGTTTCCCCTCTGTGATAGACGTGTGAGTGTGACATTTACCTAATACCCTCAGCGGCCCTTGTTGGCTTCCCATTTTGAGGCTATCCCCCAATGTGGCCTTGTGCCTCCACTGCCATTTTAAAGGTTAGTGCTGAAGTCTCACTTATAAAATCATTTCCAGGCATGGCTGGCAGACATGCTGGCATGAAGCTGGAACACCACATTCGTTCTGAAAATGAGAAGGAGCCTGGAATCGAATCATGCCTCAAGAGTCCAAACAAGGGAGGGGAACAGATTATAAAAGCCTCTGAATAGTGCATGGTCTGCCCCACTAGGCCCCCCCACCACACCACCTCAGCAGAGTGTCTGTGATGGCAACTAGGCTTGATTCACAGCCTATGTTATGCTAATGTTCTGATTAGGTGATCGCGCGGAGGCTGTGTGTATATAGTTTCTGATGCCAGTGTCCACAATGGCCTCTCAATCTGATGTCCCCATTGTTTGATCTCATTTCCTGCCAATCCCTGGATCTCCTTTTATAGTTCATTTAAAAGGCTGTTTAAAGTGTCATGTAGCAGTAGGGAATAGAGATATTTCCAAAGTTCTCCATAACATAAAAACACACACATATCACAGAAACATAGCAGTCTGCTGTAGTTGGTCAGAGTTATTTCTATTTCATATTGAATTGTATCTTTTTCCCCCATGCATAAATTATTTAGTGTTGAATTAGTATATCACTGTGGAATACCACTTTAGTGATACAGTATAAGGTGATAAAGTGCTAAATTTGGAAGCTTTTTATATGTGTATTTTTTTTAAAAAAAATAATACTCCTCAGGACAACTTAGGAGAAAGATTGCAGGGGTATTTATTTATTTTATTTATTTATTGGATTTTTATACTGCCCATCTGGCAGCGAGGTATGTGCCTCTGTTGTCAAAAATATCATACCAATTTAGCATGTCACCAGAACACTATGCATGGTCACATTCCCTATTATTTCTGAATACAAAATGACAGATCACACAGGAAAAAATCTGTTTGACTCTTTCTGGTTTGAAAAAGCCCATCCTTTGTCCTGAAACACGAGGGAAAAATACAGTCAGAAGCAAAAAACAAAACAAAAAAGAAGCTGGACTGATTCGATGAGGCCTTTATGTCATATATTCAGTTTTTAAAAAAAAAAAAAAAAAGAAATTCATCCATTTTTCAGAAGCAGCAAATCCTACAATATTTAACTTTGTTAACTTTGTTAACTTTGTTAACTGTTAGGGAAATGTCTCATGGTTGAAGAACTGTCAGGGGTTAGTCCTTCATTTGATGTGATTTAATGTGGTTTGATTTTAAAAATATGATTTGTTTCACGAGTTCTTCAGTGCAAGACTGATTTAAAAGTGAAGAACAATAAGAGGATATGTCTGTGAAGATTCCCAGTCATCCAGGTGAATTTATCTGGATGCTGAGTCATGGCAACTGGACTTCTTTTTCTTGAGAGATTGAAACATTTTACTGCTCATCCAAACAGCTTTGTCAGTCTGAAGAGAGCTGTTAGGGTGAGCAGGGAAACATTTCAATCTCTCAAGAAAAAGAAGTCCAGTTGCCATGACTCAACTTCCAAACAGTAAGAGGAGTAAAATGGAGGCAAGTAAGTTGCTACAGGCATCGAGCCAGTACACAGAGAAAGCTTACTGATCATATGGTCATACCTTTCCCCTATATAACCAGAGTAGTTATTTTTTCTATTTGTGTTAATAGTGTTGAATTTTCAGTTTGCATCCATGCATCCAAATTCTCATATGCAAATTATAAGCTAACCCATGCTGTTTCTTTGTCTGGAGATCCTGAAATAGTTACCGTACAGCTCAGTTTATATTGGACGATGTATGATTGCAAACATCCTATACACGGAGAAATAGCACATCAGGAAAAAACCTAAACTACAAGCATTTCCTCTTGTATTTAGTATTAGATTTTGTTTAAAAATAAGTTCCTTATCCTGGTGCTCCAGGCAGCAGATGGGCAAACGGCATGAATGATTGCTTCCATAGTTTATATCTTTTTTTTAAAAAAAAATCATTTATTTATACAATACATAAGCGAAGTTCTTTTTAATACAGGGAAGGAGTTCCTCATGCAATTTCCTCCCTATGCAGCCTGCATTGCAGAGATTAGGAGAACTGTTCCCCTGCCCCCCACCCCCACCCCGGTTCAATTGAAAATTGTGTTCCGTGCCTCAACAGAATCTGTCAGAGGCCATGTGCTGGCAGGGATGGGGTGACTCGCAAAGCCAGCCAGAGGCAGTGCCAGAGCCAAAACAGAGAAAGGGCACCGGGTGTTTAACTCTCTCTTGTGTGCTACTGTTTGCTCTCTCCCCCCCCAATACCCAGCAGGCTGATCATTCTGCCCAGTGGGCATCACTGATATTTTGCAGAAATATTTTGAAACCAGGCCACCGAAAAGGGGAGACATCGGGGACATGCAGGTTGATAAGAACACTGGCTGCCCTACCACCAGTGCTTGCCAACATTTGGCAGATGTTCCAAGATCATCTTGTGATTTTTTGAAGATATTTTGTTATTGTTAAGGCGATTGATGAATGAGTGATGTCCAACATGTGCTATTCTCAACTTCCCCGCACTGCTGTTATAAGCTCAGGACTGCACCTTCCTTTAAGGAAGGCATGTCCAAAGTCGGGTCCAGGGGCCAAATGCGGCCCGTTTTCAAATTTCAAGCACACCGTGGCCTCTTCTCCCCACCAACTCAGCCTGTCACGCATCCCTGTCAACTGGCCCCTCCCCATACCAGATGGAGACATCAGCATGCAGTTTTATGCTTTGCCTGCCCTCCCTTCCTCTGTTCACCCCCAACCACCTGCCCATTGTACCCACCCCCGGCTCCATTGCCGTAGTGTCCTCCCTGCCTCCTTGCTTGTTATAGACTTGTCCAAAGTCTTGCCTGGGGGCCCAATGCGGTTGAATGGACGGCCCCACACATTTTCACCTTACCGAATGTGGCCCTTCTTGCAAAAGGTTTGGACACCTCGTCTTGAAGGAGTCTGTCCATCTTATCTTTGGTCGTCTTCTTTTCCTGCTGCCATCCACCTCGCCCTGCATTATTGTCTTTTCCTGCCTTCTCATGGTGTGCCCGTAGTAAGAAAACCCCAGTTCCATTATTTTTGCCATTCAGAGCTGTTTTTCTTACTGTCAGTGCAGGGCTGACTCTCCTTTTTAACTGGGCTCTGTTTGTATTGTTCAAGTGTATATGGCCGAAGGTTGGCTTCTCTTATTTTAATGGCTTCGCGTTTAAGGAAAAACCTGTGTACAACATAAATATTAATGTCCAAGCTCTCTTTTTCCAGCATTTATGAGTGGGATATAAATTGGTCATCTGCTAGAAAGGTCACATACTATAATAGACTTAACATTTTCCTGCCCTGTGCCATGCGTGGAACTGACAGACTCTACTTGTAATCAGCACCATGCAGCAGTAAGAAAATTAACCTGGTTGCTACTGTAACCTCAATGAAATACTTGTTCAGCCTAAAAGTGTGGGACTGAGAAAGAGCAGGTCTGTGAGTATGAGATTTGAATCAGGAAGAGTGGGAGAGCTAAAGAGGCTAGAGCTGCTGTTGCCTCTTAGGCTTCAAAAGCCCCTTGCCAACTTTGTCTAGGGCATTGGTGGCGAACCTTTGGCACTCCAGATGTTTTGGACCACAACTCCCACAGTCCTTTGTCATTGGCAATACAGGCCTGGAATTCTGGGAGTCATGATTCAAAACATCTGGATGCCGAAGGTTCACCACCACTAGTCTAGGGTTTTGAAGACTCAGCACGTGGAGCTGATTCTTCTAGATTTATGGATATCTAACCCAGTTGAGAAATATACTTTGGATTTCTGTGTGAATTCAGAATGAAAAAGGATGCTAAAAATTTGCAATTTCTACAAGAAACGTCTGTATTGGTGCTGTTGCCAAAGTCTTGGGTGCACAAACTAGAGCATTGTGGTGTTATCATTGCTCACATTGTCATCTGTTATATAACTGAATAAGAAGATACAGTATTCATCTTTTTTTAAAATTTGTGTTTGCAAGGGTTCATCAATAGTTTTTGAAGTAACAAAACAGCCCCATAAAGCGTAGAAGTGCTACACTTGCAGCCCTCAGGCAACACCAGCCTTCTAACAAAACAGAACAAGAGGCCCTATAACAATGATGGTGAGCCTTTTAGAGACTGAGTGCCCAAACTGCGATTCAAAACCCACTAATTTTTCGCAAATTGCCAATACAACAATTTAACCTGAATACAGGTGGCTGTGAAGGGGCGGTGTCGGGTGCCCACAGAAAGGACTCCGAGCGCCACCTTTGGCACTCATGCCATAGGTTCGCCAACACTGCCCTATAACCACTGCCTACAGACACACTATAGTAAAACAAAAATATCTTGGGGGGGGAGGAGGAGGAAGATAGAAAAGTGGGGAAATAAGGGAAGAGGTGGTAATTATAAGCTGCAGGACCACAGATAAGTTCATAAGTCACCTACACCTGAATTTCATTAATTATTATCCAGTAGCATCTTCTCCAGACTATCAGCCATAATATTCTTACTCATTAGAAGATAAAAAACAAACAAATAAAAAAAGCTTCCCACCCTATAGTTTACACATCCTTAGCGTAGTAAAATTTACTTGAGCAAACTCATTGAATCAATGGGGATTTTGGGAATCCGTTCCATTGTAATGTTCCATTGATTTAAATTGCCTTACTCTAACCATGATATGCAAAAGTAAATCGTAGTTAAGTAGACCCATTTGAATCAATGGAACTTGCAACCAGCTCGAAGAAAAGCTGGAAAGAGTGCAGAGCAGGATCAAAGCCGGCCCGGGGGGGGGGGGGCTCACTCTAAAGCTAATGTGTCTGCTTCTATCATCCACATCTTATTACTCACTCAAAATAGCATTTAATTGTACTTTGAGATGTAGGCAGAGAAATATTAATATTAGTGTGCTGGAATCACACCTGAATCAGTTTAATTTTCCTTTATACCATCAAAAGCTGGGGTACAGCACAACAAACCCAGAACCCCATAAAACGTTGTCTATTGTTCCAACTGGCTAAAAGACCTGAAAGAGTGTGTGACTAAATAAAACTGTAGCAGAACCTACAACCTTGGTCCATACCTTATTGATGCTGCTGTCATTATAGACATCCATTTGGGACAACCTTAGCTGCTTGTGAATTTCAAAATGGGGAATGCTAAAGGCTGCGCTCACTCTATCACCTGAAGAGTCTTTCAACCCCGCAGTGCATGCCCTGCAACAGTCACTCCATTGGGCAAAAACATATTCGTAGAGCCCAGCAACTGGGGTCCTCATTTACAACATCGACAAAAAGGTGGGGAAATCCAGAACCATTCAGAACATATTGATCAGTCGTCCTTAGACCCAAGTGGCTAGCGACATTATGCTAGTTATTTCAAAGCAAAAGCAAAGCAAAGTGTTCTGCTTATATACCGCCCCATACCACTACAAGTAGTCTCTGGGCGGTTTACAATTTTGATTACAGTGTGCAGGCTACACATTGCCCCCCCAGCAAGCTGGGTACTCATTTTACCGACCTCGGAAGGATGGAAGGCTGAGTGAACCTTGAGCCTGCTACCGGGGATTGAACCCAGGTCGTGAGCACAGTTTTACCTGCAGTACAGGCATTTAACCACTGCGCCACGAGGCTCATTTCATTTTATTTTGCTAATAAATGATGCATTCAGGCTCCCAGGACAACCAGATTCCCAAGAGATATAATACACATCACATCAAGGGCCATCCTGAGCATTGTGCAAATTCGGCCACACCAAGATATCCCCAAAATCCAGGCCATTCCCTAAAGCATCTATTCTCAACTCTCTTTTTCTTTTACCACAGCCATAAATGCAATGTGTCATAAACAGAGGCCAAATTAGGATTGTATGAGTTGCATAATGAATCTGACAATGTGGTGTGTGAAGAAAGGTGTTCTCCCTAACATTTGCCAGGGCAGCCCAGGGGGGACTTACTTGGTCCCTGTTAACAATGGCTGCACTAGAAGCTCCTTGCGGTGATGGAAGCCCTATCAACAGTTCTCAAAGCATTAATCTGAAGGTTATGAGGCTGGGTCAAAAACATGCTGGAAATATTTGTTTTCATGCTGGAAATACAGTGGACCCTCGTATAACAAGTGGTTCGTATAACATAAAATCTGTACAACATAAAAATTCCAGAGATAGGGGAAATTTGCTTAACAGAATCGTCTATGGGGCAAATCTGTACAACATAAAAATGGTCGCGATTAGAGATTACTGTTTTCAATGTATTCCTAGGGGAAATTTGTATAAAGGAAAAATTGCTTAACATAATTTCATTTGGAATGAATTAATTCCTTTATACAAGGCACCACTGTAGTTGTTTTCTCTCTCTCTCCATTTAACCCCATCCATCTTCCCTAATTGGTCTGTATTGCTTTCAGCTGTCCTTGGCAGCACTTGCCCATGTAGCATCTCTTGGTTGCAGCTGTGTTTGAATGCAGTCCCGTTGGCTTTTCAGGGTGAGCAAGCTGCTTCCTGTGATACTCCCTAAGTAGGGCAGCGGCTACATGGCCAGACCTCCTGAATTTTTTTTAGGCTGTCTGTTACTTCATTTACATATATATGTATTAGGGATGGACTTTTTGTTTCGGAACCAGCACATTCCGAAATGACCCACGTGAGCCTAGGTGCTGTTCAGAACCCTCCAAAATGCAAGCAGCCAATCACTTACCTTCCTGTACAGTCATATCGGGCTAAAATCCAACCAGGAAGACATCTCCTGACGTCATCTGTTCTTCTCCCTGGCGCTGGCCAATCAGGAGCTGTGCAGGGAAATGTGTCATCCCAACTCCCTGTCTGATTGGTGCAATGAAGGTAAGTAATTTGGCTACTTGCATTTTGGAGGCTTCCGAACAGCACCTGGGCTCGCAAGGGTCTTTTTGGAATGTGCTGCTTTCAAAACGAACAACCCATCCCTAATATGTATGTATGAAAGGCCCTCTGTATGTCTTGCCAAGGTGCCCACTTTGATGTCCCTTCCACTTTGTTAGGGTCTCACTCAGATGTCTGAAAGTCAGTTTTCACCAGACTTGGAGAGATTGTAGAGGAGAGCCAGGACAAACTTCTCTCAAATTGTAGTGTCTCTAGGTCAGTGGTCAAGAACCTTTGGCACTCCAGATGTTTTGGACCATAACTCCTAGAATTCCAAGCTTGTATTGCCATTGTCAAAGGACCACGGGAGTTCTGGTCCAAAACATCTGGAATGCTGAAGTTCGCCACCACTGCTCTAGGTGCTTGGGGGCCATTTTATAGAATTTTTGAAAGGCAAGATGAATCGATTTGTTGATGCATCAAAAAAAACCCATAATTTTATTATTTGCGATTCATCTGCCTTGACAAATCATGAATCAAAACAAATTGTCATTTTTCCTGATTCATGCCAATCTCAAATGAGGACTGTAATCTAAGCTCAGAGGAAACGGGACCCTGAGGGAGGATAGTGGGTGATGGTATAGTCCTTGCTACTTAAGAAATCCTGGGGCTTCAATATTCAGAACTGGGGCTCCGCTACCTACTGCTGAGGTATGCCTTGATCTTTTACTGTCCTTGGGCTCCCAAGCTGCAGTGGTGGTAAAGAGTGTGGTTGTAATTTTTTACAGCTTCACTCAGAGTACCAGATCCCACCTCTCTTTAGTCAACTTCCCTTGGCAAGAGTCTTCCATGTCTTAATTATATGGCATCTTGACTATTGAAATAAGCTGTACATGGGAATAACTAGGGGAGCATCCAGGACCTTCCATTTAGTCTGATGCGCACAGGTAGGCTGAAATCCAGGACTTGGGTATTAGGATTATATCTCCTGAACACGGAAGGCCCTGCTGGCTTTTCCAGTTTATTTATTTTTTATTTATTTATTTTAGAGTATTTTTACCCTGCCTTTCTGCTTGGAAAAGGACCCAAGGTGGCTTACAGTAATGAGGGATAATATACAGTTGCCTGGGACCAATTCAGAGTGTTGCTTTTAACTTTTAAAATGCCTAAACAACTTGAGACTTGGCAAACTAAGAGATAGTATCTCCCATAATGAAGCGGCGTGGATGTTGCAATCCCTGAAAGAGGCTCTCTTAGCAGTGCCAGCATCTGCAGAGGGTTTGTTGCCTGTGTGGCTCCAAAATCCTCTCCTCTCGGTTGCAGTTAGTTCCCAGTTATGGCTTTTAAGGAAGGATGTGAAGATGCTTTGTTTTCATCTGGCATTGAAACCTAATTTAAATTCATTGTGTGGTTTTGCCTATTATAATTATAAACCAAGCTGGGTTTATTAATGGCTTTGTTTGTTTGGCAAGTCAGTCTGTCACTCTTGTGTTTCATCTCAGGGACCGAAATCTTCTGGGCTGGCCTTGGTTTGGCTGAACCGTATCTGCTGAACAGGGAAGTGAACTGACTCGTTGTTGCTTTTTATTTCCAGAGGAATTCAGAGGAGTCACCATTGTGGAGCTGATTAAAAAAGAGGGCAGCACTCTTGGATTAACTATATCTGGCGGCACAGACAAAGATGGGAAGCCAAGAGTCTCCAACCTGAGACCAGGGGGACTGGCAGCACGGTAAAGACGGTCTCGTTACATTGTGAGTGTTGGGTGGGATTGCAGGCTGTCATGATGACATGCAAGTTGGCTTTTAAACATGAACAAGCACACAAAACCAAAACAAATCGCAGCTCTTTGGCCATGTCAGGCATGCCCATAGGGTAAAATATTGTTGGGGACCCTTGTCTTGGTATCCCTCTGTTGCTTTGGACTACCACGTCTATCACCCTCAGCCAGGAAAGCCAATAATTAGGGAGACTGTAATCCAGAATTTTATGTTTGGGGGGACATCAATTTGGGAAGACTGGATTAAAATTGATATTTCAAATGGAGTGGAAAGGTTCATGGATTCTTCTTTGAGCTTTGCCATTTAAGGCTTCATGCCTTGCAATTTAACAAGGATGCACTATAATTTCAGACTCTGCTAACAACATGGGTTCAATTCCAGGTAGCAAGCTCAAGGTTCACTCAGCCTTCTCTCTGTCCAAGGTGGATAAATTGAATACCCAGCTTGCTGTTGGAGCAATGTGTAGCTTGCATAATTAAATTGTAAATTGCCCAGAGAATGGTTTAAGAGCTATGGGGCGGTATATGAGCAGCACAATTTGATTTTTGGTTTTTCTTCCTTCAGATATTTTTCCATATTGACCCTCTCCAGTTGTGTTAGGTGTTGATGGACTATGCAGTTAACAACTAAAATCTGAGGCCCATTCCATAAGTGTCACTGTTTGTCACATTAAGCGTCTGTATCTAACTAGACATACAGAACATACAGAAATATATCTAAAGCTGCAGTCTCCTATAATGTGTATTGGGAAAAGCCATCAATGGAAAGATCTGGTGGAGCTGTTTTATTTTGTGTGTTGCAGGAGTGACCAGCTAAACGTTGGTGACTACATCAAGTCAGTGAATGGGATTAACCTGACCAAATTGCGACATGATGAAATCATAAGCCTTTTGAAGAATGTAGGGGAAAGAGTAGTATTAGAGGTAGAATATGAGCTACCACTTGCAGGTTCGTACCTCCTTGATTATATATTCTTTGCTTTTGTTCTTACAGATTGGTATTGTTTCAGGATGGAGATGATTGTCCCTTGTCTTCTTTCCTTTCTCCCTTCTTTCCTTTGTCCCTTGTCTTCTTTCCTTTCTACCCAATAAATTTGACTGGCAACAGCTTCTCCCTGTTTTCAGTCTGTCTTCCCAGCCCTTTTAAGCTGGTTGATAGTGATTTAAACAGAAACCTCTTCTGTGACAACTGTCCTTTCTATGAATGGGACCTCTTTCTATTCACAGTGGTCCTACTTTGTTTATTCACCTGTTTCTCTCATGGTGGAAGAACCACTTATCAACATTTAACTGTACTCCTACTTAAAAGAAAAATTAACAGGATTTTACAAGCATTGGCAAGTGTAAAAAAGCAGATTGTTGCCACCTGTAGGTCATGTCCCAGATTTTACTGCCTTCGGCTATTTGAGCAAAAGGTCTAATCAGATCCTCATGTTTATAAAATTATACAATTAGTCGCTCTATTTCACCTGCAACTTGAACTATAGTGTCACAAGTTGCAAGCAACATGTTATGAACATACCAGGAATATTAACTTTTTTTCATACACATCCTCAGATGGTTTTTTTCCCCAATGTAAACCTCTAACACAGTATTACTGCATTTTGAAACTGTTGTTTTTGTTGGTTAAAAGTATGTTTGTAAGCTACTCTGCATTCTAGAACAGTTGTGCTTTCTTTTCTACCAAGAAATCTGCCCATTTTTTGTCACAGTTCACACAGTGGGTGACATGGCAAGTAGTAGCACTGATGGAAACAGCGAACATACATAGTAGGTGTCCGTGGATTGATAATGCACTGTTTTTTTATTCCATTAATAAGCATTTAAAATTAAATTAAAGAAAGTGCTGAATTAACAGTGAAGGAAATCACATTTCTTCAAGGTTTCATTTTTAACGTTTGATCTTTCTTTCTCCTTAGTCCAGTCTGAACGTATTCCTGCAGCTGTGAGGATTTGAGTTGATCCATCTATACTTTCCAGCTGGGTTATTACCAAAACATTTGTGAATCCATTAAAAAAAGAAATCTTTGGAGGAATGGTCAGCCTTTGAAAGCTATAGCCTACTTTGAAACTTAGGAGAGAAATAAGAATATTTCATTATTGTACTACGGCCACAATCAGAGTGAGGTGTTATATAGGACAGAATGGAGTTGCTTTGAATTAGTTTGGCAAATTGCCACAAGTCAAGAAGGGAGTGTAGGTGATTGTTGCTACCTGCTTCATTTCATGATTTGCTGCATAACATCAAATACATATATAGTCACCGAATGCAGGAGTTGGAAGGGTCCTGTAAGGCCATTGAGTCCACCCCGCTGCTTATTGAAGGAATACAAATTGGAACAGATCTGACAGAGGGTTGTCTAATTTTCTCTCTATTGCCTGTGCTCACTTCTTTCCTTAATGGCAATTTGCCAGTGAGATTGACACCAACTGTGTCACGCCAGCAGGGCGATGCAAATCACATTTTAGACTAGGTGTTTATTGAGAGTGACTGAAAGGCATTTTGAAAGCAGATTCAGGCATGTTTTAGTGCTGCAATGAAATAGCTTCATATATCACATTCCTCTAATAATTCAAAGCAAGCCCATATTGCAAGGTTTACCGAAAACTTCATATCAAAAGTCTTTTTTGGCCCAAAACACAAGGATTTAGAATGACATTTAAATGGCGCATCACCACCACCCTCACAAGTCCTTGAAGTATAATTTACTGGGTTGGGCAACTGTTTTTCCATGGATTGGACCAGGGCTAGGGCAGTGGTTCTCAACCTGTGGGTCCCCAGAAGTTCCTGGACTGCAACTCCCAGAAGTCTTCATCACTAGTTGAGCTGGCCAGGATTTCTGGGAGTTGAAGTCCAGGAACATCTGTGGACCCACAAGTTGAGAACCACTGGGATAGAGGCCCTGGGAAACATGGACTACCTGTTGCCCACCTCTGGTGTAAAGGAACAGTCACATTTGATATTAAACTCTGGAGTAATAAAGCCAAGGAAAGGTGTGTTCAAGATAGTAATCTCTCTCTCTCTCTCTCTCTCTCTCTCTCTCTCTCTCTCTCTCTCTCTGTAGCTCCAGAGAATAGTGCTGGCATCATTCCAAAGACCATTGAAGTGACCCTATACAAAGAAGGCAACAGTTTTGGATTTGTACTACGAGGTCAGTGCCTTTTTAGTGGTGTGATTTTTTTTAAAAAAAATCCTTGTGTTCCTGGAGCATTTGTAAATTCAGGAAGAGAACAAAGCAAGATGTTCTAGGGACATCCACGTTCTAAGCTAAGCATATGCAAAGCAACCTTCAAAGATTAAGAAATGCATGTAATCATCAGGGGGTTTATGCATGGCTCTCTAAAAAAGCCTTTGATTTGTATGTATGAAAAAAGCTTCATGTCTTCTATTATAATGCTGATTTCTCTCCTTGTATGCATTTATGGTCTGTGCATGATTCCCCCACCCCCACCCCATTTTGTTCACAGGAGGAGCTCACGAAGACTGGCACAAATCCAGGCCGTTAGTCTTGACGTACGTTAGGCCAGGTGGCCCAGCAGACAGGTAAAGTGCATGCTTGTAACCCGGTTAGCTATAGCTTGGAAAAAAATCCTTTTCTGGACAGTAGATCCCAATTAGTCAGCTGGCATGACATGCAGGCTAGGCGGATTCTGTGGGTTGTAATCCAAACTCAACATTTGGCAAAGTTGCTTAAACAGCCAGACATTTAGCCAAACTAAAGGGTGTATTCATTAGTATTCAGCAGTTATGCAGTGCGACCAGGTACAAAGACAGCGTCTTGTAGATTGCTGGGGAGGCTTTTGCAGTTGGGGTGAGCAAATCTTGAACAGGCTAAGGGCCCATGTCCTTCAGCAGCTTAGCATGCCAAATGTTATTAATTTTGCTTGTCTCTTGTAGAGAATTTTCATAAGCCATCATTTGAATGCTTGTCTTCCAGGATAGAGGGGATAATTTCAGGCCAAATAGTTGTTCTTATTTTGAACTACTTATTTACTTATTTTCTATCCAGTTAGCGTTATGTATGCTTTGATTGAAGCCTGTAGGATTTATCATGGAGTGGGAAAAGGTGACTCTCCCACTGTTGCTGAACTACAACTTAGTAATTACAGCCAGCTTCATCGACGGATTTGTGGATGCCATTTTTTTCCCTGCAGGGAAGGCTCCTTGAAAATTGGTGACAGGCTCCTGAGCGTTGATGGGATTCCTCTTCATAGCGTGAGTCATGCTGATGCACTAAATATCCTACGTCAGTGCAATCAGGAGGCACTCTTCCAGATTGAGTACGATGTCACCATAATGGGTAAGGGGGCCTGGTAAATTTATTATGCATGTGTTAAATATTTTTACCCCACTTTTCTCCTTGGCTGGTTGCAGGGATCACATAACACCCTTGTTAACAGTAGCTCCACTGGCTGTAGGTCAGTTTCTGGGCATAATTGAAAATGCTGGTTTTAATCTACAAAGCCCTAAAGGGCTTGGGTCCAAATTACCTCAAAGATCGTATATTTCACTATGAGCTGGCTTGCATGTGAAGGTCATCAGGAGAGGCCTTTTTCTCCATCCCATCACCTTCTCAGGTGCATCTGGAGACCACAGGAGACAGTCTTCTCTGCTGCTACTTCCAGACTTTGGAACTCCCTCCCACAAGAGAACAGACTTGCACCATCTTTGTTCCCCTTCTGCAAGCAGGCCAAGACCTTTCTGTATAGGCATATTTTCCATGAGTGACTGACTACCTGTTATGTGACTTTAGATGAATTGTTATGTACTACTGCTTGGACTGAGTTTGTAGCACTATTTGTGTTGTTCCACTTTTGGTTTTCCATCTCTCAGAGTGACATTTTTAATTTTATCTGTATTCTTATTGGTGCTAGGTTTAATGTTGCTTTCTTAATGATGTAAGGTGCCTCATCACAATCTTTGTTCTTAGCCTTGAATTTTGTGTTTCATGTTCTTGATAACTGTTATACACGGATTGTCTCAAACTTTAAATATTGGCTTTCAATATTGTAAGTGCCTTGGGTTCTTTTCAAGGAGAAAGGCGGGATAAAAATATTTTAAATAAGTAAATGATTTGAAAAGGACCCAATCTGGCTTACAACACTGAAGAACAATATGCAACAAAGAAACATGAAAGACAATCCTCAGAGCTAATAACAAGAAATTCAAAGAGGCATCTTACATCATTAAAAGGTAATATTAAAGCTAAGAACAATAAGTGAACAATAAAAGGAAAAAATGCCACTCTGGGGCATGGACAACTAAAAATGGAAAACACAGCTTGTACTACAAATTCAGTCCAAGCAGTAATGGGTAACAATCCATCTAGAAGTCACATATAGGTAGTCAGTCATTATGAACTGTTGTCTTGCAGAACTGGGGTTTCAGTGTTAAAGGGTCGTACACTTGCCCCTTGGTTTCAGTGCAAAAATGGAGTGTGTCTGAAAGAGAACATTTCCTGTATGTAGGCAAGCATCAAACAGACAGATTCTTGCTGTGGCCAAGATTCCATTCTCATCAAACACTTGATTAAGATCAAAGCAAAGCAAAGCAAAGTGGTCTGCTTATATACCGCCCCATACCACTTCAACTAGTCTCTGGGTGGTTCACAATTTTAATTATAGTATGCAGGCTACACATTGCCCCCCAGCAAGCTGGGTACTCATTTTACCAACCTTGGAAGGATGGAAGGCTGAGTTAACCATGAGCCGGCTACCTGGGATTGAACCCCAGGTCGTGAGCACAGTCTTAACTGCAGTACAGGCATTTAACCACTGCGCACAGGGCTCATTAGTCATGAAATGGTTTGATTTGGCCAAAAAACAGAGGAAAAGAAAAACCTGGTTGCTTAGGTGTGGTCCCCTAGCCTGCGCACTAAATACTCTCATTTGGCCAAGCGCTCCAGCTGAATATAGCATCTCAAGAACCCCCAGTGAGGCTTCTCAAACTTCATGGACCACTTTGCTGAATTAGTAGTACATACTTGAGCTAGGGGGGTAGTACTCGTGCAGCATCACAAAGTGGCAGAAAAGATAGTAGTGCAAACTGAGTACTTTGTGGTACATGTTATTTTGGGGTGTTTAAAAACTGAGTTGGAATGAGGTATGTTGTCCATGGAGGCCTAGCAGGAGGCTTGCAGATGTAGATCTGGCTTCAAGGAAATGAAACTTATCTGAGGGAAGGAAATAGAGAGTTATGTTGAACAGAGAGCAAAAGCTATTAAAATTTCCCATCAGAATTGTTTACACTTGAATCAAGAGGAAAATTAATTTGTTGAGCTGCACCCTCTATAATAGGGACATGTAGTCCTGCTGAACAAAACAAAGTGTGTGGTATAGCCACATGTGGATAAGAATCTACCGTAAAGTGAGAGGAGCAGAACTCAGTCTTTAAATGCCCGGACTTTATTGCCCCCACTTGAAAATTTAGAGGGGTGCAAATGAACACGAACAAGCCTTTGTTCACAATATTCACCCAGTTCTCTAGTCTTCTTGTTGCTTCTTCCATTACAGTATTGGAATTGGCTGCCCTTTCTGCTTGGGATATAGCAAATGCACATTAAATGTTATGTTCTTGTTAATTCAGGCTGTCTCAACTCTACACATCAGTAATTAATTTTCAAGCCCCATAGGATTCCCCATCTCCAGACAAGAGTGAAACAAGAAGTGTTTTTTTTTTATTTTTTGGCCAGTTCTTTGTAATTTGCACAGAATGTATTTGTACAGAATTAGTTTCCTTTCCCTTTGAAGCACAAACCCACTTATAGTTAGCCCACCCACTAACACCTATACAGTGGTACCTTGTATAAAGGAATTAATTCGTTCCAAATGAAATTATGTTAAGCAAATTTTCCTTTATACAAATTCCCATAGGAATGCATTGAAAACAGAGTAATCCCATTTTTATGTTGTATGGATTCTCCCCATAGGCAATTATGTTACGCAAATTTCCCCTATCTCCGGAATTTTTTATGTTGTACAAATTTTATGTTATACAAACCCTTTGTTATACAAGGGTCCACTGTATAATAATCACAGAAGGGCTGGTGGGCATGTGGTCTTTATTCATGCAACAAAGCAGCAGGCATCATTATTTTGTGTGGTATATATTCCTTGTGTTGAAGTGTGATTTGCAGAAATTTGCCTGCTCTATCCTTTTGTTGGAGGGCTTCACAAAAGCTAGGATAATCATTAATGGTACATTATCCCCATGTGCAACGATGAGACAAACAAGGATTTATACCTTTTAGTTGTTGTGAGTTTTTTCAGGCCGTTTGGCTGTGTTCCGGAAGTTTTTCTTCCTGACATTTCACAAGACTCTGTGGCTGGCATCTTCAGAGGGCAAGGAGTTCAGGGAACAAGGAGTTTCTCTCTGTGCTCTGGGTTATAAAGTGAGTGAGACTGGGGTTTTTTAAGTTGTGGGAAAGAGGAAACTTGTCCTATGCAGGAAAATAGTTGTTAGTCACTGTATTGTGATGAAGGGATTAAGAAGTTTCAATGAAATCAGGGCTAGCAACGATCCTTGATGGGTGTCCTTAGCTGTTCTATTGTGGCTGGGTGGGAATCATTGAGCTTTGAGCTTTTGCACTCTGCAGCTTTTAGTACTGGAAGCCAGGCTTTGTTGATTTTTAAACTTTCTTCTTTTTTGTTGAAACTGTGCTTATGTTTGTGGATTTCAATAACTTCCCTGTGTAGTCTAACATAGTGATTGGTAGTGTTGTCCAGTACCTCTGTGTCCTGGAAAAGGATTTCATGTTCAGTTTGTTTCAGGGTGTGTTCAGCTACTGCTGATTTTTCAGGTTATACATTTATACCTTTCATTAAGACTACTGACGTTTCCTCTCTGATCTTCTGTAGTATCATCTCCGTCTCCTCACCTCGCTCAAACACTTTGTGGCTGGGATCTTTCACCACTGTGACCACTTGGTGCCCTTTTACATGTACTTCTTTGTGAAAGTCTGGCTTTGTTTGAAAACTGCATTGATCGGAGAGGAAGGGAAAATTATGCCTCTTAAAAACAGTAGAGTACTGTATTGTAGACAGTGGTATGGGTTTCCCCTGAGATAATTTTGAATGGGAAAAGTTTGAAAAAAACATTCCCAGAAAAAAACCAAACCTTAAATAGTTTATTCTGAATTAGCGTGTTTGACTTATTTTTACTGAACAACATTTCAAGTGGCCTATAAGTATTTGAGCTAAAATTTCTGATACAGAGGTTTGAGTGTTGAACTTGAACTTGAAATGGAGATAGACTGTTTTTAATCCTTCCTTTGCTATGAGACTCACTGTGAGAAATTGGTCTGATCAGTTTCTCTTGTTCTCACCTATTCCACAGGGACCCTTAGCAGGCCTGCATTTTTACTTATGAATCTGAAATGCTGAAATCCTGCTATGCTGCTTTACAAAACGAATAAAATATGGAGGCAAATTGACTCAAGTTAAGAAGTCTCTGTCAACAGTATCTTTTGCATACTGAGTTGTACGGCTATGCATGCAACAGATACCTATGGTGAGACAATTCACCTCCAAAAGTTAGTCCTTTTGTGTAGCAGAGTGACACTTGAGTGACCCTATATAACTTTAATTGGATAATTTATTACCTCAAAGAAGTTTGGATGAAAGGTGTCTCATAAGCCATAATATGATCTAGTTGTTCTACGGTACAAAAATATAATGTATTCTTGAAAGCTTTCATGGTCAGAATCCGATAGTTGTTGTGAGTTTTTCGGGATGTTTGGCCATGTTCTGGAAGTTTTTCTTCCTGACTTTTGCCAAACTCTGTGGCTGGCATCTTCAGAGGGCAAGTTGCTCAAGGAACTAGGATTTATCTCTGTCGCGAAAACTCCTAGTTCCCTGAGCTCCTTGCCCTCTGAAGATGCCGGTCACAGAGTCTGATGAAATGTCAGGAAGAAAAACTTTCAGAACATTTCTGAACAGCCCGAAAAACTCACAACAGCTAAAAATATAATGTTTTAGAATGGTCTTAAACTGTTATTCATTAGTTTTTAAATTTGATATCTGTGTAATTTTTTTACATCTTCATAATCATTTATACTTGTTTTTCCTTAGCTCTCTAGATTTTTGTTTTACTTTGGTAAGCCCTGTTGGGTTCTCTTGAGGAGAAAGTGAGGAACAAATTGTTTTTGAATAAACACTAAGAAGATAATTAATCACAGATAGTCTCCAAGGTGCCATTAGTGTGAGTTAGGGTCCATGATAAGTGTATTGCTCTGCTGTGTAATATCAACATGGAGTGGGCTCTAACATGAAGATGACATCTGATAGAGTTGCATGTAAGTGAGGTGGAAATTGTGGCTGCTGAGTGAATTCTGGGACCCAGTATGGAAACTAGGACCTGCTTCTCCCAAGCCCAGTCCTATGCAATGGCTTTCAAATTGTGGGCTTGTTATACAGCTTTTGCGATGGCGTCAGTACACTTCCTCCATACTTGAAGGCCAAAGCTGACACACAGTGAGACGGAATTCCACTCCAAGGACTACAAATGTGCATTTAGTACAGCAAGGATGCCTCATATGCATTGCTGAATAATGAAGCAAAATGTTTTATCAGCAGGCTGTGTCACACACACACACACACACACTGAGTGGAAGGATACATAAAAGCCCTACTTCCTTTGGTATTACAGTCTTCTGGCTCCTTCTGGACAGCTAGGGCTAGTCCAAAACATTCCGACACACAAAACTTTAAATTCCACAAACCTTGTGTGAGAGATCTGTGGCTTTCTGTGCAGTGATTTGGAACCATCCGTCCTGGAAAGTACTGAACAGACTGTACGGCTGATGAGTTTAAGGTTACCGCTGAGTCCAAAGCTGTGTTGGCTCTAGAAGCTCATTGAACTATTGAAGAGTGTAATGCCTCTGGGGGGGCAACAGACTGGACAGTCTATTTATAAAGCTTTTCTTCCTTGCTGCTGGCATCCCCTGCCCCCACTAAGCTTATGAACCACATCACCACATTTAAACTCTGAAGTCAAGGAAAGAAAAGGCTAACACTGCCCGATTATAATTCTCATTTATCACCAAAGCAGTAAATTAAGCAGGGCTGCATTTCTCTCTCTGTGTGTGTGTGCGTGTGTGCGTGTATGTAGAAATAATTAGGGGCTGTAGTGTTATCTGAAATATCTAGGTCATTTTATATGTCTGTTAACAGAAGAAGAGGAAGGCAGATGAATTCAGTACTGTTGCAAGAGTTCAAGGAGGGAAGAATTGAGCTGAGTGCAGTAGTCAAGACTAATCAGTAGATATGGGCATGAACCTGTTTGTTTTGGTTTGTTTGTTTTGGTTTGACAAGAGACATGGGGCAGAGAAGCCTGAGCTATAGCCCGGGTTGGATAATCAGTTGAGAAGCTGCCAGAAGCTTAGCAGTCCAGGCCAGGTGAGTATCTAGATCAGCTGAGGTGGTGGTGGTAGGGGAGTGCTGTTGCCTTTACAAACCATAATGAACTAGTTTGTGCCCATCTCTACTAAGCGGTATTCAACTTTTCAAAGATACTGTAGTTACCCAGCAACGAATTTAAAAAATCAGTTCGCATCCAATTATATTGTAGTCTAAATATGTTCTTGCATCTAACCTGTGACATTCAGAGTATATCATCCTGTAGATGGAACTAATAATTAATTATTGTACAGGTTTGTGAAAACTCCCTGTTGCTATTTCAGTCCTTAACTCTGAGGTGTAATTTGTATAGCACCTCCAACACCTTTGGCTCTTAATTCTCAGTCTTCAAGAGAATGCGTCCCCTCTTAACTGAATGTGAACATACTATATTTGGTTCTGTGCAGATTACAAAGGTAAATGTGTAGTGATGCAGTCGAGCCGCTGAAATCTAAACTCAAGATACCATATAGCTTTTTCAGAGTGGCTTTGCCAACCATGTTTCCAACTGAAACTCTGAGATGATTTTGAGGAGCTCCTCCAATGAGACACCGAGTTGAGAAAGCAGCAAATGCTGCAGAATGGAACAGATACGCATTGACAGAGATGAGCAGAGCAGACGTACAGATTGCAAGTAACTGGCATGGAAGCAGGCTTTCGTAGACATCTATCTGATTCATGTTTGCTGTGTGTGGTTGGTTGATGCTGATACAAACTGGCTTCCGGAGGTAAAACACTGTAGAGTGAATATTTTCTTATTCCTCTGCCTTGTAGGCACAGATATTCCATCAGTTTTGTTTGCTTCTGTAGGACATCCAACACGTACGATTCCACTATGACAGTTTTCTTCCTTATGTCTAGGGTGACTGTGGAGGCAGATGTTTCTGCATTTCCATCTGCAGCACAGACATTCTTGATTTTGTTTGAAGGAGAGAGCAAAGGTGTTAGAATGTGTTTTCTCCTAAGGAGAACATCTCCCCTACTAGAATTTCCTGAGTACAAATGTCATGGAGATCCAGGGGGATTGTGATCTGCAAAAGTGTTGTTGTACTGCTCAGCACTAGAGCTGGAGGTCCTCCGTAAAGCTGGTCTAGTGAAGGGTTTATAATCTTCCCATTGAAAATGACTCTTACCATGTTCCCCCCTCCACTCCCCTTATCATTTCATCCCCCCCCCCCCCCGGTAACTCTCATGGAAGAGCTCTTGCTTTTTCTATCTTGTAGCTTCTATGAGTCAACTCCTCACTGGGTACAAATTAGGTACTTAGTTCCGAACCATTCACCCAGTGGATACCTCCTAATCTGCACTTTAGACGACGGAGCAAAAAGCATTCCTCAGAATTAGTTTGAGAATTGTGACAGCTGAACCAGGGGTGTCTTTGATCTAGAAACCCCAAAATGCTGAAGCAACTAAATAATATTTCCTATACCTGAGTGAGAAAGATGCATATCAATATCTTGCAGGCGGAGGGTTCCGCAGTTCATCAAACACTTCTAAAGTATTTTGTGACGCTGAATGGATAACAGATGTTTCTCATCTATTTTATGAATGAAAGCATCACTTTTTCTAGTCGTTTTTTGGCAACCAGACTCTCCCTCTGTTCCCATTGATAGCAATATTTAAATTTGTGGATGAACAGCAGTTTGTGGAGTCATTGTGGTGGAGGTGACAACCGTGCAGGAATGGTGGTGCTTTTCCCATTTCTGATGCCAGGAGAATTGGAGCTGTTAGCCTGATCTAAAGCAGGGTGTGGATAAGGAAGCTGACTTCTCCCAGTTTATTTCTCCCATTCACTCCCCAGCTCTGAGTCTAGGACTAGAAATGACTCTGTCTTAGAGAGAATTGATTGTGGAGTCTATTCAGACAACTGTGCTGAAAGGGGGGGGGATTCCTGTGCTTACATCAGACTCCCCACTAGACTTCCAAAACCGTTTGGAAATGTTTGCAGCAGAATTTGTTCCTGTTGTGCCTACCTCGGACTAGCCCCACACCCTCGTCCACTCACTACTGTTCACACTTGTTGAAAAACAGCTTTGGGCTTGAGTGAGAAGTGGTAAGTGGTGATTTTCCCTTGTGTGGTATCTCTTTGTGAATGGTACTGAGCACATGGGGTGTATCTTGTTGTAGACCATCTTGGCTGTTGCCATTGCTGTTGTCAACATTCAGTCTGCCCTTTGCTATGTAAAGCTTAAGGCTGCAGGGAATCAAATTTGCATATGACACAAATTTAGCTGTAATAGCTTAAACTGTACCCTGGAAGACAGAAACAAAATTCAAAAGGATCTAAATATGTTTGATCACTAGGCTGAGAACAACAGAATGAAATTCACCAGGGATAAATGCAAAGTATTGCACATAGGGAAAAGAAACCAGACACATAGTTACAACAAGATGGGTGACACCTGCTCAGCAAGGAGGATCTGGGTCCCATCATAGCTCTCAAGCTGAATATGAGCCAACAGTGTGATATTCTACAAAAAAGTCAAATGTTATTTTAGACTATATTAATAGAAGTATAGTCTCCAAATCCCATGAGGCACTACTTCCCTCTATTCAACACTAATTAGGCTTCATCTTGAGTACTGTGTCCAGTTCTGGACACTGCACTTCAAAAAGGATGCTGCCAAACTGGAACAAGTTCAGAGGAGGGCAACAATGTTGATTATGGGACTGGAAACCAAGTCTTATGAGGAAGGTCTGAAAGAACTGGGCATGTTTAGAAAAGAAGATGAAAAGAAGACTGAGGGGAGATATGTTAACACTTTTCCAATATTTGAAAAAATGTCGTACAGAGGAGGGGCAGTATCTGTTCTTGATCAACCTAGAATGCAGGACACACAACAATGGGTTCAAGTTACAGGAAGCCTGGTTTTGGTTAAGTATCAGGAAAAACTTCCTAACTGTTAGAGCAGCACAACAGTGGAACCCATTACCTCCAGAGGTGGTGAGTGTTCCAACATGGGATACATTCAAGAGAAATGTAGACAACCACCTGGCGGACATCCCTTGAGTTGTATTCTTGCATTGAATAGGTTGGGGGTTTGAACTCAATGGGCTTGTAGGCTCCTTCCAATTTTATGATTCTATGTGATCTTTTCCCCTGCTGGCAATGTGGTCAGTATTGGGCCATCTCCCGGCTTTTTGAATCATGGGTGCAGAAGAACTCTATCCCAAAAACTGGAGGGTGTTTTTTTTAAGAATTGAATAATTCCTAGTGAAACCTCATTGTTGCTTCTTTTTGCATGTGTGCAATGTATAAAGCTATCTTTGTCTAATTACAGGTTTAAAAGTGTAGTGTGCATCTTTGCAAACATGTGTTTTGTAAAGGAGACATGATTGGATGCAAAACCTTGTTGAACACCCATGATGGCAAATTAGGCTTTATATCGTGTATTGTGTGGACTTGTGTTTATAAATCGGTTAAAGACATGCTGAAACGTTGGAGACCTAGGACAAGTTAGATCTTGCCATTTTCTTGCCTGCAGTTTCTTTTTGCATGGTTCTTCAGTTTTGTCCTTGAAGACACACCAAGTTTGATAAACTAGTTGTCACCCCCACAAAAAAAAATGTTGAAAAATTTAAGGTGTTCTTACAAAATTCCCTCTGAAATGTAAATATGGGAGAATACGGCAGCTGGTTGATGAAGAAGAAAACATATTTTCCAGTTTGCCAAATTGGCAGTTTCATTCATGTTGAAAAAGAAGCTAGGTTTTTAAGGAATGAATTAAATATATTCATCTGCATCCAGATTGATCTCCCTGAGCCCTTCTTCACTGCTTGCTAGTACTGTATATATTCTGCTGGAATTATTTGTCTGCAAGGGTTTTGTTTGGGGTTTTTTTCCTTGCTGAACTGCAGGCAGCCCCCTGCTCTCCAAATAATGCTGAGAGGCCAGTTTCATTGCTTGTGTGGCGTTTTGCAGTCCTTACAGGGCAATCAATACAATTGTGCAAGATATTATTAGGCTTTCAGAGGCCAGCTTCCTTTATTGATCACTTCTGCATGGATTATAAAAGTTGCTATGTGCCGGCCTCCCCATCCCTAGCAGTAGTGCCTTTTGCTTTGTTAGCTCAGCCGGAATAATGGCTCACCCTTGGCAGTTACACAACAGCGTTTAATTGGACCACCCCAGAAGTCCCAATATCTGAAACTAGTCAGCTAAAGTCTTTCAGTGGGAATCATATCAATAATATTCTGTAACTTGTACTGATCCATGCAGCTAGCAGTAAGATACGGCTGGACTTTTCTTGGCTTTATTATGACTTGTCCTGGTTTCCTTCTGTTGTTCCTGTGCTGCAGTGCACCATCGAGTGGCTTGCGGGGCCATTTTAGAGTTTGTTGTTTTGGACTCTCCTGTTGCCACTGACAGATGCACAGGGTGCTAGAACAGCTCGGTGCTATGATACATTTCCACTTTCACTGCTTATAGTAAACAGTAGAGATGGATATGGATCAAACCAAAACCCAACAAATCTGGCTGATTGGTTGTTCAATTTGTGACCTGGTTTGGGGATCCTGTTTTCCTGAAGAAAAATAAAGAATCATTGGTTGGTTGGTGTTTTTTTTTTTTTTTTGGCACTTCAGTTTATTTTTCTGGGGTTTTATAATTTTAACTTTTATAGTTTTATGGGGTTTTATAGTGGTTCGTGGTTAGCCATGAACAATGAACCATCCATTACAAACCAGTAGTTTTCCAATTCATGCCCATCTCTGGTAAACAGAGTTAAGATCAGCTCCCTATTCTGTTTAAATGTGTTTCTTTCACATTGGTCATGACTTAAAACATTTTCTTCTGCTGCCTTCAAAATCTAGACCTTAGTCCAAAGCAAGCAAGAACAGTGTAGTGTATAGGGTATTGTGTACTGGTTATTTTAAGAGCAAGGCATACTGCAGTTGAAGACAGGTGGACCTTGTAATGAGGTAACGCCTAGTGGGGGGGAATTGGGGGGTGGAGCTATGGGTATTTATGGAATGTGTGTGTTGTGTTATGCGTGTTGTTTGTGGAATAAAGAAGTCTACCGTAGCATGCTGTTATGTCTGGACTCATTACGTAATAAACAGTATCTGAACTAAGACCTTACACAAAGTCCAGAACTAAACGCATTCTCCATCAAGGGAAAGCCAAGGTTTTTTACCATGTTGACAATCTGTGGCAAGCCTCTGGCATGCACAAACATCCTTCTGCTGTCTTTCTCTTTCTTTATGAAAGAAGTCGGAAGCCTAGATTTGTTCTGTTCTTCCTATAACTAATGAACAGACAAGAATACGGAACCAGGGTTTGATCCAGTCTTGATCTAAAACCTGAATTCTACAAACCTCGGCTATCTGAAATCAGATGAAACAGGAAACTGTTGTTAGTTTAGAATGAAAAGCAAAGCAAAGTGTTCTGGTTATATACCGCCCCATAGTGCTTAAAGCACTCTCTGGGCAGTTTATAATTTAATTATGCAGGGTGCACATTGCCTCCCCACCCCCACCCCCAGGATGCTGGTTACTCATTTTACCAATCTTGGACAGCTGAGTCAACGATGAACCAACTACCTGGGATTGAATCCGAGGTCATGAGCACAGTTTTTAGCTGCGACACAACAGTTTGGCCACTGTACCATGAATCAGAATGAAGAGCTTCAGTTGTTCTTCTTGCAAGGGTATTTTCCAGCTCTAGGGGCACTGGCATTTTTGACTGGAGATGCCAGAAATTGATCTGTGCATCTCCTACATGAGAAGGCCATGGTCCTATAGGAGGGTGATGAAAAGCCTGATCAGTTTACTTGCACTGAGGTTTAGGGAAATGGCAGCGGTAAGTCCAGCAGCAGCTTCAAGTGTGTGTGACTGTTACAGTGTCTGGAAAGTTGGCTGGGTTTTCTGGAAATCCTACCAGCCAGTCAGCAACTGTCCCAACACCGGGAACCGGAACTATCATAGAGAACGGAGAACTGCTTGGGCAAGGAGGTATCTGATGCCTCCTTGCACAAGCTTTGAAAAGTAGGAATTCTTGTAGATGGCATTTATCCAAATATAATGCATTGGATCCTAACCAATGTGTGTCCTTTGGAGCCTTCCCTAAAGTAGGCCCAGGCATTCGCAAAAGAGAGACACAGCCAGGTCACATGATGCCTTGTTTTAGCCTCAGCGGAAATGTGAATGAGCTCTCTCTCTCTCTCTCTCTCTCTCTCTCTCTCTCTCTCTCTCTCTCTGTCTCTGAGCCAGACAAAAAACAAACTCCTCTTCCCTTTACCTGATGTCAGCAGCATGTGGTGTCTGATACACTTGGCTCCTGTCAATGTTGCTGAGCTAATGTGACCATTGCCAAGCAGTCTGGATCTTTTGTCTGGGATAAACGAAAACATCCGATGCTTTTTTAAGGGTTGTGTTGTATTTGTTTGTTTGTTTATATTCTGTATATCCTCCTCTATTTCTTCCAAGAGCCCATGCTTTTTTGTTTTCCTCTTTTTGTCTCATGATGAACTAATTTTTTAAAATTTCTGTAGACTAAATTGGCATGCTAATTTATTTGTCACCTTAGAAGAGACCATCTTGTGGCTTCTTAAAGATGGGCTCGTTTTGGTCACCACAAAAAACAATAAACAAAAAATATATTTTTTTAAAAACTCTTAAAGCAGTACATCAATGAATCCAATGACTTCAGGGGGTGATGAGATGTTCAAGATGACATTGAACAGCCACCTGTCAGATCTGCTATGATCTGGATTCTTACATTGAGCTGTATAATGGATTTGATGACCTTATAGGTCCTTTTAATTTATTTATTCTATGGTTCTAATATGGGGTATTTACAGTAGGAGGACTGGTAGGCCAGCTAATGGTGGAAGCTAATGGAAACTTGCTTCAGGTAAACTACTGGATGAAATCTAGCTGCTTCTCCTAACTCACATAAGCCTAGAGAATGAAAGGGACCTGTTAATGCAACACTTAAGAAACTGGCCTTTTTATTTTGCCCTCACTTTTGGGGCTATCAAACAGTGGAGTTACCTTCTAGCGGCATCCAAGTGGAAAACAATTGATTTTATTGTGAGAATAACAGAAGGAACTAGAAGGAGGTTCAAAGAAAGCACAGAGACCAGTGAACCATTGCTTAAGGGGGTTTGAAAACAATGGGCAATAGAAGGCTATGGGACACACTGGTTCACTGTGTGCATTGACTAAATTGCTAGATGTGCTGGAGGTAATTGGAGGGTATATGCATTTTTTTCAAAAGCAAAATGCCTTATGTTTTGAGTGGCAAACAATATGAAATTCCTGTAGGGACAGTTTGCTTGTGGCACCTAGTGCATTTTCTGTGTATAACATTTTGAAGTTCTATGGGGCTATTTGCTTATCTGTTGATAAGCCTTGTACACACCAATTCACAAAATGATTCTCTTCTCATTCAATTATATTACTGAAAACATGAGCCAATATAACAACAAAATGATAGTTTGCTCACCCACGTCCTTGATAACGGCATCAAGACAGAAGTCGCTTTCAGAATTGCAAAGTTCAAGAATCCTTTTGAATTTCAAATTCAGATAAAAAGCCATGATACCTTCCTCTGCTGAGTTGGGTATCCATCACATAGAAAAATCAGCTCTACATGCAGAGTCTTAAAAACTCTAGATTAAAACATCAGTTCCCTTGGATATACATGAATGTACTAGGTGGATTCTTCCATCAGAAACACATAGGAATTACGGTATACCTAGACCAAGTTAGTAAGGGCCTTAGCTGACTAAATGGAAACAGCAACTCCAGCTGTCCCGCTGTTCCCGATTCAAATCTTATACCCACATTTCATAGGGAATACATGTTTGCTCAGTCCAATTTCCCTCCCAGTGAATTAAAACAGTGAATGTGTGAATCACAATGTGTCCTCATTTTCTTACACAATGTTTTTCCAATACAGTGGAACCTTGACTTACATCATTAATCCGTTCCAGTGGTCTAGACTTAAGTCAAACATGACTTAAGTCAAACAAACGTTTCCCATAGAAAGTAATGGGAAAGCGGATTAATCTGTTCCAGATGATCAAAAAGACCCCCGAAAACAGCAATTCAACACAAATTTGACTGGGATAGGAGATTCCTTCTGGGGATGTAAATGAAATGTCTCTTCAAAGAGAGGAGGAGGCAGTGGAATTATAGTCCACAAGTTATATGCCTCCACTTTTTAATGTTCATAGCAACAATGTCTAACATTTACGTTTTACTGATTTTTAACCTGACATTCCAAGTTCTGAACAACTCTATGCTTACCATTAGAGTCCCACAGCTTTACAGCTCCCCAACTAAAATGCTTCCATTGTGGACCAGACTTCTGCAGCCAGATTTTTTACAAGACTGAGCCGACTGTCTAACCAGCGAGGCCAGGCCCGAGCTCCCGGCCCTTCTCCTCCTACGGCAGCAGCGGCGGCTTCGGTGAGGCCGAGGACCAGCTCCAGGTGCTCTGAGCTGGCCTCGCCGAAGCCGCCGCTGCCGGAGGAGGGGAAGAAGGCAGGAGCAGTTTGGAGGCAGCAGCCGCGATGCTGGGTTGTGGCTGCCGCCCAATTCCGGCCTTGCACCAGGGCTCCGAGATGTAAGTCAAAGCCTGCGACTCAAGTCAAACAGGCCCCTTCTTGCTGCAAGTCAAATATGATGTAAGTCAAGCAGCATGTAAGTCAAGGTTCCACTGTATGCACATTTTTGAATGCTAGATTTGCTAATATAAGAAACATTGCATGCTATTTTGGCACTGAGGACTACTTTGTATAATTTGGCAAAGTGCGTAATCCAAAGAAGAACTAGATTCTGATTTGCAGGGTAAATTGGGAGGTGTAGATTAGGTTGGTTTGCACAAAAATACAGACCAAATAAAATGATCTCCCATCCCAACTTTTTTGCGGTGGTAGCATTATAGTCAGTAGATGACTCTGTCTCCCAAAGGCAGCCTGTAGCCAATTGCACAGGTATTGCACAAGAAAGCATAGTCTGAGAAAGCTCTTGGGAGGGGGGAGAAAAGGTAAATTGTTCAATCCTGTTAAATGTTTTTTTCCCCTCCCTTATATAACAAGCTTTGTTGTGGGGCAATAAAAAGTCAGTTTTGCTCTATTCCGTTGTCACAAATAAGACCATAATTACTTGGCTGTGGATTTTCTGTAATAAAAACTGAATGTTGTTTGTTGTTGTGAATGAAATAACATTCCAGAAGCAATTTACGCATCCTGTGCTTTTAAAGCTGTAATTGTAAAACACATTGGGGATTTTGCACAGCAAAATTGTTCCTAACAAGTAGCAGTGTTGAGAGCGGTGCTCAGAGCTGTGTTTGTTTCATATCTGTGTTCACTGACGTTCATCATGAGGTCCCTACGTGGTATTATCTGGAATATGACTGAGTGTGTGGCTTCCTGAGATTGTGCCTTGCTTCATGTATCACTCAGGGTGGCTGTTTTGAATATTAGTAAAAAGAATAAGATCCATAACCAATAGTGTGTGAGGTGAGGGCGGGGTGTTGGTTTTCCTATCTATAAAGAAATCTATATCTGGGAGAGTGAGTATGCTATTTGTATAAGGGGATATGAGGGCAGGAGGAGACAAACAAGAAAAAACAGCTCTGCCTTGGTTTTTTTCCTGAAATCTGTTGGTGCCGTTCTGTATTATCTTATTGGTTCTCTTCCTGCAATGCTGTGGTAAAATGTGCCATGAGAGACAAGATGGGAAGGAGAAATGGTTTTTCATGCCAGTGTGGTCAGATCGGGGGTGGAGCCTGAGTCTGTGTTTGAAAGGCAATTTCCTGCACAATCGACTGGTAGTGCAGAAGGTCTAGAGTGGGTTGTGAGGTGAGAAATATTGGGGAAACAACATAAGAATGCCTTCCATGACTTGTAGCCTGGTCTTCTCCCTGTCCAGTCCTGAGTGTCTCAGACATCTACTGACCAGATAAGATCAGATTCCAAGGTTCCCAGGCACCCAATCTGTGTTGCTTGAAAGCTCCACTTCATATCCAGGATGCTCTGTTCATTTCTTCAGCTATGAGAGTGGCCCACGGTCCAAGCAAGGAGAGAGTGCCTCAGCTGAAAGTGGCAGAAGACCTCAGTTCATGTTACAAGCCTCTGGTACTTAGCATTGGCAAAAATCTCTCCTGGTACAAGCTGTCCTTCACTTAACAACAAGCAATAACTTCTTCTTCTTCTTAGTAGTAGTAGTAGTAGTAGTAGTAGTAGTAGTAGTAGTAGTAGTAGTAGTAGTAGTAGTAGTAGTAGTAGTACCACCACCACCACCACCACCACCGCTACTATTACAGGAAGTGCTAAAGTTGAAAACAACAAATTGGAAAAATAACAAAACATCTCATTTGTGGATGAAGCACACTTCAGTGGTTCCTGTAATCATTGGGGCTTTGGGAACAATGTCAAGAAATATCACACACTATTACGGGCATTTGGAGACCTCAGAAATACACCCTCAGAACTACAAAAACAAAAACACCCTGCAATATTTGAAACAGCAAACATACTGTGCCAATATGTAATACTGTATATACTGTATTTAGGTTTGGAGTTAAAACTTGTATATTTGTTTTATAATGCCAGTCAATGTTTTTTATAATTTTGATTGACTGTGCCTGGTAATTTGAATAACGATAATAGTGTGCCATCGTGTTAGCTCGAACTTATGGCAATCTTTGTTCAGGGTTTTCTAGGTAGAGAGTACTGTGCTCAGAAGTACAGAGGCATGTGGGAAAACTCAGTTCTCGTCCCCACTTGGCCATTTGGTTACTTAAAATGAGAAGAAAGAGGGCCACTTATGCCATCTTGAGTTAATTGGAGGAAAACTGTATACTGATTAAATAAATAAATAAATCAGCTTCAGGTGATCCTGGGCAAGGAGGCAAAATCTGAAGAATGCCGACCTTTTAATTAGTTACCATTCAGCAGCAGAAACAGGGACAACAGCACACTAGAAAACAGAGGCGATCTTTGGCAGAGCATGGAAAAAGCTGTTTTTGGACTCCCAGAACTCCGAGGGCAGAGAGTTATGGAGTGTTGTCATCCAAAAAGAATGTAACGTTCGCCGGCGAGCAGAAGCAGTTGGAGAGTATATTGGCATTTCAGTGGAGAATAAATGGGCCTATGCTCTGAGTATGAATGGAAAAGCTTGGTCTGGTTCATTAAGAGGCAAGGATACAGCATTTTCTTGAACTGATTCCAGCAGCTTTTCTTTTGAAGTGATGAGGAATGGGTTACGGTGACACTTGCTAGTCTTTGCATATCCTGGGTGCACTGAATGCCTTAATTTTCAGGCTGTATAGTGATAACGTCCTTGTTATCTGCTTCGTAAACCTTACCGCTTTGTGCTGGCTTCCTCCTTCTTGAGGGAGAAGAGATTTTATGTTTCTGGATAAGGCAGGTATTTTCTGCCTGGGGTGTGTTTCGTTATCTCTCCTAAATTTCCTTCATGTCATGAAAATATTTTTCTGTTATTGAGCAAGAGCTAGCTAGATAGCTTGGTGCTTTAGGTATCTAGCTGTAGGGACTGGCAGTGAGATTCCCCAGTGTGTGCCTTAAGGGAAGAGCCAGCCTCTGTAGCCCTGGGCAAGCTGTGCAGTCCCGAGATCCCCTCGGAAGAAGGAAATGGGAAGCCACTTGTGAGGACTCTCTACCCAGAAAACCCAGCAATTGACTTGACGGTACGCTATTATAACTGTAGTTGATTTCAAAAGAAAATTGATACCAATGTGTGCACCAAGTTATCAAGTCTTTAATTTCTAAATATCCAATACCTGGATATATCCCTCTATATCAGCTAAGCAACATTAGCTATCAGCTGTAGTGCGTGTCTGGAGCACACCACCACCATGATGGAACAGCTACCCATTTGGCAAGAAAACATGGCACCTCCACAAATTAAATAGAGAGGTAGACCCTCGGTTGTATTTGCGTGTGAAAATGAAAAACGGCAAAATTATTCTCCTTGCCCTGCTAGAGGGAGAGTTATTTGATGACACTCCTGACAAAAGTCAAGGGCAGGAGGAGTGGTTTGAGCAACTGGCGCCAAAGTGCACAAAAACACTTCTGGGCAAGTAACCCCAGTGGCTCAAAATAATGGCGGTGGACGCTTTGTTGCCTTGATGCCGTTGTGGCACATGTGCTCGGCCTCTCAAAGGTTTAGTTGTGCTCAGAGGCAGCCCAGGGCAATTAATTACACAGAGCATGGGCAGAAAAAACAGTGTTCCTCGTCTGGCGAATTCTCCGTCATGCGTCCGTGCTAAGCCAAGCCTGCCTAATTTAACAAGAACAAAGACGTGAGCAAATATTCTTGTCTGCTGGTGAGTCCGAAATGTGTGTATGAGTAAAAATGTTTTAAGAATCTGAACCTGCTGGATTGGAAGTTGCCGGACAAGAGTTTAGAACACGCACATCAGAAGGGCTCTTGACCTCTCAGCAGCAGGATAGCTCAGATTAAAAGCAATGAAAAAAAATATTGCCAGGTTTTGGTATGGTTGTGTTTAATTTCAGTGAGGTTTTTAGGCAATACATTAGATCCTTTGCAACCAAATAAACCAATAAATTGAGTGCAAAAGAAATGTGAGGATGAGATGGCTGTGTTAGTCTCTTGTAGCAAAAACTACAAAACGCTTTGTGCAGCAAATATTAACAAAGAACATTTTTGTTCCTTAAAGGCCAGTCAGGTTTCTTGGACTGATGCCGGCTTCATCTGAAAGTTTATGCCTTGAGTTGTTACTCAGATAAACACCATATGCCCAGATAATAATTTATGAAGCAAGTTAAACAGTGTCTAGAAATACTGCTAAAAGTCTTAAACTAGGGGAAAGGGGGGCATCCTAAAAATAAAACTAAACCCCTTCCCCCCTACACTGGGGGATTTATTCCAAATGACTGCAGATACATCTCCCTTTGTTTTCATGCACTTGGTTTTGTTCTAGGTCACGTTGTGGGGTTTCAAGAGTGAAGGGGCTGTTATGAGCCCAGTTGTTGACATACTCCAGTACGTGTTTGCAGTGCTAAATACCAACACACATAAAGAGGTTTCTTCTGCCTCTTATTGTCTGTCTGTCTGTCTGTCTCTCATATAACTTTGACCTCAGCCAACTTCATCTTGTCCTTGCGGGCTTCCACCAGTCAAAAGAGGCCATTGCAAATACAGAAAAACTGGCTAAGAGTGAGGTTGGCAAACTACATACAGTGGACACTCGTATAACAAACCGTTTGTATAACATAAAATCTGTACAACATAAAAAATTCTAGAGACGGGGGAAATTTGCTTAACAGAATTGTCTATGGTGCGAATCCATACAACATAAAATGGTCTTGATTAGGGATTACTCTGTTTTCAATGCATTCCTATGGGAAATTTGTATAAAGGAAAATTTGCTTAACATAATTTCATTTGGAACGAATTAATATACAAGATACTACTGGATTTCAAACTGCATATACTGTAGTTTGGAAATGTGCAAGGTCTCTTTGCTTTTCATTATTCCAGGTCAGCTTATGTTTTGTGAGAGGAGCTTTTAAATGAAATGATGGCATGCTACAAGTGCCCATGTCCTTTGGACAGTATGATAGTTTGCCCTCTCCAGAGTGGAAGAGATTCAAATGCATTGGTTTTTTTTTGTTTGTTTTATAGATTCTGTAGCTAATGCATCAGGCCCTTTGCTTGTGGAAATTGCAAAGACTCCTGGCTCGGCTTTGGGAATCACGCTAGCAACAAGCATGCATCGGAATAAGCAGGTCATAATGATTGACAAGATCAAGCCAGCCAGTGTGGTGGACAGGTACGGAGCTGAACTGGGTTGCTTTTCTCCCAGTTGTGTTTTGTTTTTCATTTCCCCACAGCTGAAAATTCTCCCTGAGGAGGCATAGGACCAGGATAAATGGTCCACGCCAGCATATTTCCAAAAGAAGGCATGCTTATTGTTTTGTATAGAGTTGATAGGAACAGTATATAAGACAGTGGTGTTCAGAATGGTTTCTAGGCAATGTTGTATTCTCTGTGTGTAAGGGATTTTTTGGGGGGGGATGGGGGTAAGGAATGGACAAAAATGTGTTAGCAGAGAGCTTGCCACTTCCATCACAAATCTTCCCCTGCAGTCCAAAGACACATGTGTCATGAAAGTAAACCTTAAGCTCACACAAAGTAATAACAAAACTGGCTCTTTGGCTTGAAAACAGAGATGACCACCTCCCCTAGAGTCAGACATGACTGGCACGCATGTGCAGGGGGAACCTTTACCTTTACCTTTACCTTTACCTTTACCTTTACCTTTACCTGACTATATACAGTAGTAGGCCTGAGAGGGCTCCTATAGCCCTCCAAGAAGAGTAGAAGTGAGGAGAGAACCAGGCCCTGTCTGATATGAATGCATGCCATTTCACAATTATTATTCTTCCCCTCAAACACTTTCTGAAAGTTACCTGTGCTCTTCTGTAGATTTTGGATAGCATGCACCCTAATTTCTCATTTCTCTACTGCTCTCTCTCTCTCTCTCTCTCTCTCTCTCTCTCTCTCTCTCTCTCTCTCTCATGTCAGAGAAGGTAAAGAATAAAAGCATGTTAGAATGAAATTTGTTCAACCAGTGGCTGCAGGTTACTTTTCAGCTTGCCTGTATTTCTGTTGTCCCCTCCCTCCCCGCAACTGCAGGTGTGGGGCCCTGCACGTGGGGGATCACATCCTTTCCATTGATGGCACCAGCACAGAACACTGTTCCTTGTTAGAGGCCACACAGCTCCTCACTGCAACATCAGAAAATGTCAAGTTGGAGATACTACCTGCTCACCAGAGTAGACTTCCTCTCAAACCTCCAGATGCAGGTACGTATGCCAAGATGCAGGTACGATATGCCAAGATGGATCTGTGACAAAAATATGCAAGCAGCACAATTTTCCTCTGGAAAATTCCTTTGTTTTCAGCACAAGTCTTTGACAAAAACTATGCAGAGCAGTTGTTGTTTTAAAAGAAGTAGACCTCCCTCCCTCCCTTTGTGCAGGTTCATTGAAATTAACCAATGGATCATTTTGTAGAGGAAAATTCAGAGGAAACCTCTTTGATTTATATTGCAAATTCACCACAAACTTTTATTAAATACCTCCTCACTCAACAGACCAGATTGCTCTCTGTGTCTTCATTTCTTGTGTTACAATATTAGGTATTAACAAAGATGGATCTTTTTAGTGTTTGGGTGAAAAAAGTATTACAGGCCTTTTCAACAGTGGACCCTAATTTTGTTTCAACAAAATTGTGCAGTCATCATCAGACCTGACCGTGGCCTGGAAGTAGAAGTTTACAGGAAAACCCACCCACACAGATCAATACTTACTGTTCGACTCCCACCATCCATTACAGCACAAACTAGGAGTCATCAGGACCCTAAGCCACAGAGCAGAGAGCATCCCCACCTCCACAGAAGCCAAGAAGAAGGAAGACAGGCACCTGAAGACAGCACTTAAGGCCTGTGGATATCCAAAGTGGGCCTTCAACAAAGCAGTGGGCCATCCCAGAAGAACAAGGGATCAGTCTGAGACCCAGACCCAGCGGAAGAACCTGGTCATTCCTTACATGGCTGGAGTGTCAGAGAACTTAAAAGGATTTTTGGCAAACACCCTCCCCAAACCCACAACACATGCGGACTTCTGAAGGGTGGGAGGAAGGGCTCGTAAGGGATGATGTTCACCCCCACATTGGGGAAAATCCATCCTGGTGGGTTAGGAGGGGTGTGATGAATCCAGTTTTTGAACCCCGGTACTCAAAGATGAGGATGTACACATATTATAGTTTTCTCTGGGAGGCCATCTCTTGAATTGCTTTAGGATAAGGATCAAGGGCAATCCTGCCTTTACCCGTTTCTTCCATTGATCTCCCTCCAACTGCCTCCATTGTCTCTCTAACCCTTCCGATCGTGAGCCTAAAGGCCCTCAAGGTCCGCTTCACTCAGCTGCATTCCGCGAGCTCTCCCCCTCGCGTTTCACTTTCTCCTGACTCCCTAAACCCCTGTCTATCATCTTCACAAACTGGATTGCTCTCTTGTCTTCTTTCTTGTGTTACAATATTAGGTATTAACCTCCCTGTGTTCTTTTTCTTGACCCCACCCCCATCCAGGAATCCATCTCACCCCGCAACTCCCTTATCCTCTACTCTCCTGTTTTAACCTCTTGATCCTTTATCTCATTTTCATCATCGATCCTCCCTTCCTGAATGCCTATAGAATTCTCTCTACCCTGTCTTTCATCTTTCCCTGCAATTTTCTTGTCTCCCTTATTCTACTCTCTCTGTTTGAACCTCTTTCTCTCTTTCATCATCGATCCTCCCACCTGAATGCCTTTTCCTCCTGTTTTCTTCTGAAGTTTGTACCCCTACATTTCTTATATCTCTGGCTGCTTCCTACCATTCTTGTTTAAACATACCCCAGATTTCTAATTGTTTCACTACAGCCACATATCCTTCCATAATTGTAACCTCTTGTTCCTTTTTTATATCCTCGTCCTTCTTAGGATCCATCCCTTCCCAGAATATTTTCCCTGGCTGTTCTTCTGACTCTTGACCCTCCTTTCCCTTGCCCAATGATCCTTGATTCATGGTAATCTCCTTCGCGGACGAACCAACATTCTGTGAATCCATCCTCTTGTCGATCTCACACCCTTTCACAAAGAGGAGGTAACATCTCTTGTACAACAGTGCCAGCTGCATGATAAGCATCCTCTAAGAACAAAGAGAAGATGCTTCTCACTTCAGAATTATGGTGTTTATGAAAATTTGATTGAAGGATGAGTCAACTGAGACTCATACATTAATGCACCTGAAGTGAAGATTTCTCTAGTGGGCTGACATCATTTGAACAGAGTCCTCCTACTTCATGTAAACAAGGCCTTGGAGACCAAAAATTAAAGCGAGCAACGAGAACGTTTGAAATTGCAGCCTTGGCTGGATTTGTCTGTCAGAGTTTTGAAAATTCCAATATTCAGCTGTAGAAAGTTCAAAAGAAAAGGATTAGCCCCTTAGCTGCTGAGGTCGCAGTGCAACTGAGAGAGATTTTTTCCTTCCAGCTTCTCCTAAAAAAGGACTGAGGAAAGTGGCCTTCCAGTATAATTAACAGACTTCAACTTCCACCCTCCCACCTCAGCTGATGAAAACCCAAGTCCATAAACATCTGAAGGGTCAAAGATTCCCCACTCCCTATCTTAAAAAAAAAAATCTTGGCATGACTCCCAGGGTGAAAGGTCCCAGGTGTCTCCAGCTGTCTTTCCTATTCTCCTCAGCTTCTAACAGCTTTTTCCTGTACCGGCCATGAGTACATTCAGGTAGAAGTAACTTGTCCCTTCTGTGTCAAAATGGTCAGCAAAGGATTGTATGGAAATTAGCAGGAAATTAGCATGATGGGACATAGTGTGAATTGCTAAGATGAATATTAGAGCACATTTTGGTATGTATCAGAGCTAATTTGAGGAATTTAGAGGGAACAGGCATAACAAGCCAGCAGTGTGGACAATGGTCAGCTAACATTGGTCAGTTATGTCATGTGACATCTGGAAGCTGTGAGAAGCTGAGATCTGGAGACAGAGAGAAGCCATTATTATTCTGATTTATTGCTCTGATGATTGTGCTGATGATCTTAGGATCCCTTTGAGCAATGAAGCTCACTGCTGTTAGGTAGAATAGGAAAAATTAGCTTAAAAGAAACCTTTAATGCAATCAGTTAGCCAGGATTATTTAGATTTCATTATTTTTTAGGGAAATAAGATTATGATTGAGATTTGTTAAATTTTGCTATTTTTTTGCTATTTTTTGAATTCTTATTTTTTCATCTTAAGAATAGAGAATAAAATACTATTTTTGGAAAGTAACATGGCCTCTTGTTTTGAAAAGAACTCAGAGTAAATAAGGAGGATGTGTTTTGGAATGTTTTGCCTCAGAGAAAAGGAAGTCTCTTTACTTTTGAACTTGGCCAGTGGAATCCCTCTTTTGATGTACCATGCAAGGATGAATATACAGAAGTCTAGATTTTCATCTGATACAGTAGCAGGCAAGCCATTATATCCATGGGTTTTAACTTCTGTTGTTTTAACCTTGCACAGTCCGACAGCCATCCTTCACGGATGAGATGCTCGGTACATATTGAACTTTCAGATGCAGCTTAAATGCTGGCAGCACATGGAGCACCAGATATTGCAAAAAGAGGACTAGCTCTCTGACAGAGGCACTGCCATGAGAAGTGACTGCAGTACAGAAGTTATTGCCATGAATAACATAAACAGCCAAGGCCCATTTTCTCTTTGCTTATCCTGTGGGTAATTGATATCAGTCAGAGTAACGGTTCAAGCCAGCCACTTGCAATATGTTGTCTGCTTGTTCTGGTTGTACCAGAGTGCAGGACACTCAACAATGGGTGCAAGTTACAGAAAACTAGATTTCGCTTGAATATCAGGATAATGTCCTAACTGGTACAGCAGTGTGGAAATGGAACCAGTTACCAGGAGAGGTGGGGAGCGCTCGGACAGTGAAGGCATTCAAGAGAAATTTACACAATCACCTGGGAGATATCCTTTGATTTGCACTCCTGCCTTGAACAGGGGCTTGGACTCAATGGCTTTAGAGGCCCCTTCCCACTCCATTATTCTATGATTGCATGAATCTGTATTAGCAGCTATTTTCACTATGTAAACTTTGCAAAGAGAGGAGAACTTCAGACATTAGTATTATTTGATTCAATAACACTTGAATTATTTCCATGTACAGTGTGTGTGTCAAGAGGGTTTTCAGCAGAGGGTTTGGTGGCGGTGGTGGTAACTGGTGGGAAATGTCGTGGAGCCTGGGGCCAAAGTCTGTCATAAAGGTAGCAGGAATTGTTTTGCCTATTCCTTGACTGTTAATGAACAAGAAAACAGTACCCAGAGCCTACTGCCAGAATCTTTGATTTCTTGTCAATTATGTGGTGGGCTTGAGATGAGGCTTGCTTGTTCTTGGCCTATCAATGGTGTCATCCGAAACCCCCCAGTTAATTGGATTGGGCAGGAGTGGGCTGCTTCTGTGGCCATACAAAGCTGTTTCTAGTTGGAGGAAATGGCATAGGCCAAACAAACTGAAGATTTTGTCAAATGAGTAAATCTGGATTAGCATCTTGTTTCAGTGCTTGCTAGAGCGTCTGTTATTAATCACTCATGGTTTAATGGGACACACACCCACTCAGAGTCATAGGCCTGAGAAGCAAGGTTTGAGCCAATGGCAAAATATCATTGTAGTTCACCATACAGGCATAAAAAACTGTGCTGATTTCAACTGCCTTTCAAGCTCACAAAAGTGACCTTAAACACCTTCTTTCAGCTATGGGTTTGTGAGCAAGTTTGCTTTTCCTTTCATATATAGATGTGGATATAGCTGACATTCCCTTTCTTTGTCCTGTTTCTTCTGTTATGCTGGACAAAGTCAAAGTTCAGAAGAGTGACCACCACCATTGCTGGGACCCCTGTGTCAACTACTGTCACACTCACCATCCGGGACACTGCAAGACGCCTACCTGGAACCAAACATCCAGCCAAGATTACTGCAAGTGTAATGCACCCTATTTATAATCTCTCTCCATTCATCTCCACAGCCATAGTCTTGGGTTATCAAGAAGCAGTACTGAAAGGCAGGGTGCCTAAAACAAAATCGAGGCAATGTACTTGACTCCTTTTTTAGAAGTGTTCCCTCAAGTTGTGAAACGGCATCTCCTTGGCATGTTTTGTTTTTGTTTTTATTTTTGGTAATTGTGAGTCTTGCATTTAGCATGTGGAAGATAAACACCTTAGCTCACATATCTAATTGCTGTGGTACATGTCTTTGGAAAAAAAAAACCCATTCTGGGAGTGAAGAACAGGTTAATCTTAGGAAGTGTGCATACCCTTTAATGCCAGATTTATTCCAGAGTATTTGGCAATATTTATCAAATCGCTTGCTCCCATGGACTAGCTCTTTGCCAGGCATTCCCACTTCTTTGCTTATAAACATGTATTTTTTCTACTTAAAACTTCCTTAAAGCACCCCTAGCTTAGAAAAGCCGTGTTTTTTTTAATTATAAGCTTCAGAATCCCCAACATTAGTAAGGCTGGCTTGGAGCTGGGGTGGGGTGGATATTGAGGTGTCGGGCAGTCTTAAAAAGTAACTTCTCCAACACAGGGATCCCAGTTTTCTTTGCCTTCCTTTCCACTGTTACCTCCCTGTGCCTTGGCTTACACCCAGTAGCTGGGGAGGGGGTCTGTCTCTTCTCTCTCTTGCCTACGAAATGCAGATTACAACTTCAGCCTTTGAATAGGCATTCCCATGTGGCTTTGGTGGTCCATGCAGTATATGAGCAGCAGTCAAGACATGCGGCAATGGCTGAATCTTTTAATAATTTTTTCCCCTCAAGGAAAGTGAGTGAAAGGAAGCTGGGGGAATCTCTTCAATGACTGTACTGGGGAATCCCCTTTATTAATGTGAAATTTGGCAGGTTTAGCTCTTTTGTGTGCCAGCAAATGTGCTGGTATACCGAGAAGAGGAGTAACGTTTTGAAATAAGCATTGTCCTTTAGACGGTGTTGGAGACTGGTAAAGAATTGCTGCTTAGCTGCACTTTTTGGTGTTCTTTCATCAACTCCTATGCTATACAAAATGGGCACAGATTATTCGTGACTGAAATAGGTGGGCATGGATCAGCGTTCAGGCTAGCAGTCTTGGCGCAACAGGTTCTTTGAGGATCTTTTTTAAAAAAACTGGCTCTGTGTGTGTGCTTTATCCAGCTCTCGTCGCTGCCAACTTTGCGTCGCCCACAATGAACATGTCGGGGTTTGCCTGCCAGAATTCTAATACTCTACCTCGGAGCAACCATCCCATGAGCCCAAGAGCCACCATGTTGAGGAGAAGACAGAGGAAGAAGGAGCACAAAAGCTCACGTAAGGTTTACGGCAGAGGTGCCAAAAGTTTTTGTAAGGAGGGCAAGATTTGGTGGCTGAGAATGTGTCAGGGGCCGGTTGCTCCCCGACCCTGCAACCCCAATGCAAGTGTCAGTGCTGGCGGAAGATTTTTTTTTTAAAAAATGGGGGGAGGGAGGGGTGGGCCAGCCAGCCGCGGGCCACTCAGAATGGCCTGAAGGGCCGGATTTGCCCCCCCCCCCGGGCCGGACTTTGGGCAGGCCTGGTTTACTGGGACTTGTTGGGCAGGGGAAGTAGGGAGACCTGCTCTGCCTGGCGTTCCTCGGGATTATTGTTCCTGAAAGTGCCTCACAGGCCCTTGCTCTCTCTGGTTGTTTCCTTTCATTCCTCAGGAGAACTCACCACCTTTCAATCCTCCTCCCATATGGGAGGTGTGCCAGGTGGGTCCCCTTGTGCTAACATCATGCTTTCCTCAAGCCACAAAGGTCAGATGAAATAGATTTAGAAGTGTTGACTCCCACTGTTTTTCAGATCCCCTTACTGATTTTTTTTTCATCTTTCACATCTGGTTTGTGTCAGTATATAAATAAAGTAATCAATTCAGACTTTAGCCTCTACAGGAGTGGTAGTGAACCTTCGGCATTCCAGATGTTTTGGACTACAACTCCCACAGACCTTTGTCATTGTTTGTACTGCTTGGAATTCTGGGAGTTGTGGTCCAAAACCGTTGGAGTGCTGAAGGTTTACTTCCACTGCTCTACAGTATATAAGTGTTGTTAAAGACTTCCAAAGCTGGAGTGGCTTTAAATTAATCACTTCCTCTTTGCAAATTCAAGCAGTTTCATGACTTCCCACTAACTACAGCAAGGTAGTTAATAATCCTAAATAATCTTTCAGTGATTTGTCCCATGTCTTGTGCCCTTAGCTCAAGGGTGGCCATATTTGTGAAGTTCACAGGCCACACAGGCCCACCCCTGGACCTTTGAGGGTCTCGCTCACTCCAGTACTCTGCAAACCCACCCAACACCCCATGTTATACTTGCTCTTGCTTACAAAAAAAAAACCCTGCATCTTCTGGCAGCAAAATAAATTGAATGTTCTGGGTATGTATGCGTGGGGACACCCCTAGATAGCAGAAGTGGATGACATCATAATCAATACTGTATTCATTTCCATTATCTTACCTTTAGGTGGTGATGATGGGCATTGTTGGCATCCGCGGCAAGTACACTTGAGAGCCTGGATGTTTTTAATGTCTCATTGTTTGCACTGTAATTAAATAATTACTTAGCTAAGCAGTTTTGGGAGTTACATGAATTCTGGATAGAGAACCAAGGGGCAACAGGGCACCAACAGTTCTGGTGTCCAAGGTGTCCCTCATATCCTATATCACCTAGTTGGGCATATGGAAGGATTTAAGAGTAATTTTCTCTTTAATACTTTCTTCTCAGCCAGATCAGTATTTCCAGGATGTCTCTTTGGTTCTCCTCATCAATATGTCCATTCCATTATTATAACACTGATAATTAGAATAGTGATAGTAGTAAATGTTCTGCATTTCCAACTAGGTCTGAAAAGGATGGCCAGTTAAGCCATTGAATTCTGTTGGTTCTCGTTGCTACACATTTCTGGGTTGTTCGGTGAAGAGTGGTAGATGTTAAATGCTCATTAGACTTTATGAAATAACATCACTCTGCCCTTTGGTAGCTCTGGAAGCCAGTGGTGTGTGTGTGTGTGAGAGAGAGAGGGGTGTGTGTGGAGCAGAAAACAAATCATTGTCACCAATCTTCCACAAGAGTGTGTTGTTATGTTTTGACCAGGTCTTTCTCATTTCAGTGTCCCTATCCTCTAGCACTGTGGGTCCTGGTGGGCAGATTGTTCATACGGAAACGACAGAGGTGATCCTAAGAGGAGACCCCTTGAATGGCTTTGGACTCCAGCTCCAGGGGGGTATCTTTGCTACTGAAACATTGTCCTCGCCTCCTCTCATCCGATTTATTGAGCCTGACAGCCCAGCAGAAAGGTTAGAGACCTTGCTCTTGGGTATCATCCGATGATGATCATGTTGTCTTTGGTTAATGGAGGTGTCTTCCCCCTGTAGAGGTCGTTTCATTGTTACCTTCCCCTGAATTCTAATTGTTCTTGACTTTGAGCTTGTGTACCCATCAGGAAACAAGAAATAGGAAGCTCATGCCTGCCATAAAATATTTATCAAAAACCTATCTGTTTATGTCCTATTTTTACACGCCTTGCTCTATTTCCTCGTTACGGTGAACATCATCATTTTGAAGATTCGATGGGCGGGGGAGGTTATTTTATTTCTTGTAACCCTACTCAGATGTTAGCAATCAAAAGCAGCCTCCCATGAAATGGTTGCAGTTCGTTCAAATGATATTGTAATCTTCTTAATGGGGGCTCATGCCTCAATCAACCCAAAGGGCACTTTGCTTTATGGCCTAAATTTGACCACTACAATCAGAATAGCACAAGAAGGAATAAGGTATTTTCATGTTATATCCATCATCTGAAGTACAGCCGCAAGCTTGCATCTTCTTTGCAATGGCAATGTTTTCTACAAATAAGTGAGAATGCCCAGCCGAATGCAATTAGCAGTATAAGCTGGAATAAGGACCCCATTGTGTTCTCTCTCTTTCTCTCACACGTACTTAGTATTCTTATCTAGTTATAGCATAGTGCATTTGGATTTTCTGTCTGTTTAGGAAAGTCCACAATATTTTGTGGACTTTGTCAGGTGAGTAACAGTTCTCCATTATTTTTATCATTCATAGTCTGCATTTATTTTTCGGCCACCTTTTCAATAGCAGGTGTTACTGTCAAAACTCCTACTCTACCACCACCCCGCCAGAACTATCTGGAAAATAATTATAACATTGATAGTACCATGGATTGGGTTTGCATTGTGTCACAAGGTGTTTGTCAGTGAACCCAGATGACATTTGAGCTGGTTCTTTTCTGGGTGTGGAGTTCATTCCCACTCAGGTTGAGTTTTGCCTTTGTAAGATACCTCAACAGCAACAGTGTTAGACCTGACGAAAAAGAACATGTTTGCCTATTGCTGCTCTTCTTTCCTGTGCACATGGCTGAGGTGGTGTCTGTACAGTCATTAGTTTTAGCGGAGAAGGGATGGAATAAATAGATCAAGTTGATGATCCAGGGGGCTTGGAATCTATCCAGTTCCTCAAATGCTTTTGCCAAGCCTTAAGCCAAAGCTATGCATCATTGCATGGGCTTGCCTGAAGCGACCGAGTCCTGTGTGTTATTTCATTTCCCCTCTTCTCTAATGCCCAGCTGGAAAGATTTGTGGCTTGCTGGTTCTTGGTTTCTTTCATTTTTGATTGTGGGAATAGGCTGCATACAGACTAAGTAAGTTATGCTGAGGCCCCACTGAATCTAAGGACACATCAGTTAATTATGTCTATTTTTTCACATTGCATTGTGGATGTTGATTTTTTCCCCCCTCTGATGGCCAGCACAGTTACCTTTGCTTTTCATGATGCTTATTTATTGATTTACCCCACCTTTCTCCTTAAAAATTATATACAGGTTGGCTTGCATAATTGAAAAGACAGTATTTAAAAGTTAAAAACAAAAATTATACAAATATTTAAATGCATTATTTAAAGATTATGTTAAAAACAGTTAATAAAATCAGTAGCAAAAACACATTTTAAAAGCAAGAAAAGACAAGACAAATTGTTAATACTCATTTAAAACCATAAAGTGTATTGAATTATCATGTTTTAAGGTCATACTGGAAGTATATTGGCCAAAATTCAATAGAGTTTTTATGCTAATATAACACAGTTCAGTGTGCAACTCCAAATGCTTATAGTAACCTCTTGATCTGTGGCAATTTACCAATAAAGAATTACACCAGTTACATTATGTAAATCAGTGTAGATTTGAATGTTGGATGTAATTGTTCGGCGGCAAAGAATCTGTGCTAGCTGTTGAGAGGATGAAGATTTTACACCATAAACCTAGGCCTTTTGTTACTTTTGCTGTTGTCAGCCTCTCCAGCCACTAAATAAAGTCCCTGGCTCTCCTAGCACAGAGACTTCACATGTAGTTTCTGTTTTCTAATGATAAACTATCCATTGTGCTTTTGCTAGGAGGGCAACACTTTTGAGTTTACAGCCAGTTCGTCTATTAAATCAAACGCTTCTGCTTTTCTTGCTCCCAGCATTTTTATCAGGAGTTTATCTAGAATCTAGATAAAGCTAAAAACATAATCACTCCTAACGGATCCACATTTGACAGAGTGCTAGCTCTCCTCTGAGATGTAAATCCATATTAAGATCCTGGAAGCTTGTATAGATTTGTTCCCTTTGGGTTCATCTGGTAAAAGGGACCACTCTTTTCTATTCAAAGCATGTTTTTTAACTGTTGAACAATTAAAGAGCTGGATAATTTAAGAATTTCTTCATACTGCCTGTTCCTCCTCATGGCACAGTGGTTAAATGCCTGTAATGCAGGTAAAACTGTTCTCATGACGTGGTCGTGGGGTTGAAACCCAGGTAGCTGGCTCATGGTTGACTCAGCCTTCCATCCTTCCAAGGTTGGTAAAATGAGTACCCAGCCTGCTGGGGGGGGGGGGCATTGTGTAACCTGCATAATTAAATTGTAAACTGCCCAGAGAGTGCTTAAGCACTATGGGGCGGTATATAAGCAGAACACTTCATGATGCTCCCTCCTTGACTTGTGAAAATGCACACCGAGTATCTCTTAGTTCACAGGAAATCGAACCACGTTTACTGAAATTTGGCCTTACCATAACTCAGGTTCCCATGTCATCCCTAAGAGTACTGTTTCTTTATTACCTTTGTGACCCCACCCTCTCCCCCTGCCCCAGCTTAAATAAGGTGAGGTAGAATGTAAATTGTGTGAAGTAGTCCAGAGTTGTCCACAGAGCTAGGAAGGCTGCAATGGTTGCCACAACAATGTGCCCAGTGGCAGTCCAAATGGAAGGCCATTTGATTCCTGTCCTCATCAAGGCTGCTTCGTTTCAGGTCAGTGCCTCACATCAGGCTGTGTTTAGAAAGTTAATTTAGTGTGCCTTTTCAGAGGGATGCCGTTCAGCGTCTTATTTTGTGCATCTCTGGAAATTAATTGGTCTCCCATCTGGTGTCCACTCAGAAGTGCTCTGTGATGAGAATCTTCTGAAGGAATACCTGAGTTCTCTGTTCCTGCTGGAGGCTGTTTGGAAATTTATGATCTCCAAAATGTTCAGTTGGCAAGCAAAAGGCAAATAGGATGTCATATGCAATTGCATGTTTCTTTTCATACCCCCCCCTCCAGACTGCTTGTTGGTTTATTTCCTTTCACTGAAAAGCTGCACCAGAAGATTATGGGTTCAAAGGGCCAGGGGAAAGCTCTTTCCTCATTTTCTTGCATTTTTCTCTTTGAAGCCCCATTGTATGCCCAGAGTGGAAAGGTGGACTCTAGGATCCATAGGGTTTGCCATTTTTAGATTATTGTTCTTTTATTGTTAAGGCATAAGGCATTTATGACAAGAGAAGCGGCTTGCAGGGATAATCTTGAGCTGCCAAAGACAGAAAGTGAAATAGTAAAGAATCTCTTTCTCAGTCCACCCCCACCCCCGCATACCAAGAGAAGGATATTGTCAGTTGGGTGTCATCCCAAGATTGCAAATTTATAGAGGATGAAGAAATAGGCATAGATCCAGCCACCATGCAAGTGGGATGGTGCACCCGTAAGCCTCCATCGTTCTCTTGTACATCTAGGCCTCGGGCATCTCTTGACCACTGTGGGAAAAGAATGTCAGACCAGTAACAACTTTGATTTCATCCTCCCAGGTTCTTATGTGTCTGTCATCTGTTCTCCTTGAAGCTCCCCCCCCCCACACACACATATTAAAGAAATATAAAATATGTTTGATCAGCGTTCATAATAGGACTGAACGTCCACACCACGGGAAGTGATACTTCTCTTTGCAGCAATTTGAACTACTGGAACAAAGTATAGAGTTTCCATGAAACCTTTTAGAATTGAACTTTACTGGGTGGTCTCTAGCCCTGCTATATGATTCAAGTGCTGCGCAACCTACATACCACCTATGACACTGACACTTCAATAGCAAAACACATCAGTAAAGCTCTGCCTCCCCTCACCCTCCTCCTCTGCTATAACCCAATATCGTGCAAATGCTTTTTATGCTTTGTTTCAGTAAATGTTGCTTTTCTTTCCAAGAAGTAGTAAAGAGCTTTGTGGTAGCAAAGCTCCCTTGGTTTTGTGTACACTACTGTCAGGCAGAGTGAAATAGCTGCCCCAGGAAGCAAAAGCAGAAAGAAAGAGGGGGTGGCATGATGAAATACCGAATAGAGAAGCTCAGATGAGAGGGAATTTTTTAAAAGCCAGTTAATGCAATGGGTATTTCCCACTCACATGAGGGTGCTTCAGAAGTTAGCTTAAACTGATTGAAGCAGCAGCTACTACTGCCATTCAGTATAAGAACTGAACAGGAAGGGGTTTACCTGAAAAGGGGTGAATTTTGCCCATTCAGCCACTGATAAGAACATCTGATGATGTGGAGTGTCAGCTGATTTCCAGTGTACCAGTTCAACACTTTAAAGAAGGATCGGGCAACTTTTAGACCATCCAGCTGTTCTGGTGGCCCTTAGAGTCATGGCTACCAATTTTTGCAGCATGTCACCAAATTAAAGCACATGTGTGTTGTTAAAAACAAACCACAGAGGGACACATGCCTTTCTTATTTTAGGCAGTTAAGGCAATATAGGACAATAAGTGGTTTCCCAATATATGCACTTGATGTTGCCATTGTGCTTCCAAATTTTCCTGCGAGCTGGAGATTACAGCCGTCAGTGGAAGGTATAGAGCTTAACTTTCCCGTCATACCCATCAAAGTTGCCTGTTTCCAGGCAGTTATGGAATAACATGTTCACATGCTTCTGAGATGCAGAATTCTAAACAGTTTGGAATCAGTTTATACCAAGGGCTGTCTTTATTCCTATGCTTTCAGGAAGGGACATTACAAGGGACAAATGGTTACTCAGTTTTCTGAGGCACTGAACCACTGAATTGAATCTAGCAAATCTCACTCTTATACTAATTGGAGGACTCTGTAGTGCATTAATCTGGACACCAATGGACTCAGGCATAATTCATGTGACTCCTGTGGCATTAGACAGGGTATCAAGGGAAGAAAAGCTATCATTTCCTTAACTTGTCATGCATCCCTGATTGTAAGGATTTTTTATAGGTAGAAGACAGATATTTTATTTAAAATCAAGACCATTTTCATAAGAATTGCCACTTAAGTTTGAACTTATCTGAATATTTCATAGAACTCATCAGGATGAAGATGTGTTAATACGTTATGAATGTTGCTATCAGCCTCAGAGCCTCAGAACTGTGCAGTCTTAATCTGGGTTGCCCAGCAATGCTGCTCCTCCGATTGACCTCTTTGGAAAAGGAGTGCCATGTCTTCCAGTGCTTACCATTCCTGATCTGTCCCACCCTCTCCATCATTTCCACCTGCAGGTGTGGCCTCCTTCAAGTTGGAGACAGAGTACTTTCCATCAACAGCATTGCAACGGAGGATGGGACAATGGAAGAAGCCAACCAACTTTTGAGGGACGCAGCTCTTACTAACAAGGTTGCGCTGGAGATTGAATTTGATGTGGCAGGTATGGATATGAATGTTAACCATAATCCCAAATTCCCCTTTAAAAATGCATTTCCCCACCACCACCACTTTGATTGCCAGAATTTCTTGGCAAATGCATATATATTTGTGAAGCTAGAGTCAGTGGTTTCCCCCTATCATTTTAATGTATACTTTGAACAACCTAGAAAAAGCCAAATACACCAATGACAAGGAAGCAGCTGCAACAGAACTGCATTAGGAAATGGGCCTTAGCTCAATGCCAAAGCATATACTGTAGAATTGATCTGTGTCCCCTCTCCTAATGCATGTGCAACCTGGTTGTGATTAGGGGGAGAGATTGCTGTAAACAAACCACAAAGTCCCATCTGCTCATAACAATAAAATGACAGTAGTACAATAAAGCTGTAACGTAGCGAAAGTATTGTCTCACCCATACTACTTGACACTGTATTTCACCATGCTGTGTTTCCCTTACACACATTCTCACAACTTCTTTGCCACTCTGTGTGAGCTATGATTTCCAAATGCAGTAATTGACAGGTGTGGTGTTTACCCTTGCACGCCCTTAACTGAAAGTTCTTCTAAGCAGTTTACATTCAAATTCTGCCCTTTTACTATTCTCAAACCTCTCTCATCTCTCTCCCTTAATTTTTCTTAACCTTATCTTCACATCCTTATCTTTTCTCCTTCTTACCTTTCTCTTCACAAACCTCAGGCTGAGCTTTTTAAACTTGTGGGCTCTGCCTCCACACTCCCTCATTGGTCCACAGTATAAACCTTTCACGTTCTCCTACACAAACACTTTTAACTATGAAGAGGGTAAATGCCACAATCGCATTCAGAGGTTCATTAGAGGTTCACTCTCTGTTGCAATTATTCATTTAATCAATAATTATAACTAGTTGTATGAAATCCCCATGCAGAAACTACCAAAAACTACTACTTCTGGTAGTGTTCTGGATATCTCCACTTTATTATGAATTATGTATTAATTTCAACTACTGCCAATCATTCTCAGACATGTGCTGTACTTTGGCAGTTTATGATGAGACAAGAAGATAAGATGAATGTTTCCCTTGAAATGTTTGGGTGAGGTGCCACCCTGCCATAGTCCATGAGACACCTGCTTTGCTGACTTTAAAGATGGTGCATGCAGCAAGGCAAGGCAAGGCCCACAGGAAGAGGTTTACAGATATTATCAATTCTACATCAAGCACTTTACATGTGGGCTATAAACCATGAAGCAGCCCTTAGTCCTTTCATATTCATGGCTTATCATACATCATGGGGATTTATGGGAACTCTGGAGCAATAGCTAGCAAAGCAATGCAAAAATGCAACTCCTCTGTGTGGTGCCTGTGATCAAATTGATTGCTTTGTTTGTTTTGTAGAATCTGTCATTCCTAGCAGTGGCACCTTTCATGTGAAGTTACCCAAGAAAAGAGGTGTGGAGCTGGGAATTACTATCAGCTGTGAGTATTGCTAATCTCTCTCTCTCTGACATACATGCACATGAAAATCTAAAACTAGTGTATCTGGGATGATTTTATGTATCAGGAAATAGGCTGATAAATCTTCAGTAAGCAGTTTTTTCCAGTGTTCTTGGAGCATATATTCTCTATTCTAAGAGGAAATGTTTTCTGGCAATCCTGGATACTGAATGGTTATTCTGATATGCTGAGGCAGCTGCCATCTTTGAAGTACCATGCTTGAAACTCATGACCTAAAGTGCATAGAGTTGCTTCTCCTACTAGAATGGCTACCCCTATAGCTCTACTTGCTATTCTTGTTAAAAACATAGAGTGGTTTCCTGCTTCCTCTATGAATATCCAGATTGTCCTCACTTGGGTTCCTCTGAGATGGAATAGCAGTTCGAAAGCATGTAAATCCAGGTAGATAAATAGGTATTGCTGTAAAAAGTGGGAAGGTAAAACAGTGTTTCCTTGCAGCCATGCCGGCCACGTGGCCATGGACTTGCTCAACACTGGCTCTTCGGCTTGAATACGGAGATGAGCACCGCCCCTAGAGTCGGACACGACTAGCACGCATGTTCAGGGGAAACCTTTACCTTTACCTTTATTCTTTCAGTCTGTAGTGGATCTGTTTGACCCCATGAGCTTTCTGATTATAAACTGGCTCTCTCAAATATGTAATTTGGTTGAATCCCAGTAACTCTGGTTTTAATTTTCATCCAAAAGCCGTAGTTTTCAGCTAACCATAGCATACATCGTGCTTGTAACTAGCAACAGGACTCCTTTGGCTGTATTGAGTGACTGTTATTTGACAATGAGTTTCCAAAGGAACATACATAAAAATGCCAAATGGGTATACATTGCTAGTCTTTTGGCTGGTTGTAAAACAAAAGCACTAGTGGCTGATTTTATGGGGCTCTTGCGAATATGACATTTACAATTATAAAATGTACAAGAAAAAAGAAGAAGCAATGCTGTAAAATGGTAATAAAACTTCTGATGGTATTTCATTAGACCTGCCTAGATGCTCAGAGTACGTGAGAGAGAGTATTTTATTGGTTGGTGGATCTAACATGTGGCAAGTGATGCGTGCAACAGAATGTTGCAGCATGGAGTGCTTCTGTTCAGTGTTCCAGTCAGCCAGCCTCCTTCTCCTGCTCATCTCTCTTTTCCATGCTCCCTCCTATTTGATTTTATATCTCTTCCTCCCCAGCTGATATTCTTTAGGGACTGAGCACTGTTAGATCTTACTGGGTCCTGTATTTATCCCCATTCAAAAATATTTTTTCTGCTTGTCTCCTCAAACGAATTGAGGCCCCCTGTCTTGTGTACAGACATGCTGGTTGACAAGGATTGAAACTAAAACTGCTGCAACTGCTGTCAAACATGGGGTGAGATACAAATAGTGGTCTTAACTGTCAAAAATTATTTGGGAGTGCTATTTTATTAATATTCATTTATTTAGTTAACTGATTTCTGCTCCACCATTTATAAAAGGGATCCAAAATGACATATGTTGCATAATATATAATTTTGTTCAATAATTATTAATGACCACCCAATACACAGTATAATGTATATAAAAGCATTTGGACTTGTTAATAAATTAAAGTTAATTCAGAAATTTTCCTTTTAATGCAAGAAAGCTTTCATCTGAGCATTTAGCATCTTCCAGTAGCATACTGTGCTTAACTCAAGAGCAGGCAAGTTAAGTGGGAACTACTGCACCTCTGAATGACTTTTGGTTGATGTGCAAGAGCTCTCTTCAGGTATTATGCAAATACATCTAAGGGGCATGGGGCTTCCATGGCCCCAACATCCCTGTTGTTTCCCAGCGTGGCAGAAGGAACTCTGAAATGGGTTTCATTTGACATTCATCCAGGCATGGGTGAATGGGCACTTTTAGGAATAGGTTCCACCATTCTGAGAATAGTTCTACTCACCTGGAAGCAGGTATTAATAGAAACTGTGGATTTTTTTTTTGCCAAGAATGGGAAGAGGGAGGGCCAGACCAGGGGATACTGGGATCACTGAAATTATTGACTCTTTCTACATTTCTCTGCCTTAGTCAATAATTATGCCCTCGTAAGAGTTTATTGAGTTCGTGTTTATTATTAGTCTAATGCCTCCTGCCAATTACCTTTTTACTTGCTCCTATTGTTCTCACGTTTTAATCCTTTTACAATTTTGTGTGAACCGCTCAGAGTTCCCTTTGGGAAATAGGCGTGGTATATAAGTGTAAAAATAAATAAATAAATAAATAAATAAATAAATAAATAAATAAGGTAGACAGGCTTACACAACACAGGCTCTTTGGCTTTAAAACAGAGATTTAGCACCTCCCCTAGAGTCGAACATGACTAGCACGCATGTGCAGGAGGAACCTTTACCTTTTACCTTTTTAAGACTTCTCTGACTATCTATGGTATAACAATACTATGAACAAAAAGGCTTTCTTACCTTTAATTTAAACTGTGATCCAATGGCCTTTATTGAAGCGGCCTGCTGTAGCCTAGATAGGATTGCTTTGGGGTAGAGGTGTGATATGCTATTTAAAGGTGCTATCCTCACATTGAAACAGTAGACATTGAAACAGTAGACAGTAGGGTCAAGTGATCCTATTTGGCAGCCCAAGCAGGTGAGTGATCTCTGAACAGAGGGAGGTAGTGCAAGGCTCCTCCAGACCATTAGGCTAAGCATCCTTCTGCTTAGTTTACTTCCCCATCCTCTCTCAGTGCTGCTGGAGAGAATCAGGAGGTAGCAACAGGGGAAACACCAAGCAATGTGCCCTTGGCAGTAAGGCAAAGGAAGATGACTAACAGCACCTGATACATATGCCTCTCTGCCCAGGCCAGACTATCCAGCAACTGCAGAGGAGTGCTAGAAAGGTATTGGAGGTGGGGGAATGCAGATACACCAAGGAGCTGCAAGAGGAGGAGGAGGAGGAGGAAGTGGCAGGCTATTGGTTTAAGAACAGCCAGAGGCTCAGTGCAGACTGGTGGATTCTGTTTCAGTGAAAAGTTTTAAACAGGTTGGATGGTCATCTGTTAGGGATGATGTCGCTGTGAGTTTTCTGCTTCATTGAGTGTGGGGTGTTGGGCAAGAATTACCCTTCCAGCTGTAAAGTTCTATGATTGTGCGATTTTATTGATTTTCCTTTCCTTTCCTTCAGAAATTGCTGCATGTATTAGTCAGATCAGTTAGGATACAAATATTTAGAGAACAAATATATAGCTTTGTATGGATGTCTTCCTTCCTGGCCATTCTTTTAACTTAGTGGAGAAGAATTACAATTTTAATAGTACCAGTGGCATTTTTATTCTGCTCTTCAGTTGTGATTCAGACTTGTCTTTTGTGTATTTGTGTTCCTCTTCACTCACTTATCCTTGAATTCATTTTAATGGTTCTTTCTGTTGTTTTGAATACTTTCTTTTTGTGACGTGGCTTTATTAGGCTCTGTTTAATTATACATTTCCTAAATGCTCTTTTGTCTCAATCAATACCGGAAGGTGTTTTATAACAGGTGGAATCACTGGTTCGTGTGAATTATGTGCTCAAACTCTTCCGAGGGGAATAATTTCCCAGTCCATTGTCGTTATGCATCCTATTAAAAATACAAGTGGACATGTGTTTTGAGACAATGCATCCATCATGCCATAAAGAAGCAGTACCCTGGTTCCTATACAGAATGTGGAACCTGTGTGACTCTGGAGAAGTGGGAAAAGAGCACCATCATCACCTTATCTCTGGATGTTTTACAAAATGCTTTGTTTCAACCTTGAACCCTTTCTTCTTCCAGGACTCTCAGGAACTGATATACCACTAGCTCTTTTAGTCTAGACATGTACAGTCCAATTAGGTCACTTGAGGTCAGGAGGAGCGATATGCCATTTGGGCCACGTCCCAAACAGCAAGACAGATGTTGGTCTGAATGAGTCTTCAGTCTCTGGAATAGCCCTATATGTCCTCTACAGTTAAACACGATGATCAGTACTGAGATTGTCAGCAGACTAGCTAAGGGCATTAAAATAAAATGGGATTACCTATTAATCCAGTTATTGGGAGGAGAAAGATTTTGCTTCCCAGCCTGCTGCTATAGAAACAGTGAAAGAATGAGAACTTCCCCATCCTGGAATTGTGGGGGAATCATGAAATGATTCCACAGAAAGTTCCTTTAAGAACTATTAACAGTATTTCCAATATGAAGAGTATGATGAGTTACTGATCTGTAGAATATTTATATAGAGAAAAATGTTATCATGTGTCAAAACAAGAATTATAACATGAATAGAATAATGGGTTGCATTAGGGTTGGGTGTGCTCCAGTGCTTTTCTTCAGAGAATATGGTAACTCTTAGGTTTCATATCAGAGAGGATAGGTGGTTCAAGAGAGGAATCAGAGAAGCCATTCATGTGTGTACAGAAAACCCCTCTTTCAACAGGGTTATGGGATTTAGGCACACTGTCCCCCATTTATCACGCTGCTCTTTCACCGATCCACAGACAAATCAGAATCACTTCCCACCTCCATCAGGAAGGCCACTGCTAATGACCCATCCTTAACGGAAGGACGGCATAGATGTGACTTTCACATTCCCCAGGCCATTGTCCATTTAACAAGCCTATTCAGACCAGAATGGGGTGAAACCAAGGTGAACTATAAATGGAAACCTGCCACCAACTTTCCTCAGACTGAAGAAGCTACTTGGATGAGTAGTGAGATGTTTTAATGCCAAAAGAAAAGTCCAGTTGCCACGACAAATCAAAATCACTACATATTTGTCAGTTCATATTTGCCAGGGGTCATAGTGTTTGCCAACTATGAACCGATGAATTAGCAATTGTGAATAAATGTTGCAGTTGGTTTTTAAAGTCATTCCTATCTCTTGCCTTAGCTGCCTTGTGACCTACTAGACAGGAGGCTCCAATCGACTAGTGATAGAGTCCTTTTTATAATTATTAATCTCCTCATCTGTGATCATTCTTAGTGATCAGTAAGTTGCTGATAATTAACTGTCCTGTTTTCTTAACAAGCATGACTGCTGTTCTTCAGTCATTAATTAAGTAAATAATGCTAAGGCTGCGGGGAGGCATCCACAATGACTTTTGTACTGGCAACTCCCACCACATCATGGTCCTTTTTCCCACCATCGCCACCTGTTCAAGCGGGCATGAAGAAACCTTTGGTATAACAAAAGGAAGATCTACAGGAAGTATCTGATATGAACTGCAAGATAATAGAAGCAAAACAACAAGATCAACATTTCAGGGCTGAATTAAGTGAAAGCCAGCTGGAAGGAAACCCGAGTGAATAGCAAAGGCAGTAGCTTGCCAAAGAGAATCTAATTTGGCTAATAAGATCTTTTAGGGTTAATTGAGTAGTAATTGACTCCTGAGCAGTCTTCCTTCTCCAAATTAGCTCATATCTTTGGCATTTGGCGAGAAATATTGCAAAACACTAGGCACCATATGGGGCTAATTTTATCCAACCTTTTTCTAAAGAAGGGTATTCTTTGCTTAAAATTATTAATCTTGTTATTACAAACGTGCTAGTTATATATGATAATTATAAAGTAAACTGAATTGTTGCCCATTTTATTGATACCTGATCTGGAAACTCTTTAATTATCACTATGCTAAAGAGCTTCCTACATGTATACTGTTACATCTAAATTAAATATCATATGGCCTATTTGAAAAGGGTAATTCAATTATTTCACAGGTAAAAGTTATCAAGGGAAATATTAATTTCTGCCATGATGGTATCTTCTTCTGAGTTTCTTCCCTCCCTGATGGTAATAAGTGGGCCATCCCATGCCACAGTCACTTATGATTATGTATTTGAACGGTAACATTTGCGTCACATGCACCTTGAACTTGTAGTTATTTTGTTTGGGAAAAGGTAATTCGGACAATTATAGGAACCAAGGCAGAAGAGCAGTAATAAGGTGGTCAGAAGTGCCCTTCAACAATTCCATCTTGATCACTGCGAGGAAAGTCATTTGTCTAGGAGCTGGCCAGTGTTCACATCTCCACTGGGCCAGTGTGGCTGAACTGAATCTTTGCCCCCTCTCCTAAAATGACCTTTGCCATCCATTTTGCTTTCCCAAATTGCTTTTTCCAGCCACTTTTCATCTCCTCCACATCACTATTCCTATAAGGATCAGAGGCCAGACTCCACAATGGCCCTTCTTGACTTCATGTTTCCTGTCCTAATGTAGAATAACATGGCAGACACCATGTTATTCTAGTTTAGAAGATATAAGGAAGATTTGTGGTACAATGGAAGTCCAGAACTTTTCCTCTTGGGAAAGATAAAGATGCAAATATTTGCAATTATCATAGTGTGTGTAATGCCTGTGAAATACCTGTGCTGAATGGTAGATTGACTCTTAGCAGTTCTCATGTACAGCCTTTCGTTAAACTGCAAGTTCCAAAAGCAGGCATAACCTAATGCTTTGTATATTGTAAATTACATGTAGCATAACACCAAATATTATCTTAGTCTAGGAGCCAGGATTGAGTCTAAACTGCCCATTTCTCTTTTGAAACAGCAAGCAGAAAGTCCGGCGAGCCTTTAATTATCTCTGACATCAAGAAGGGGAGTGTAGCACACAGGTGAGTGATGAGCGTGAATTCCTATGTGGGTTCCATACTAAGCAAGTAGAAATGAGTCTGCTGTTCACATAGCCTCCTGTCTTGGAGGAACATCAGATTTAGAGATTTGGCTGAGCCCATGTGGTACATAGGAAACCTTGATTCAAACCGCTGGGCCGCCATCCCAATACTATCTGGCTTGCAGCAGCTTTTCAGCTGTGTAGCAATCTTCTTTCCCAAACCTATCAGCACATTTGCCTACTTTTCTTCAAGTTCACAGATGTGTGTTTTGTCCTTGTCCTATGCTCTGAATATGCATAGTATTTTATAGAAGCAGCTGTTTTGTCTATGGTCCAGAAGCTATAAGGCATCCTGATAGCTGCTTTCTAGAAATACATCTTAACTGAGCAGTATTTGGTTTAATAAATTACTGATCTGTAGGGAGATGCTCTTAAATTGTTACAGGTTGTTTTTTTTTTAACCAATTTTCACTGGACTTGAATCTAGACTTGCTTTTCATAGTTTGTATTTTGGATGCCATTTGAACATATTCCATGGACTCTCAGAAGGATAAATAAGTGGGAACATATGTCCAAAGTATGATGGACTCAGTTTAGAAACCAAATAGCTAAACTGAGTCTGGCATACTTCGAATGTTTCATGAGAAGATAAGATGTACTGAAAGACGGTGATGCTAGGAAAAGTAGAGGAAAGAGAGAGATCTAACAAAAGCTGGATTGACTCGATAACAGAAGCACAACCTTTAGTTTATAGGAATAATGAGTCTGCTTATAGAGAGGAAGTACAAGGGCTGACACTGTGGTGTAAAGAAAATAATCTTACACTTAACAACAAAACAACTAAAGAACTTACAACTGACTTTAGGAGGGAGAGGGATGTACATAAATGGTGAGGAGGTGGAGAGGGTTGGTAGCTTTAAATTTCTAGGCACTTGCATCTCAGAGGACCTCTCATGGACAATAATCCCCAATATGCTTGTGAAGAAGGCACAGAAGAGGCTGTATTTCCTGAGAATGCTCAGGAAGATAAATCTATCTCAGCATTTACTTCTGACCTACTATTGCAGCACCATTGAGAGTGTCCTAACCTATGGCATGCTTGCATGGTATGGGAGCAGCTCTGTAGCGGACAAAAGAGCTCTACAGAGAATAATCAAAATTGCCCAGAATATCATTGGGCTCCAGCTACCAACCCTAGATGACATCTTCACATCTCGCTGTTTGAGGAAGTCACACAACATTCTCAGAGGTTCTTCTCATCCCGCTCATAATTTCTTTGAACTGTTGCCTTCTGGCAGAAGAGGCAGAACAATTAAAACTTGGACTACACTTTTTCTGAACAGTTTTTATCCCAGAGCTATAATTGCACTTAATAATGAGCTTAAGGACTACCAGCAGTGAGTGGTTGGGTAGTATTACTCACTCAGCCTGTAGTGTAGATGCTTGTGTTTGGGGTGGGGTTGGCAGGTGGGGGAGTGTTCAGGGTTTTTGGTGTGTGTGTGTGTGTGTGTGATCCCTGGCTGTCTATGAATTTTATTGTATGTGTATGCTGTGCATATACACACAATGACAATATGTTGCTGTTGTTGTTGTTGTTGTTGTTATGCAAACCTGAGTTGCAGTGTAAATGACAGAGCCTTCTGGAGGTCATGGATTCATACAGTTGCCATAAGTGAAAAGCAACTGGATGGCATATCACAAAAACAATAAGGATGTGCATTTCAAAAGCCCCATTTTAACTGATACTGGTACAATTGCTGCTATCAATTATGTGAAACGCAAACATCCAACCATGAATATTTGAGTAGCCCAATTTCTTGCAGTACTTTGGATTTTTGGATAAAAGTAGAGAAGTGTTTCATAAAATAGATTGTTGACACCAGAAACTTTTATTTCTGATTAGTAGCCATAGCATGATGTAATTTTCTGGAATGTTCTCATTTGTTTCAAGTACTAGTCCTGAAGCATTAAAAGCATATCTAACTTTTCAGCAGTTGGGGAATAGCTACTGGAAACCCATGGGGATGTCCACTAAATATGAGAAATAGTCTCAGGGTGTCTTTTCATTACAATATTTGAGTCTCTTCCAATTTGTCTGCTGAATTGTGTCTTCTGTTCTCATGCTGGGAGAGTAGTCGTTCAAGAAACATCATCCTACTGCATAAAGAACCGATCCACCTCGGCCCGCCCTGTTCGGCAGTTGCGAGCGCACTCGCTACGGGTTGCCACTCCACGAGAGGCCCGGAAGTCGGTCACCCGGAACCGGGCGTTCTCCGTGGCAGCCCCTTCCTTATGGAATTCCATCCCCAGCGAAGTGCGCTCTGCAGAGTCCCTGCAGGCCTTTCGGGAAGTTTTAAAAACTTTCCTATTCCGAGAGGCCTTAGGCGAGCTTTAATTTTTCTTTCTTTCTTCTTCTTTTTTTTTTTTACCCGCCATCGTTACTGATTTTAAATTATTGACCATTGGTGTCATTGTTTAGAAATAGGGATGCCTTAGAACTCTTAGAATTTTAGAATTTTTACTTTTGTTTGTTATTTGTGTCTTTATACTCCCTGTCAGTTTCTATCATGTATTATTATTGGTTGTTAGCCGCTTAGAGTTCTTTACCGAAGATAAGCGGGATATAAATATAACAATAAATAAATAAATAAATAAATAAATAAATAAATAAATAAATAAATAAATAAACTTGCTGTTGAACAGAACACTTTCCCCTGCTCTCTGGGCTATGTTAAACACAGGCTTGTTTTTCCTTTGTATGCAGGACGGGTACTTTAGAACCTGGAGACAAGCTGTTAGCCATCGATAATATCCGACTCGACAATTGCTCAATGGAGGACGCGGTGCAGATTTTGAAGCAGTGTGAAGAACTCGTTAAACTGAAGATCAGGAAAGACGAAGATAATTCTGGTATGGAAATACTGAATGGAACTGTTACCAAGACCCTCTAATAACATTCTCTGGCAATGGTGGATTTGACAATCAGAGGAGTATTATTTGCTTCATTGGCCTCTCCATGCTCTGTGCATGGCTTCACCTACAATCTTAAGTGCGGACATGTGTGCACACAGGCTCCCACTAAGAGGTGCAAAGGGTTAAATGCTACTTTGCCATTGGCTGGGAAACAGTCTCTGCTTTGATGCTCTAGAAGTTTAGATGATTCCTATAGCCATGGTTTAATATCACTTTCCCCCCTTGACAGACGAACAGGAAACAACTGGTGCTATCATCTATACGGTGGAACTGAAAAGATACGGCGGACCCCTGGGAATCACTATATCAGGGACAGAGGAGCCTTTTGACCCTATTGTCATTTCAGGCTTGACAAAACGAGGCCTAGCAGAAAGGTGAGTCACAATTGGCATCCTGACGGGCAGGTCTCAGTGGCGGCAACTCAGGCAGAAGACCATTAAAAACGGGCCTGTTTGTTTTCTGCCAGATTATTTGCATTGCCTGTGCAAAAGGGCAAGGTGAGTCCTTCTGCATGACCAGAAGAGACACTGTTGTTGCACACGGTCTTGCGACAACGCAGTCTTGAATTGAAACAATACAGACGTTCCTTCTAACATAAAAAAAGAACCTCATGTTCCTTGGGGAGAAAAATAAAACTTATCATACATCTGTGTTCCAAGTCCTGCGTGTGCTTGCACAAATCCCTGCGGATTTTTGTGTGAATGCCTCCCTATGCAAGATAACCTACGAGGAAGTGTGGTTGCAGATGGGGGAAAGAACTGAATGTGAATCAGGTATCACATATTTGAATTCTATAGTATTTTTTAAAAGACGAGTACATAATGCACATGGAAGTGGAGCTTTTTAGTTTTTTTAATTTTTATTATTTTATTGTTGGCTCTGGGAAGCATGCTGTTTTGGTTTGGCTGCAAGAGGGTTGTCACTGGAGGATAGTTGAAAAATCCTTTGTTTTCTTAGGACAGCTCCACTTCTGGTTGTGAAACTGCCCTAAATTTTAGACTAGGAGTTAGGATGTTTTTCAGTAGTCTTGCCAGTCTCCGCAATACCCTCTTTTATCAGGGTTTCAAGAAACTGTACTGGGGACAAGCTAGATTTGTTCTGTAGAATGATGGAAGAAGAAGAAGATTGGTGATGGAGTGGGGGGAGAAGTACCAGTTTGCTGGGAAGAGTGTACCTGTTTTCAAGATAGCTGAGGATTTTGGTGGTGGTGGTGGGGTATTAGAGAGAAGCCCTGGATCCTCTAGATTCCTTGGCCAGAATGATGCCATAGTGTTGTTCACAGGCATACTTTAATAGCGTTGATCTCAGTAGAAAGGAAATCAATTTGCTCCCCAAGAATTCTGCATCATCACTGATTTCCCCCAGCCAGGAGGTGCTGTGGCCCAGCACTGCCTCCAGTACACAGCCAGTCCCACGCTGAAGTTGTCCCCTGCTTTAATGATATCATACTGACCTCTAGTGGATAGCAGGGAAAATCGATCCATCAATTTGATCAACGTGGGAAGAAAAAAAAGAAAGCACCCACTTAGAAAGGAGCTGAATTCTATCCTAATTAACCAGCAACAAACACAATATGGAAGATTGGCACAGCCACGTGTGATGCTTTTGTCATCTGAAGCTGAAAATAGATTGTGCCTCTTTTTTTGTTTGTTTCTGAGAGCTGAGAGCCGTTAGCAAAAACTAATTTACCGGCTAAAGGAAGCAGAAAGGAAATGTAGGACAAGAATCTGCTGAAGAAAAGATAAAATCAGCCCAAAAGAGAACGGTTAGCAGATTCGGTCATGCCTCGTAGGACTACAACAGGAGAGAATGCTTTTTTTCTGCAGTTGTTGTCTAGTGCACTGGCTGTGAGTCTAGCAGGCAAGCGACGCTTCGCCCGTCCTCTTTCTGTGACTTGATGTATTTGGCTACAGGTGTAGACTGTGAGCAGATGAGTTCTAGTCTCTTTCTGACCTTGAAGGTGACAGGGTCATTTGTGTCTCAGTCTGACTTACTCCAGAGGGTTGTTGTAAATGGAGGAGGGGGCCATGAACTTTGTGGAAAAGCTCCTTAGTCAGCATTGCCCTGCTCAGCAACTTCAGTTTATCTTGTGTGCTCCAGCCGTAGTTAGCTTAATCCAGTAACTGTGAAACAAATAGACAGTGTGACATGATTTGCTATTTGGGTCCACTGGGACACAGATCTTCAGGCTCCAGGTTCGCAATGAGTAATAATAAAACATCAAACAAGGAGCAGGTATTTCCTAAGGTCATACAAAGGCATCCTGTTACTGGGGCCTCAGCACACAACATCTCATGCCACTCAGTACTTGGCCAGATGAATGTACTCCTCCACAGTTATTTGCAGTCCAGTTATATCAACGGCTAAATTCTGGTTTATCCAGATCAAAAGAGGCCCTGCCCTGGCAAGCACACTGGAAGACCTTGCTGGATGGTATGTTTTGTGGTTGTTGGTTTCATGGTCCTTGCGAGGGCAATTTACTTTGGTGATTATAGACATAGCTGTTGTGAGTTTTTCGGGCTGCTTGGCCGGGTTCTGGAAGTTTTTCTTCCTGACGTTTCACCAGACTCTGTGACTGGCATCTTCAGAGGGCAAGGAGCTCAGGGAACTAGGGGTTCTCTCTGTGCTCTGGGGTATAGGGCTGCATCACTTCAGTCATCTCCAGCATGAACATATGAGGAAGAGGGAGCAAAAATAACTACCTTACTGGACACTTAGGTGGCATATCAGTGCTTTTGGGCCAACATGTTTGTCTTTCCTTCTTCGACATCCATGTTTCAGAATCAGAAGAGACTGGGGATGTTTAACATGGTGTGTATGGAAGACGTAATGAGCAAGTGTTGCTTTAACTTTGTATTGTTTTTTTATATCCCATCTTTCATGCCAAAATGGGACTCAAGGCAGCTGTTGGTACTATTGAATAATATATCTGTATTGTTAAAGCACGAAAGAAGGCAAAATGTTGAAACAGAATTAAATCGAACTTACTGAATTATCTTCTGAAGTGCAGCTACCTTGAAGTGCTGGTGAAGTAGCTTAATTTTGATCTGGTTTTATGCTTTTCAATGAAATTACTGCCATGCATAACAGCTGCAATTTTCTGTGTATTTGCTGTTTAGAACTGGAGCTATCCATGTAGGAGACCGGATATTAGCTATTAATAATGTAAGCCTTAAGGGGAAGCCACTGAGTGAAGCCATTCATCTCCTCCAAATGGCTGGAGAAACGGTAACATTGAAGATCAAGAAACAAACTGAAAGTAAGTTTTGCCTCTTTTTGCCACCTCCTGCTTTAAACTGCACATGTTGCAGCCCAGTGAACTAGAGCCAACATTGGTACAGATGAGCGTGGCGACACACAAATAATAGCAAGCAGTACTTGTGTGGTGCCACACTCGTATTTATGTGTATGAGGATGCGTATGTACTGTAGTTGAGGGATGAGCTAGGTACTGTATGATTATTCTGATGCGGCTATTTTATTGTTTCAATTATTGTACTTGAATGTTTTTCACCTGACTGGAATGATGTGCTTGGAGTCTAAAAGTAAAATAAATAACTGCTTTTTTCTCTCTATGATATTTTGATAATGCCAAATCTGTGTAGGACTAGTGTGTGGGTTGGTTTCCACGGGTGGTTTCTTTGAAACAAGAAGAAGGGAAAGACACCTAGATGAGCAAGTCACTCGCTGACAGGTATGAATTTCAAGCCCTCTCCCTTGAAATTCTGATGCAAGACTGGTTAGACTGATTAGATTTTGAGCTGCCTGTTTCTTCCATTTTGACAACAACAGCAACAGAAGTCTTTTGATCCTGTAATGTTAAAAGCATCACGTCAGTGCTGCCAACAGAAGTTCCTTTTCCTTCTCCCTGCCTAACATTTCTCTCTTCTAAGCAGCTAGGCTTTGATGCATCATTAACACCTCGAAAAGAATGGCTGAAAAGCTATTTGGAGGAAAATTTTATAGGCCTCTTTCCTTGCCAAACCCTTGTCAGCCAAACATCACCCATCAGACTCCGATTCTGCCGAGTTGCTTGTTTTTGTTATTCTGATGCCACTTCCCTTTGTCAGGTGAAGGAGGTCAGCCAGAGTCTTGCAGTGAGAGAAGTTCTCTTGCAAATCCCACCTGAACCTCATGTACTAAGCCAGTGATGGTGAACCTTTTAGAGACCGAGTGCCCAACCTGTGATTCAAAGCCCACTAATTTTTTGCAAAGTGCCAATAGAGCGATTTAACCCGAATACAGGTGGCTGTGAAGGGGCGATGTCGCGTGTCCACAGAAAGGGCTCCGAGTGCCACCTTTGGCACCCGTGCCTTAGGTTTGCCAACACTGTACTAGGCTGATGAAAAAAAAAGGTTTATTTTCTTCTGCTGGGAAGGATTGCCTTTAAACCACATATTGTTTTAGCCATCTTTACTCAGGCTTTCAGCACAGAGGACTTTTCTGGTTCAGTCCACCCTACTTTGCTTCTCAGCCACTGTGAAATTAAAACTCCTACTTTCCCTGTTACCTTTTTTTCTGGAAATGACAATGACGCACCTCCTTCCCCTGTGATCTCCACTGTGTCTTTGGCCTGTGGAAAGGTAAAGAGACAAATGCTCTTGGGGGGGGGGGGGAGAGAAAATTAAAACAGAAAGCATTTTGGCCTATTCCTCCCCTCCCCTCCCGGCGGACACATTTTTTAATATCCTCCGTGGATCTGTTGTAGAACGTGGGGTGCGGGGGGGAGGGAGAAGCCAAATGAAATATTTCCTCATTTGAAATACTTGATGTGCTTTTTCAGAAAAGATTTTATTCACCAAGTAATGAATGAGAAGTATGAGAGTTGGGTCATATGGCTATTTTTATCTAAGTCAATCTACAGGATTAGAGAGCAATAATTGCTGTCTATACTGTACACTAGTGGTTGGCAATGTGCAGTCTGTGAGCTGCATGAGGTCTGCCTGGGCAAAATACACACCTTAATTTACAACAAACAAACAAACAAACAAACAAAAGTTTGTAAAAGTTTTTTTAAGAAAAGAACTGACCTATATAGAATTCCCTTATGTCAATGTACAGTATAACTCTGAGTTCCTTACATGACCCAATTTTAAAAGAACCAAATAATGCAAGCATGGGTGGGGTGGGGGGGGGGGTGGGGGTTGTTTGTTTGTGGGTTTTTTTTTTTCATTCTGTCATTCCTTGCCTCTATTTTCTTGAAGCCTACATTGTTTTAAACCCATATCTTAAGAACCATCCTTAGCTAGACTAATGAGTCATCTGCTCTTGGCTGTCATGTTCCATAGATTATCACCGTAAAACTCAGCCATTTGGTTCTGTTATGGGAACATCCTGCTCCCTTGTTAGAAGGGATCGGCCTAGCATAGATATTTCTCTTCCCCTACAGCAGGCATGTCCAGACTTTGGCCCTCCTGATGTTTTGGACCACAGCTCCCAGAATTCTAAGCTTAGAATGCCAATGGCAAAGGACTATGGGAGTTGTGGTCCAGAACATCTGGAGGGCCAAAGTTTGGGCATGCCTGCCCTACAGAAACTCAGTAGAACACTTTCTGCCTGGAGCACATGAGGGGAAATGCTGGTGGGAACGTAGAGGTCAACTTCTGTGGGTCCTCCCAAGACTGAAGTATCTGAAACCACAATGCCACGGCCAAGGTTCCCTCTAAGACACACACACACCTCTACCCAAACCCCCTCCATGCAGGGCTTCTCCTCACCTTGCATGTATGTGGAGAAGTTGTGTGCATGCGGGACAGCCATGTCAAATGAGTTATCATAAGCAACTACTACACCCATCCCAGGAGTTACTTTATGGTCAAAGAGCAAATTGTCTAGATGATGCTAGTTAACGAATAATTCGTTTCCTTACATCTGAAAGGCATTTTCTTGGAAATTTGTCTCTAATTGGTTTCTAGGAGACCACCTTGTGGAGAATATTCATTGGCCAGAGGAGTGCATTTTTATAGCTAGAAATCCACCCTCTTTGTATTGCTCTTATAAAGAGCATTGTATCTTGTTTATGTCTGCATACCACCCAGAGTAGCTTTCTGCTAGATGGTTGTGGTATATAAATCAAGCAAATAAAAGCAAACAACAAAAAGGTGTTCTGCTTATATAGTGCTTCAAGCACTCACTGTGCAGTTTACAATTTAGTTGTGCAGGCTACACATGCCCCCACCCACCCACCCCAGCATGCTGGGTACTCATTTCACCCTCAGAAGGACAGAAGGCTGAGACAACTATGAGCCAGCTACCGGAGATTGAACCCCAGGTCATGACCACAGTTTTTAGTACAGGCATTTAACCACTGCGCCATGAGGCTCCTTAGGAAAGAAGGGAACCATGTTCTTGCTGCAGTGGTGGTGGTGGTGGTGGGACTTATAGTCTGTGCAGAAACACAATTCATCCTGCACCTTGTGAAATGTACCCACTGCTAACTCCTGGCTATAGAACGGGTTGGCAGCCCGAGGCCCTGCAGGTGTTCTTTTTGTGCAGCAACCCTCCTCTGTCCTCGCCAGCACGATTGTTGGTGTGGGATGCTGAGAGTTGCCGTCTCACAACCCCTGGAGGGAAACAAAAGCGGCATAAATGTAGCAAACAGCCTACCAATCTTGTCCCGGCCAGCCAGAGCTTCGTCTTCCCTTTCTCTTAGAGTGCCGACACCGAGAGAGGCCCGTAGGGCTTCGATCAGGAATCGGGCCTTTTCAATGGTCGGCCCGGCCTCTTGGAACAAGCTGCCAGTTGAGATCAGGCAGGCGGAGACGCTGCCAGCCTTTAGAAGGGCCTTAAAGACCTGGCTCTTCAGGCAATGCTTGGGGGCCCTCTGAGCACACTGTAATGGTTTTTTTTTTAAAAAAACTGTGGGCATCAGTTTTCTTGCCAGATCCTGTTATTTATCCTGTTATTTTTCTTTTAGTATTTTTACATGGTATTTGTATACTATTGTATTCTGTTAGGTCTTGACTGTTTATTATCTTTGGGGTTTGTTTTGTAGTTGGGTAATCACTGCGGGGTGACGTCTGTACACCGCCCAGAGTTCCCTATGGGAAAATCGGGCGGTTAATAAGTATAAGAAAGAAAGAAAGAAAGACCACATCTGGCAATATTTCTCTGCAACACTTTTTGCCTTAAGTGTCCTTTTTTTCTTTTGGACTCAGAGACGTATCCAAAGAAGCCTGGGAGTGTGAATGAAGTGAGTGACCCGGAGGATGACCTGACTGATTCTCAGAAAACGAGTAAACTCTCCGAGATCTACTCCACCACCATCCCGAGCGTGGACAGTGCCATGGAGTCCTGGGATGGCTCGGGCATTGATGCTGGTTACGGGAGCCAGGGTGAGTTGCCCCTAAGTGATCAATCTTTTTTTTTGGGGGGGGGGGGAGAGTCACGACACTCAACAAGAAGGAACTTCCTGGGTCGTCTTAGAGAGAGGGACAGAGGGAGGAGGAGGGGAAGAAGAAGCAGCCTCTGCCCCTTGCAACTCTTTTATGAAACTACCGAGAATCCCTGGATCTTCCCAATTCATGCACCGATTTCGAAGAGGGATAAAGGGCATTCCAATATACAGTTATTTTGCTTGCTGGCTACTTAACGGTATAATCAGGAAATATTAGTTATAATGTATATTTTCCTTACACTTACAGGCTGTCCCCCAAGGAGCATTTTCAGTGTGATTTAACACTTGGGATGGCTTGTGCTTTTGCAGAAAATGAGATTATCTAGAATTGACTGAGGTTCTGTAAGGGAGCTGGGCTGTAGGCTGGCCTAGGGGAGACTTAATTCACATATTTATGGTTTTGTAACTGAAAAGCATGCTTCCAAATAACATTTGCGCCACTTCATTTGGGCACCCTAAAATATTGCCATTCCAAGTAACCATCTCTGCATTATATACAGAAAAATACATCCATGTGTAACATTTTGTTCTGTAGTGAGTACATGGATCTTTGTTCCCCACCACACTAGCCTTTTCAATCCTAAATGCTAATTGACTTTTTTCCATCATAGGCTGTGAGGAAGCAACCCCTCACCCCTTTCAACTGAATACTAGAGGAGTTAGTACGTCAAATAACCTTTAACAGTGAAGCAGAAACTGCTCAAGGTGTCACCTCTTATGCAGAAGGCATAGGATGACTAATCCTGATTAAGATGAATGAGAGGAAAAACTTGGAAAATTGAAAGTGTTAAATCAGTTTATAATGTTCACTTGTTGCCAGTACACTTGTGCTGAACAAAGAGACAGTGAATTCCATTTTAACAAATTAAAATTCACTGATCCTTTTCAAGCTCTGTCTGCAAGACTTGTACAAGTTATTCCTTGGACCTCTGGACCTCCCCTGCTTCCAACTATGATTGACGAAAACAAAAACAGAAATGTTAGAAACCTGTCAAACAAACAGTATCATGCACTTTCAACTTGCAGGCCTCTCCTGCTTGTAATGAACCTTGTGCTGCCCAAACATCTTAGGGGGGGGGGACAGCATCTTCAACCACACACATGAAAAGGGCCCTTGGAAAGCCAGGGAGCTGTTCCCACCGTGGAATCTCTCTTCTTCACACAAGAAAAGTAGGTATAGGGCAGGCATGTCCAAACTTTGGCCCTCCACATGTTTTGGACCACAACTCCCACAGTCCTTTGCCGTTGGAAATACAGGCTTGGAATTCTGGGAGTTGTGGTCCAAAACATCAGGAGGGCTGAAGTTTGGACATGCCTGGTATAGGGGGTGTCTTCCACCTGTTCTTCTCTACATCATTAGAAGGCCAGGTTTGGACAGGAAATTGCAGAGACCAGAGTAAATCATTATCAGCAGCATCAAGAGATTTCAGCAGCTCGAGCTTCACCTCTGTATGAATTCCTTCCATGGCCTCGGGCAACTCTCGTCATTCTCTCTCTCTCTCAGCTTCAGTCTCCCATCCACAGCATGGGAGATAACAGTGACCTTCTTTACACAATTGTGGTGATGATGTCTGCAGAGCATTTAAATGCTAGAAACACTGCTTGAATACTCTGAGCCATTTTTAATGTGTGAAACCGGAAAGGGGAAATAGTTGAGAAATTGATGAGGAAGTGATGGACTACAATTGTACAAGAACGGGCTCTCCTGGACTCTAATATTGTGTGTCCAGAGGCCTATCTGGGCTCTAGGTGCCCCATATAGAAAATGGGAGGCCTCTGGAACCGATCACAGATTGTTAGACGGTGTCTCTGAAATTCTACAGTAGGGTCTGACAGGAGGGATGAAACATTTGAAAATACTGCCAAGTAGAAGTCGGGGCAGAATTCAGCTACAGAATATTGTGCCTAGTGGGAAGCAGCATCTCCCTGTGAACTGTGCAGATCATGAAACTAGAGTTGACTGACCACTTCAGACCTTATGTTATGAGTACAGCAATCCCGGTCAAGTCAGTTTTTACCCTGGCCTCCTAAAATGCCCTTTTCCTCTGCACATTACCACAATCTGCATGCCATGGTGTATATAGACCATTCATAGTGTATAAGATTTTGAGACAGGCATGAATTTATTATACGTAATTGAGCAAAAGGATGCCAGAAGCTAAACTGATAAGAGACTTAAAAAACCCCCACAAAGATCACTTTTATCACTGAAAGATTTACCACTTACAATTATCTCTCAATAGAGCCTTGTCCCCAAGGTCTTAGACAAAGGAAGGATTATAAAAGAGACTGAATTTTGTCTGGTAGTTACATAGTCAGCAGCAGGGCGGAGGTTGGCACCATAGCACTTCAATATGTGTGGATGACTGGAATGGAGAGGGGGGCTGTCAGTAAAGTGTGTGTTTTGGGATGCATGTGTGTGTGTGTGGGGGGGGGTGCATGCAATTTTATCTCTGTTACAGGACGGTCCTCTTCAATTGTGCAGAACAGTTGGATCGCTACATATATACAAATATTCCTCTGGGGGTCAGGACTGAACTTTGCTGTCTTCAAAGGAATGAGTGGCCTTTTCATCCGAGTTTATCTTCCTCCGTGGTAATCTTTGGCCTTAAAAGGATGTCCATAGGAATGAGCAATGGATCATGGAAGGGCAAAAGGAGGCTTCCAAGAAACCACAAACGAATAGCATACAGGTGAAAGCTGAACACCTGGTAGAGATGGGCACGACTTAGCGGAATTCCCGTTTCCGTTTCCGTTACTCGTTTCCGTTACGCAACGGAAACGGTAACGGGAATTACTCCGCCAGAACTCGAACTCGAACCGACTAAAGAATAATTGGGTCTGATTTGTCGTGGTCGTTCCTGGCATAGCGGCGATCCCGCGATGCCAAGCAGCACAGAAAAAAAGTTTTTAAAAGTTAAAAAAAAAAACCGATTCCCGGCCCTAAAAGCAGGTGAAAACTGTCTGAGGGCACCTACCAGGCCAGAAGGGTGTTTTATTTGGGGGGGGGGTTCCCCGCCCCCCCTCTCCTTAGCTAGTGCTACTGCTGCGCTGCTGGTACCAGGCGGGGGGCATCGTCTCGTCTGCCTTTGCCATGCGGTGTGCAGGGGGGGGGGGGGGTCCAAAATGGCGACCGCAATATTTTTTTTTAAATCGTGGTCCAAAAACCCACGAAAGCACCACAGAAACATGCGAAAATTAGCTATTTTAAATGCTTGAATTTTTACAGTAGCATTAGTGGGTTTGTCTTGCCAAAATATGTCTCCGTTGATTTTATTTTATTTTATTTTATTTTATTTACACCTGCGCATTCGCAATGATGGGCTCGCCCATGGGAGTGGACCATGCAAATTTTTGGAGCCATTCCACCAATCGCATGGCCAGGTTTTGGAGACTGTACCAGGCTGGGAGGGCGCATCCATTTGCCATGCAGTGCGGGGGGATCTAAAATGGCGACCGCAATAATTTTTTTAAATCGTGGTCCAAAACCCCACCAAAGCACCACAGAAACATGCGGAAATTAGCTATTTTAAATGCTTGAATTTTTACAGTAGCAGCAGTGGGTTTTTCTTGCAAAAAAAGTCTCCATTGATTTTATTTTATTTTATTTTATTTTATTTTTTTACAACTGCACATTCGCAATGATGGGCTTTGGACCATGCAAATTTTCCACCAATCGCATGGCCACTTGGCCAGGTTGACCACAGAGACTTCTGGGATGTGCCAATCGGGCATAAACAGCCCACCAACCGTAGCCCGAACCCGAACCCTAAGCCTAAGCCTAACCCATGCGCCAGTACACTGTCCTTCTAAGTGGGTCAGAGAGGCACCCAGAGGTGCACCCCAATACTCACCCCAACCTCACCCGTAACTAGCCTAACCCTAGCCCTTGCACTAACCCGTCTTAACCCTAAGCCAGATCTACTTGCATTGCACTACACGCAAGTACATTTCCCTTGGATCGGGTGCAAAGAATCTGCCAGTCCGTCACTTGTGGCTCTGGCTGACTCCTGCAGCAGCATTTGTGTGCCATGCAAACCATGCCTGCAAGTGCTGCCTGACTGTGTCTCACTGACTGTTGCAGGGAAGGCACCCCAAAAAGAGGGGTGACTCTGCCAGTCTGCTGCGTCTGCAATATGCATATCCATAGCATATGGCTATGCATGCCCTTTTGTAGCAGCGCTGGCAGGTGAGGATAGGAGGCACCCACCACAGAGAGGTGCCTCCAGGAGCCCGCTACCCCCCCCAAAACCAGTACCAACGACAAACGAAAAAACGAAAAACGAAATGACAAATTTTTGCGAAATTTCACGAAAAACGGAAACGAGCCGAAACGGGCTGCCTCCGACACACGACAACTTGAAAACGTCATTTTCCCTAGTCGTGCCCATCTCTAACGCCTGGTTTAAGACCATGGGTGTTTTTCAAGAGCTGCTAAATAAATGGCTGTGAAATGTATCGCACTCTGTCTCTGCTCCACGTAGATATGTGTCTGCTCTTATACTATGAGATAAAGAGAATCTAGGAGATGGAGAGAACCCATGAGCAAAAGCTACATCTATTGAAAGCCTACCATATTTATTCATTCATTCATTCATTCATTCATTCATTCATTCATTCATTCATTCATTCATTCATTCATTTACCAACCATCCCATTAGTGTGAAATACTATTCTTGGTTGTTTAGAACAGTGGACACAACATATATGTAGATGCACTGGGGTTTCATCAATATGACATACATGATTGCATAACCTATGAAATATAAGGTATTGCAAACATTCAAAAAGCTCTCTCTCTCTCTTTTTTCTTTCTAAAGGAAACAGCAACATTTTTTTCTTTTGGCAAAGAGATAGCAACCCCCAGAATAAAGCTCCCCTGGCTGTCTGGTATCATTAGGGATGTTTATCAGAGGGAAAAACTAGGGCAACGGCAAAGCCTGGAGCTGACAGCATTGGGTTGAAAACGAGGAATTTTGTACTCTATCGTTCAACAGACTTTTTGGGAAATTTGTTTTCTTGGGTTGATGGCTTTTGTCGTTTTTGCGAAACTGTTTCCCTTTGCGAGGAGTAAAAGCATACACACTTGCATGTGTACATGAGCCGGCATGCACATTTGCAGTTCATATTTTGGGCAGCATCACTCCAAGTCAGCAGTTTGTGTTATTCGTGAATTTGAATTGCAGTAAATTCGTTTTGGTTCTGCAGACAAAAGGGGCTGTTTGAATGCAGGGGTTCAATGAAATTGTCAGCTTGGCATGAAACAATGGTGGAAAAGGCAAATTCCATGTTTATCGTCAATGAGCTATCTGGCCTCAGTGTTCTTTTGTACTGTGATGCTTCCACTCTTGATGTAAGTGTCAGCTGTCTTGTCCTCACAAGCAAAGACAAGGAATTGCCGTTTTATTTTCTCCTTCCCCTACAAGAGTTTGAAATGTTTTCTGAGGCTATTGATTGGACTCTCTGTTTACAGATTGTTTAAGATGCACAAGCTGTACAAAAATGGCAATAGCTGCTGCTCTATTCCATAGAGTTCTAAATGAATAAGCGTTCTGGCTCGAGCCAACTCTCAGGGTGTTGCAGGGGTTTAGGTGTCTGGCTGCAGAGCCAGAGGATGGGCGTTCAATTCCCCACAGTGCCACCTAGGGGGTGGGCTGATTATCTGCAGGTTCCTTTCCAGCTCTGCGGTTCTGAGCTTCTAATGAATGGGTAATAACAACAACTTGCAAAGTATTGAGGAAGACACAACTGATGCACCTGAATCATTGATCTCTATGTTATGTGCATAAACTGTGTGTACACTGTGGCCCACGTCTGGCAAAAGTATTGGATCTTATCCTTTACCACAAAAAGAAAATCATAATTCAAATAAGGATGTCTGAAGATTAATAGACATTGAACCCAAATAAAATCCAACCACTGAAGTAGCTGCATGTTGGGACAACGGACTTCTAAGTTCCTGCATAAATATGTGGGGAGAGGGAGAACAGCTATAAGATCCTATAACACATAAACTTAATCTGATAAGTTTCAACAAAATGAGATATAATGACTAACTATATTACTGTATTTGACTTCCTTAATTGTACATTGTGTTTTCTTTTAACCTGAAATGTCCTATGTGGGTTTAACTGGCCAATAGGCTTCAAGCATTGTTACTGGAATTGTAATTTGATTTGTGTAGGAAAGTATGCACATGATATGTGGTTCAGTTGTATCAATTGTGTGCTCTTCAGCATTTTACTTGATGATTTGTATGTGCATGTCTATATGACATGGTGCCATATAAGGACAGCAGCAGAGGTGACTGTCTGAGGCAGATAAGATACAAGACTGCTTGTTAAAGTATGTCTTCTGGATGTTTAACTTTGTGCAATGGTAAACTTTGAATCCTGACATGAATCTGATGAACCATATATCTGAATTTGGACAAGATGATGTCACCCCATCTGATATTGACTTCTAAATTGCCTCTTTTTTTCCTGGCTGGCTTTACAAAGCTCAGCCTGAACACATGCAAGACTTGAAGGTCAAAGTGAAACACTCCTGCTTTCCAGTCCTTCCCACTGTAAGGAAGTGAATTTTACCAGCAAGGCTAAATTTCAGTTTTTTACAGTATCAGTTGAGACTCCCAACGATAAGGGTATCTCTTAGTTATGCTGTCACTTTCCATGCAGTCGTCTCCTCTGACTTAGGATGACCCTAGGGCTGAGCAGTTTCCAAAATGTCCTGCACTACACAGGCCTGCTCAGTTCTCCTAAACCTGCATTTGTGTAGCGTTATTGATTACACGCACACAGAGTTTGGGGTACAACCATCTCTGGTCCCAGGCTGCATGTCTCTGTGAGTGAGTGTCTGCGTAAGTGCGTGTGTCTCCCTGTGTCTCTGTGTGTCTTCATGAGCTGAGTGAGTATGTGTGTCTGTCTATCTGAGAGCTGCCTGGGACCAACGCCTTTATTGATAATTTGTTTATTTATTTTTGCATTTGTATACCGCTCCCATTTCCCAAAGAAACTCTGGGCGGTTCACACGATAGGCTTAAAAACAGACAACAATATAACAATATAAAATAGTAAAATAGTGCTGGGCAAGAGGCAAATACTTAACGACCATGAAAAAAGAGAAAGGGGGGAAAACAACAACTTGGTACCACATTAGCAGTCGCCAAAGGCACCCCTGAACAGCCAGGTTTTAAGGGCTTTCCTGAAGAATGCCAATGAGGGAGCCTGGCGTATCTCACCGGGTAGCTTGTTCCAAAGCGATGGACCGGCCACCAAGAAGGCCCGTTTTCGAGTTACTACCCTGCGGGCCTCCCTGGGGGTGGCCACCCGGAGTGAGAGAGCCATAGAGGAACGGGTGGGTCAGGCCAGCTCTGATCATAGGGAGATACACTGTGCCAGATAATCAGGACCCAGGCCATGGAAGGTTTTGTAAACCAAAACCAACACCTTGAATCTTATACGGGAGGCAACGGGCAACCAATGCAGGCGAGCCAGAATGGGGGTGATGCGGTCAAACCTGCCCGCACCAACCACCAACCTGGCTGCCACATTCTGTACCTGCTGCAGTCGCCGAACAAGGTTCAAGGGGAGCCCCATGTAGAGAGCGTTACAATAGTCTATCCTCGAAATGACCAGCACCTGCACCACTGTCCTCAGGGAGTCCCCATCGAGGTACGGGCGAATCTGGGCGATAAGCCTAAGGTGGTAAAAGGCTGACCTGGTCAGGGCTGCCACCTGGGATTCCAGGGATAGATCCGGATCCAGGACAACACCCAGACTCCTCACTCGTTCCGCCAGCTGGAGGGTGGACCCACCCAAGCTGGGAAGAGGGCCACAGTACCCATGCGGGCCACCCCCGAAAAACAGAACCTCAGTCTTCCCAGGGTTGAGCCTGAGCCTGTTAGTCCTGGTCCAGTCCAGTACTGCAGCCAGACAGCGATCAAGGGTCTGGTCAGCCTCCACTGCAGAGGTGGAAAAGGAGAGAGAGAGAGCTGTGTGTCATCAGCGTACTGGTGACAGCAAGCTCCAAAACTCCGGATGACCTCAGCCAGCGGCCTCATATAGATGTTAAAGAGCATTAGAGAGAGAGCTGACCCCTGAGGCACCCCACAGGAGAATGTCCAGGGAGACGACAAAACACCCCCCAAGCTCACACGCTGAGTACGGCCCTCGAGGAAGCAGTGGAGCCAGCCAAAGGCCAGACCCCCAATCCCCACCTCAGAGAGCCGACCCAGGAGGATACCGTGGTCGACGGTATCAAAGGCCGCTGACAGGTCGAGAAGGACCAGCAGGGTAGAGCAACCCTTGTCAGCCCTCCTCAACAGATCATCGTGCAGAGCGACCAGAGCCGTCTCAGTCCCATGACGCGGCCTAAACCCAGATTGGAAAGGATCCAGGACATGGTTCTCCTCCAGGAATGACTGGAGACGCAGGGCGGCAACCTGCTCGATCACCTTGCTCATAAAGGGAACATTGGCTATAGGGCGATAATTAGACTTATTGATTGCAGCCAGGCTTGGTCTTTGAGAATGGGCTTCACCACCGTCTCCTTCAGACGACAGGGAAAAATCCCGTCCCTGAAGGATGCAGTGGCAATTAATGAAACCCATTCCGGCATGCTCCCTCCGACGGTCTTAATCAGCCAAGAAGGGCAAGGGTCGAATGGAGAAGCCACTGGCCTGCAGTGCCTCAGGGCCCTGGAGGCCTCAGATGGAAAAACAGGCCCAAACTCAACAAGACTTAGAGCCTTTTCACACGACCCCTAAGATCCGCTGGCCACTTAAATTCGGACCAGAGATCTTAGGGGTTTGTCGCTGTTCCTGCGTTCCCACCCCCTCCGCACTCCTGGCTGGTGGCTGCGTGAGGGGAGGGAGAAAAAAAGGAAGAAAAGAATGCAGCTCACCTCCTTCTGCCGTCCCAGCACTGCATTCAGATCTTTTAAAGGGGCGGGGGGCAAAAAAAAAGAACAAACAGAAGCAAGGAGAGACGGGCAGTCACTACGTTATATCCGCATCAGGAATTTTCACCTCCAGGGAGCAGGTACCTGAAAAGTGCGCTGGGACGCGCTTAGGTGGGCGTGGTCGCACTTAATTATCTGTAAACTCCAGAGCTGGTGGGGAAACAATTTTAAATTCCGGAGCTGGGAGCCATTTGCGGTGGAGTTTAGGGGTCGTGTACAAAGGGCCTTAATCAAATGGTGAAAAATCCTGCTCTGGTAGTCGTGCCTCCACTCCCCTTATAGCTCCTTTTCATCCACTGGTCTTTCCCTCTGTGGGTGTATCTACCAGGCTATCTGCAAAACAAAGGCCATCATCTTCCTGTCTTTTTGTTTCTCCTCTCTGTCCTATCCCAGTAGGTACATACTTACCGCAGGCTGCTGGCATTGCTCTTCATCCCCACGAGTGGAGATCCAGCCGACAGAAGAGCAGCACTCCTCCTGGGGACCCCAGAAAAAGCTACCCCTTTATGGATGGCAGTTTCAGCGAGGATGATTGGGAGAAGCCCAGCAGGTATGTCAACGCTTGTAAGAAACCGAGGGAAGGCAGAGAAGTGAGTGTGCGTTCCTGGGAATCACAGGAGTGGAGCACACAAAACATATCTCGTGTAGGATGGAGATGATTGGTTAGCAGTTAAAAAACAAAATGCTAGGCGACATCTCCTCTCCCTCCACGGAGCTGTTAGGCAGCAACTCTGTTCATATAGCCAGCAGCATTGCTGCACCCTTGCACAGGTGGATTTTACAGCATCCATTGCCTTGCTGAAACACACTGTTGACGTGAAGTATTCATGAAATGCTGAGCCGTATACAAGACTGGAGAGTCTCAATACCTGTCTTGTTGATGCACACTTGGGCATCTCATAGGAAAGCAAACGCAGAGCATGCTACCTATATACTGCCCCATAATGCTTAAAGTACTTGCTGGGCAGTTGACAATTTAATTTTGCAGCCGACACATTGCTCACCCCCCCACCCAAGGTAGTGGGGCACTCAATTTACTGACCTTGGAAGGATGGAAGGCTGAATGAGCCTTGAACCAGCTACTTGGAATTGTACCCAGGTGATGAGCAGAGCTTTGGCTGCAGTCCTGCAGTTTAATCACTCTGCCATAAGGCTTAATGGGGAAGCTGCCGAGGGAGCATCACTGGTGCAGCAATTCAGGAGGCACTAGTAGTAATTCTGTAATTTCTCCTGAAAGCATGGGAAATTGGACCTTTCAGTAAACAAACATGGGCTTTCATGATCCTTGTGTATATATTTCATGGAATGATTGCCTCTATGGAATCCCCCAGCCATCCTTTTATGGGGGGGAAATGTGCAGTCCGTGTCCCCACTACCATATTTTACAAATTCACTGTCCAGACCCAAAAATTTGTCTTGCAGAAGTGATGCTCTGTATAACTTGTGTGCTAAGCCCATCAACATCTGCAACAAACAGGCAGATAATTAATTTAGTATTGCTCATGCAGAATAAACCACATGTTTCTGTTGGTTGTGTTTCATCCAAACGTACTTCAGCTTACAGACTTCCCTCAAAATGTTGGGAATATGCATCCATTTAAGCAGAAACAAAATGAATTTCTCCTGAAAATCATTCAGGTCTTTTAATGCTTTTTTTGGGATTTAAATGAAATACAGTAAATAGACCTGAAATCAGCAGCATCTGGCCTTCTTTGAAGGGCCAGACTCCTGTTTTCATTAGTGCAGGATATCCTCTGGAGAAAACAATAATTCTTTTAATATGTGGTCTGCATTTGATCTTTGAACATTGACTGAAAGGCTTTTTTTTTTATATCCTAGACATGTTAACAACCATCGGTATATAGACAATGCAGGGTGTATGCTTATACATACAAAGCCAATTTGTATTGCTTGGTTTATTTATTTGTCTCTGTGTTGATTATTAGCAGGCATGCCACTGCAATCATGAATCCTGTTGTTGTGCTACCAGAAAGGCTCCTCTCATAGTGGCACACAGCAGACTTTGAACCCGGAGCCCGATCAGCAGGCACGTAGTGTCACCCATCCAGGAACTGATTCATGTATTCACCTTGGCGCTACTGTAAATCATAATTTCCCTCAATTTAGCTGTCTTAAGAGGCTGCTAAGATGAAACACACTAGAATGTTCCTCCTGTCAGGAGAAATCTGGATAGTGGATTTCAGCTCTTAACATGAAATTATGAAACAGTTGCCTTAATAGGGAGGGGGAAGAGGCTGTGGTGTTTACCAGGAAAAAACTGTGGTGTCCAGGCTAGTTTTAACGAGGGGGTATTGACATTTGGTGGTAGCCAAGTGGCTAGAATCAGTTTGCCCTGAAGTTCTCAGGCATTTGTCATCTGGTGATATTTATTTATTTATTTATTTATTTATTTTATTCAACTTATATCCTAACTGCTTACCACAGTTCTGCCTTTCCATGCCTCTGCTCTCTGACCAGGGCTGCCGAATGGAAAGACTGGCCAGTTGCTTAAAATCTTTACCCTGAAGCCACCAGATTTTGCTGCCATTTATGATGGGACTCTGAAGTGCTCGCATTTTCTCTCTTGGCATAAAAACAAAGAGCTCTGCTGTCTTAAGAGATGAAGGAAAGAGGGTGGGGATGGAAGACCCGAAGAGAAGCCAGTTGTCCAAAATCAAAAACCCAACCCTGAACTCAGCATTCCCTCTGTTTGTGTCCGAGTTTGTCGTAGTGTTGACCCATTAAAACAGCAATCATTTTCCTTGGCATGAATTTCCAAAACCATTTCATATGACTTTAGTTTATTTTTTTAATTACCATTTTCCCTGTAGAGATCTCAGAAGGGACACCAAAAGAACATCCTTTGGAGCGACTGTCCCTGTAGGAGTGAGGCCACAGCATTGCTATCTGGCACTTAGCAATTACTGTATATGCTGCCAAGTAATTACCTGCAAAACTGCTAGCAAAGTGTCCCGTTGTGAGGAAACTTGTGAGCCTGCAAAGGGACACCCTGTCCTCTTCTTGCCTTTGAAGGCAGGCAACCCACCGCTCCCACCCCAGTCATTAGTTGCAACTGTTGGTTTTTGAAGACACCGTTCGGGAGCAGATTGGTGATCCCACACAGCCATTTAAACTCAAGTCATGAAGAACTGTACTTGGTTCTATCTGAATAGACCTACTGTATCTTGGAATCTGTCTGTCGGACACACCACAGTGTAACAGGATTGTGAAGTGTGGAAGAGTATATAAGGGGCCAGGCAGTAGATATAAAAGACTTACCCTCTGATTGCAAAGCAAGGGGTGGATTTTAGCAAGAGTCCATATTTTCACTCCTCCAGGAGGGAATGCCCCTTTATGTTATCATAGGAAGGGACGACAGAACAGGTAACAAATTTAAAATATGAAAAGTGGAGTGGCCAATGAAAATGAGCGGTAAGATAGAGGCCCTACTCAGTCTCTGTATTTTATAGGAAAGACTGTTTAATTGCTTGCCTCGACGAAGGGAAATCATTTTATAGACACCTTTCTTTCATTATATATTCCCAAAGAGACCTGATGTATTTATCATTTTCTCACCATGTCTGTTACCCTCTGTGTTTTTCTCTCTCTTCTCAGGTGTTCTGTGTCTCAGATCTGAACTCTGTCCCATCCGCCTTTGTACTAACAGTCTCTGAGGCTCCTGGTTTACCCATAATGCATCTTTATTTTTTCCTTTTACTTCTCTATTTCACCAAAGCGTCTTCCTTAAACCTACAATCTTCCTACAGGCACTTTTTATTTCCCCCGTTGAACTTAACATTTACCGCACCAGTTTAATTCTTCCTTTGGAAAGACTTTTGCCCTGTTAGTGAAAGTGCATGGAGGTTTTGTATTTGGACTCTCTTTTCTTGCCTGAAAAAAAGAGCTCATATTGTTTGCTTTTGTATATGAAGACTCTGCCAAGTCTCTCTGCTTTTCCTGGCGAGACACTCGCTGTAGCCCTTGCGGCCTCTGCCGTGCTCCAGAAGAGCGCTGACCATCTTTGGTTCCTACGTTACAACAGATATCCCAACCGCCAAAATGGCCTTGAGACCAACCATGAAGATAATTTTTGGCGTGTTTTTGGAGAAGCTTTGGAGGACTTGGAGACATGCGGCCAGTCTGAACTTTTAAGAGAAATTGAGGTAACGTACCTTTTCGGAAAACAGAAGTGGGTCTACCTGCTCCCTTGCTTGCCTCGTAAGAACATAAAAAGAGCCATGCTGGATCAGGCCAAAGGCCCATCTAGTCCAGCTTCCTGTATCTCACCGTGGCCCCACCAGATGCCTCTGGGAGCACATAAGACTAGATATCTGTCTCCTGCTACCACTCCCCTGCATCTCGCTCTTGAAATACCCTGGTTTTAAGCCTGGAGATTAGACATCTCCATCATGGTTTGTAACTGTGTTGGAGTTTTCCTCCAGAAATCTCTCCAATCCCCTTCTGAAGGCATCCAGGCAAGATGCTATCACTGCATCCTGTGGCAGGGAGTTCCACAGACTAACAACACACTGGGAATATCTCGGCTAGTCAACATCTGCCTTAAGGCATAAGAAGAGCCATGCCGTGGCATGCTCTGTTAGTTCAGCACCTTGCTTCTCTGGTGGCCATTTGGGAAGGCCACAAGCAGGCTGGGAAGACCAGAATGTCACCCTTCTACTTGTGGGCTTCCCAGCAGCTGATTCGTAGAGATGTGAATCCTGACCAGTTGTTGTCTACTGTGTCACTGTCTATATAAAGTGCCACTGCTCATAATTTTGGCATGTGTTCCCCTGTATGAGAAATGGCTTCTTTGATATTCCCACAGGCAGAAGGACTGTGCTTATATTCCAGAGGCTTGGAACAGCGAAACGCCCATCAGAATCTGAGCCAGAGCAATAACTGGCTTACATTACCAGGCTATATGCCTTGCAGCTCTGGCCTAAATTGCCATTCAGCAGCATCCTGTGTAGCCTGAAGTGTATGTTTGTTTTTGAAAAAGGGAGGAGGGGAAGCCTGATATTTATAAGAACCGGGGAAATGAAGAATTACCTTTCAGACATGGTGGCACGGTACTGGGCATTTCATGGGCAGAGAAAAGGCCTCAAGCAAGGAAGAAGAGGGGAACCTCACGTGCAGAGCTCCAGTTCAGCCAAAAAGTTCCCCATCCAGCCTGTAAACTTCTCTTGGCCGATCATGTCCCAAAGCACCACACTCACTGATGAGACCTGCCCCAGGAGTTTAGCCCAAAGGGAATCCACACTGTCTCTGATCAGTGACTGGAGACAGCAGAAATTGCATCCCTGGCTTCCGTCCTCCTTGCCACTCTCCTAGGCAGAGAAGAGCATGTAGGAAGAGAAGCAAAACTCATGGTGTTCTCAGCTGATTATGGAAAACAACCAACCAGCCAACCAATTGGCGGCATTTTGCTCCTCCTTCCCTTTTTGCCCACATAGGAAAACCAGATGAGGACCAGCACCCACCCTGAAGCACAGGTTGCTGAAGAAACCTCACCCCTGGGTTGTGCTCTGGCCATGCACTCCATAAGAGCAGGAGGTATGGCCCTATCCTCAAGTCAGATAGCCGCTGGGCAACCTCTGTGGCTTGTGAGCCAAATTCCTCACCAGCACCCCCTAGATGGGCTGCAGCAAACTTGGAAACGGTGGTTTTCAGCCACGTGGATGGTTTTTTAATTTTTTTTAGACCTTCAGGTGCTGCAGTAATTGAGATTTTTTTTTAAACAAGACAATGACAGAAAATTAAAATTCTTTTTATATTGGTGGCCCTGAAGATGGCAAAACATGTCTGTGGGGGACTTCCGTGTAAAACAAGTTCTTGCTTCCCCAGTCACAGATCAAGTGGCCCATGAGCCATATGTGGCATATAGAAGGATACAAGGAGAAGAACCTTTCTTTTCTCCCCCCCCCCCCCCGTGATTCAGAGAATTGAGGTTCACGGTACTCCTTTCATGTTCATGCTAGCTTAACAATGTTTTCTTCCTCCTCCTCCTCTCCTTCTTTTCCGTTGGGGGTTAGTTGGGTCACTGTTGTTGTTCTTACTTCCCCTCACAGGCATCCATCATGACGGGGAGCGTCCACAATCTGGGCCTCGATGGGGGCAAGTTGCTTATAAACTCGGCGAACCAGCCAGGGCTGAGCCCACCACGGAAGGGCACCTCCAAGAGCTCAGGTGAAGGGCAGGGCAACAGCAACAGCACTCCCACCAAGAAGAATGACAGGAATCTAGAGTTTAAGATGATGAAGGAAGAGATCCAGGAAATCATGTCTCCCACCCCTCTTGAGCTGCACAAGGTGTGTGTGGATCGCCTTTGTCCTGGCTTTGACCAAAGTTTGGGCAAGGTCAGACTGACTTGGATGGCATTGGCCTACATCTCTCAGCATCTACCCCAAACCCGCTCGCTCCCCACTAGGTTGACTGAGGCGAGTGATGTCACGGCCCAAAAATTCACAGGGCTTATGGCGCATCCACTCCTGGTTTTAACTTGTGTAGGGTAGCCCTTGTCTAACCTGAACAATTTTTGTAATGACCTTTGGGGGAAATAGCTCAGAAGATGATGATGCCAACACAGAGTTGCCTGGGTAACCCTCTTTATTTATTTTATTTATTTAAAATATTTGTGAACCCCTCCTCCCTCCTCCTCCTCCTCCTCATTAAAAAGGACCAAAGGTGGCATATATCGTTAAAAAGACAATATATAAAAGCTAAGAACAGTGAGTATGCAATTACTAAAAAGGAACAAACAAATGACATGTTCAAATGCATAAGCAACACCAAAACACATTCAAAGCAGTAACAGACAACGATCCCACTTAGGCAGCCAGTCTTTCAAGGAAAGCTTGCTTGAAGAGAAAGGCCTTCACCTCCTTGCAGAAGGATAGTAAAGACGGGGCTGGCCTAGTCTTCCATGGGAAGGAGCTCCAAAGTCTGGGAGCAGGAACAAGGAAGGCCTTCTCCCATGTCCCCACTAAACACACCTGTAAGGGTGATGGGACAGAGCCAAAGGCTTCTTACCACTCGAGCACTTTCATACTGGAAGTTGTGGGCTTAGGACCAGGGCCATTTAGATCTTTATAAGTTAAAACCAGAACTTGGAACTAGTAAATCAGCAGCCAATGGAGCTGTTGTGGAAGGGGGGTTATGTTATCCTTGTGATCAGCTGCAATCTGGCTGCTGCATTTTGGACCTGCTGAAATTTCCTGATGCTTTTCACAGGCAGCCCCATGCATTACAAGAGTGCATTGCAGTAATCCAGGCAGAATGTGAGTGGAGGTGAGCACCACAGGTGCTGCGGTAGCCTGGTATCCTTCCCCCCCACAAACCTGACTGGCCACTTACTGGTCTTAGTGTGGTTTGAGGCTCCGACATCATCAGACCCATGCCAGTTGTGGATGCCAGCTGGCCGACTCTTCCTCACCTCCCTCCACAGCCACCGTAATCAGCAGCTGTGCTGGGAGGCAGGAAAGAGCTGGCCAGTTGGCATCCATGATTGGCATGGGTCTGATGTCATTGGAGCCTTATGCCATGCTAAAACTGGCAAGTAACTGGCCTGTTTTTTGGGTGGGGGGGGTGGGTACTGGGCTGTGGTTTGTAGTTGTATCCTACACACATGAATGCAAAGTGCCCTCCTCTAAATGTAACTAAAGCATGTGCCACATGCTTTTAACCCATGACCACAGGGAATGAAACATTCCACGTGTGGCGGCAGCAGCTGTTGGAGACTGAGCAGCTTCCTACAAATCCTTTGTTAGTATGCTTCCATACGTGGTCCATATTTAGGGCACAGAGTATGTGTCTTGCACAAATGGAGAGGAACCCAGTTCACTCCGTGGTAGCTTCTACTAGGGCGGGGAAATTCTGCTTCCTGAGAATTCTTGAATTGCTGCTACTGGGTGGATCCGCTTGCTCAGACTGACCACAGGTGGGTGTCAGTCATCTGTCAACCGTATAGGGTGAGTCACAAGTCATGAAAAAGAGAGTTTAGCATGGGGTTTTCCACAATGTTGTCAAGCTCAGATCCATTTTATTTGCTGGGAGGGGACCCTAGAATCTGAACTCTGAGGATACAGTTTGATATCATGCCTGAAAAGCCTGTGGGCATCTTGGAAAGTCAACATAAAAATGCCTGAAATATTATCAGGAATATCTAATCTTGCTTAATAGCAGTGCCGTGCAAACCGTTAACCTCCCATGCAGACAAATGTTTGTGATTGTCCCTTACCTCTGCCCAAAGGTTGTAAGTGGTTAAAAAGCAAACACTTCTGTTGATACAGTAGAAAGTTCATCCTGGAGTCTGCTACTGGGAGGTATTTTGTGTAAAATTAGAACAGTCTCCCGCCCCAAGTTTAGGTTTTACAGGAGGATTAATTATAATTATTTGTGTGCTGTCAAGTCAGGTCTGACTTATAGTGACCCTTTTGGGGGATTTTCTAGGTAGCAAAAACTCAGAAGTGGTTTACCATTCCCTTCTTCTGGGACCACGCAGTTGGCTCAAGGCCACACAGGCTGACCTTTCTGGGATGCCCAGTGAGGAATGGAGCTCCCAACCTCTGGCTCTGCAGCCACATTATTTACCTCACGGAGATATCCGGCCAGCTGGAGATTAATTATAAACTTGTCAATTTACTAGGTTGCTTTGGAAGGAACTTTCTGACTTTTACACAATTCTGCATTTGTACAACACATGAGTAACTGAGCAGAATGGGCATGGCAGTGACCCTTCGGTCACAGTTTTCCAGGTCAGATGCTAGACAGCAATCCTAAAAGCCAATTCCCATGTTGACTTCTCTTTTATTTCTTCAGATTCACCTCATGACCTGACCTTATGTGTGTGGCTTCCAAGTTGTGACCACCCAAATTTTTCACTTTTTTTGGGGGGGGGGAACTATTCGTTCTCAGGCTTCTTTTCTTGCGGGAGGGGGAATAATCCTTCTGTGGCACCACACTGATAAGAAAGCAAGAATTCTTCAGTTACCAAGAATCTCCTCTTAACGGTGACATTTTCATCCTTCTGGAGGCATAACCTAGGCCACAGGATTTTGTTCAGTGTGCCAGCCCTATATTTTGGAACCAATGTCTTGGAAAACTAGGGGAAAGTACAATGAATGTTATAGTGTGGTCTTAATGACGAGTGACAAGACTTGGCCTAATGGAATGTTTTTAAAAATTTATATTAGAACTGCTCTCACTGACATTATTTCACCCTCTCTTCTTTTTTAACATTGCAATTCCAAGAGTCCCTTGAGCTACCATGGCCACAGTACATTGTAGTCCCCCAAAGAGAAACATGTATCCGCTTTGTCTTTTCACTCCTGAGTAGGCAGGGACATCATGAGACTCAGACTTGCAAGACTTCTAAAGCAGGCAAGGACAAGCCACAGTCAGAGCAGACCACAGGAATGGCTGCTATGGGTCCTTTCAGCAAACAAACAAGAACTGCCCAGATGAACTGTTCAAGTTGGGGACTTGGGTTTTGTGTTTTGGGATGGGGTGGCTCAAAGACCAAAAACATCTTCTGGAGGCCTCCAGCAGCTGCAAAATCACTTTTTTTTGTAACTTTAGGGGTACCCCTGAGGATCCTTGAGGACTACAAAATGCCCTCAAAGAACTGCCTGTACCTACCTTTGTCCTTACGAGACCATCTGTTAAAACTCAGGCATGAAGAACATTAATAAATGATACAGTATTTAAAAACAAAAAAACCAGGCAACTTTCTGATCCTCGTTTTGATTGGAGGAAAACCTGTGTAGATGGGTTGTCTGGTTCCTGTGTTCCAATGGATGGTTCAGTTCCTTCGACTTTGAGAGTAAGTGAGGCCCAGGCAGAGCATAAGCCCTATACATACACGTTACAACAGCCCATTGCACCCCTCTCTAGGGTTGAGAAGGATGTCCACCTGAGTCTGTGGGGGACTCTGCCTCCTCCCAGCATAGACATCAGGCCACTAGGCAGGCTGATATCATGACTAGATTTGAGAGAAATTCCTTCGTTGCTATCAAAGTCTTAGCATGTGCATGGTCTTCCTGCATTACTGTCTGTAGCTGAGAAAAGATATTAGGGAAGGGAACACAATACGCTTGCAAGGGAGAAGTTATGGCACTATTACATTTTTGCATGCCCATACCCAACTGCATAGATGCCCTAAGCACATCCGATCTCACCTGATTTCGGAAGCTAAGCAGGGTCGGCCCTGGTTAGTACTTGGATGGGAGACCACCAGGCAATACCAGGTGCTGTAGGCGCCTGGAGTAGGAACTGGCAAACCACTCCAGTATTCCTGCCAAGAAAACTCCATGGACATGGGGTCACAAAGAGTCGGTCACGACTGTAACAGCGCAACACACACACACCCAACTGCAAAATACGTGTCTGGCCTGTGTGAGGCAGGGTACCTGTTGCCATTTAGGTTCAAATTGTTTTGTACCGTGATAGCCATAAAATAGTAAAATCAGGCTTCCCCAAAGACAGAGGAGTGAGTGGAGACACACAATAGACACACAGTATTCTTCTCATTCTAGATCTTTCTCTTCGCTACCACCCACTCCATACCCCTTATACCGATTTGATTCTGCCTCTTGTATTTTTGCCCATCCTGGCTGTCAGCCTCAGTGTCACTGGAGGGTAGCGAGGACCTGTGACTTAGGAAAAGGCACTTACATAATGTCCGACGATGTTGATCTCTCTGATAGTCAAGTTGGCTTTGCCTCCCACGGTGAGCTTAGTAGTCAGTGACTGTGGTACTTTTCAGCTAGTGAATTGTGGTTGTTGCCATTGGGCACCCACCTAGGCTCACTGCCAGACCTTTAGCTCTCTTCCACCTGCTGCTTGCCACCATGTGGCATTTCTCATCCAAATGTTGACAAGAAAGACGAGCCAGCCCCAGTGAGTGAGTGAGTGAGTGTGTGTGTGTGTGAGAGAGAGAGAGAGAGAGAGAGAGAGTTACCCAGAAAGTGAGCCTCCAAACCATCTTTTTAAGAGTTTCCAGGTACAGGGGGCTCCCCTGACCCCCCAGTGAAAATAAAACAAAGCAGGCGGGAGTGATGATAAGACACAGAGGGGTGAAGTCTGACCAATGGAGGTGCACGAATAAGAACAAGGCCGCAGCAGGGTCTTCATGAGCAAATTGTGCACTGAAGCAAGTCAGAGTAAAGCAGAATAAAATGCACCACCACCCACCAACAGTGAGATGCAAAAAAATGACACACAACACACCACAATCCTACTTTGCCCCTGCTGATACCATGGGCAGTCTTGTGTCATATGGACAGTTGGGGAAGTAGTAGTATCATGGGAGCATGGAAAGTTGAATAAAGGCTCAGTGGTGGGGGACTCTTAGTTATGCCTTTGTAATGGAAAAGAGAAACTCCAGTTTAGTTCCAAATATAGTCAAGCCTCACCATGTACCCATTTATTGGCTTATATAAAACCTTAATAAGGAAAACATTGTGCAGGGTACACTAAAGGACCCTGTGTGGAACACACAGCTTTCCATGGGTGCCTCCTTAGGTTATCCGTCTGTGCGCCCCCACCCCCCACCCCATGCCTCCTGCACTCTGCTATATCCTCGCAGTTAACAGCCCTGCTGGAATAGTCGGCCTTCTTTCATTTCCTTTTGCATTGGGGAACCAAGTTCTTCAAGAAGAATTCTGTGTCCTTACCAAGGGAGTCGGCCTGTCTGCTCTGCGCGTTCCCTCATGTACTCACCCGCTTCTGAGAGAGTTAGTCCCATGCCTGCTCAGCAAAAGAGCTTCACCCCCCTTTTTTCCCACCACTTTCATACTCTTTGAGGGTTCAAGGAGACTCCAGGGCTTTGTTTGGTGTCCCTTTCTATATTTTAGTTAAAATATACAGTTCAGAAAAACTAGCAAGGACCCAGCCAAGCATTCGGCTCTTCGTTACAGCCTGCTTCCTGGCTGATGATACACTACAAGCTTCGTTTTGTTGTTTAAGAGCCAGGGTGATTTTCTCAGTCATTAATTCGTACACCATTAGCCCACTCAGCTTTCTAGTTTTAAACCAGAAAGCAAACACCTAGATCACAGACAAGCCCTGCAACCTCATTTATCCAACCTCTGTATCCTATCGAATCTCCAGGCAACACCCTGTGCCCTCTCCGGCCAAGGTGCTCTTTTCTGGATCCCCCCCCCACTTGATTACGCTTTGCTGAAGGGCCTCTGTCTTCTTCAACCCAACCTCCTGGCTGGCTGTGCATGTGTAACACAAATAGCACATGAATTGGATACAAAAGGGGAGGACAAGCAAGTGAGGTGGTGAGATGGTGGCACGTGTGAAGACTTTCTTGCCAGAGACCTTGCACCCCATCTTGTCCCAGCATTGAGCCCACAATCACTGCCCTGCGTTCCAGGTTATCCAAGGAGCGAAAGGCTTTTTCAGAGACTGATTGCCTAATGAATACTATTGTCTTGAAATAGCCATAATAATGAGCTGGAGCCAGGTAGATAAATGCATGTTTGGAAAGCTTTCAGGGGTCACTTAACATGGGTTACTTATGAGTTTAAAAAAAGGTCTGGCTGGGTGAAGCAATGCTGTCCTTTGCTTTCAACAACAACAACAACAACAACAACAACAACAACAACAACAACAACAACAACAACAACAACAAACAGCCTTTCTGGGATGCTCCCAGGGGATGCTTTGCCTGTGAAAGAAGGCAAGTAGTGCCTGGATCCAATATTTCTGAGGGGTAGGGAGGGCTTTGAACTTCTTGTGTTGTTCGAAGGTCCTCTTTTAACTTATTTTTTTAAGGTTGGGAAAGGTTAATATCTCTCCACAGGAGCAAATTTGGCATCTAGAGGTAGCCCCCAGCAAAATTCCATTCTGGGAATAATGTCCCTTGGACTACCCCCGGCCTAGTAAGCCCAAGGTCACAGATATAGAGAGACCTACCCAAACCCAAATTCCTCCATGTTATATTAATCTTCTTTAGTGCTTCTGTGTGGGTTATGATGCTTTATAACTGGGAATGTGCAGGCCCAAATGGCACCATTTTGTTGCATATGTTAGCTTAATCTCTCTCTCTCTCTCTCTCTCTCTCTCTCTCTCTCTCTCTCTCTCTCTCTCTCTCTCTCTCTCTCTCTCTCTCTCTCTCATCGGAATAAAAGATGTATTGCTCTTTTTCAAATATCAGGGTGTTTGAAGTATATGATTGATTAAAAAGCAATCCCTCCCTCAGTATTTCACACATCTTTTCTTTTTGTTTGGGATATTTATTAGCCTGCTGTTCCTCCAAGGACCTCTGAGCAGCTTAATTGGATGTAATGTCTCCTTCCCCACATAATAGTCATTACAGCCCTGTAAGGTAGGCCAGGCTGAAAGATAGAGTACAATCCCAGGTTCTAGACTTACTACGGGTTTGAATCCAAAACTCACTCAGAATCAGTAAAATAAGTCAGGGGATGGGATGTGTGAGACAATCATCCAACTATCCTAATTGGGGACGGCTTCACAATAGAAGATTCTGCTGGGCTTGTGCCCTTGTCTGCTTTTCATCCTCTCCCACCCCCACCCCCGTTTGTTCTCACTAAATTAACCTTCTCATTTCTTATAGATGACCATCTATAAGGATCCACAGACTGAAGACTTTGGATTTAGTGTCTCAGATGGCTTGCTGGAAAAAGGCGTCTATGTGAATATGATCCGTCCCGATGGACCTGCTGCTCAGTCTGGACTCAAGCCCTATGACCGAGTCCTTCAGGTAATAAAGCCAAGTAGTCGTGGTGAAAAGGAATCTGTGGAGAGCAGATTGTTTAGGAAGGGAGATCCCTCTCTTGCAGTACATTTTTTCCAGGTATTACCAAAGGAGAAATCCACTGGATGACAAGGTATGAAAATGTAGGCAATTGCTTTATACAAAGCTTCTGCGGCTAGGAACCTTGGAGCCAGGATGACCCGTGGTTGTCTTTACTACTGATGATGGGAGTCCTAGGAAAACAGGAAAAATGCCCCATTTTGAAGCTTACTCTTGTTCTGCCTAGCCTTGGATTGCTGGGATGGAACCAGCATTTGCCACCTGTTGTTTCAAGCAGGAGTATTTCTGTCCCCTCTTTGCCCGTGTGAAAAAATTTCACTGGAGCCTTCTGCCCACAAAGAATGCAGTGTTGTTGTTAAGGCCATCCAGGGCATGGTTGGGGGCAGGGAGGACACTAGATTCACACAGTGTACCTTATGCAGTGGCTCAATAAAGCAAAGTGTTCTGCTTATATAGTTTACCAAACTCCGAAGGATGGAAGGCTGAGTCAACCATGTGCTAGCTACCTGGGATTGAACCCCAGGTTGTGAGCACAGTTTTACCTGCAGAACAGGCATTTATCCACTGTGCCCCAAAGCCCTATGCCTCATTAATACTGTCTTCACCAGCTGGCATTGGCTCTCTGGGTTTCAGAACAGCTGCTTTCCATGTGATATCTGGAGATTTGTCTGTGCCGGCAGAGTCTGTGCCCTACTGCGACTGGAGGCTTCAGGAGTCCCTCCTGAGGAGGACAGCTTTCATTAGCTCTTTGTCGCTCCAGAGCTACGAAGAAGCCCTCTAGCCCCAAACCCCTGCAGGCGGTTGCCCCAATCCTCCAGCTCCTTCTCAGAAGCCTTGAAGCCCTCCTCCCTTTCTCCCTCAAGGGCCTGGAAGCCATTTAAAGGCCTCTGCCAGTTGTGCCGAAATTAACTGTCACACATGCTGGGTCAGTTGTGGAAAACCTGGCAAGCACCTGGGGGGTGAGGAGGGCTCATTTGGGCTTGTTCTGGTCTGCAGCCAACAGGCCTGCTTCCCAGTTGTCCTTCTGCTCAAATGAAAGGCAAGCAGGCAGAAAGGAAAGGGAAATGACCTGGGGTGGGAACAAAAATTAATGAGGCTGTCAGCTATGTTTCTTCTGAATATCGGCAGTTTCGTGATGTCAGCAAGTGCCGGAGGGTTTCCTACAAAGGTTCCTTAAATTCAAATAGTACCTAAGAAACAGTTCCAGGAGCTGTGTACAAACACCCCTTAGGCCTGTTTCTGGATCAAATAACATGTTTTTACGAAAAGTCCAACATGAACGGTCAGGCCTTCCTGGCTTTCCAAGGTGGGGTTATGAAAGATGTCACACCAGCCTGCAGCTCTTGAGAGTTGTTGCAAATCATTGTTTTCAGTAAAGAGGGTAGAGCCTGAGGGTCCCTCTCAGTATGAGGGAGGCTTCCTGTGTTCCCATCCGGGAAAAGGCAGATTTGGAGCTGGTTTGTAAAGTTACTTGTCTAAATAGCAGAAAATGTAACAGGACAGTTTGATTGTAAAGTTGTAGAGACTTTCCCCTTGGTGGCTTCTTCACGAGGCGATGAACTTCCTTTATCCAGTAGTAAAATGCCACCCACACACCCAACAAGAAGGGTGTGGACTTTTGTTGGAATTATGGATCCTTCCCCTCTCATGAGGTACCTGGTCAACAAGAAGCCACATCCCAAGGCAGTTGTGGGCAACATGTGGTTGATAGGGACCCAAATGGAGCCCAGACTTCCCAGGGAGGGGAGTTATCCCCCCCAGTACCTCCACACACATCCCCAAAGAATCAAAAATCAAGGTGGAAAATGGTTCGAGAAGTTGCCTTGTACCATCTGGGGGAACAATGTGGTCGAGCTTTCCGTGGCCCAGCATACACAAGAACCCCGAAATTTCCCTGTTGGTTTCTTTTTTTAAAAAAATGAATTATTTTTAAATACCTTACCCTAATTGTGTAAAAAAAGTGGTAGGAGCTGCAGATGTGGGTGCAGCCCTCCAAGTTTGAGTGACGGGTGTATGTGGCCCCTGGACATCAGGAGATAGTCAATTTCTGCCCTCAAGGCTTTCTTACTTGTTACAAGCAAGGAAGATATTTGGACTACCTGCAGATCAGCGAGGCCCTGGGCAGGCTGGATTTTATCTAAGAAGCTTTATACCATACAGGGCTGGATTAAGATCCTTAGAGGCCTTAAGCACTTAAAAGATTTTGGTGTCCCCCATATATATGTAATTCAAAATATAAACAATAATAAATCATAAAATAAAGTTTTATTTATCAAAATTAAGCAAACACTAAGATGAAAAATAATGTTTATTTTTGTAAAAACATCCTCATTTTGTAGAACTAGGCTTACTCTGTGAAAATTGTGCAAAATCTCATTCCAAAAATTCAACATAAAAACAAATTCTAGTGAGTGGCCCAGTGAATTCCATGTTTCACTGGAGACCTGAGCCTGCATCTCAGGCCAGCATTTGTAACTGCAACGCCAAGCTTCCTGGGTCACTATCTGGCCACTGGCAACCCTGGGAAGTTTTAGTTAAGTTGGAGCTGTGGGAGCAGAACCTTTGCCTTTTCAGCCATAAGCCATAAGCTTGGTGCTTTCAAGCTTTGCCAGTAGTAGAGGTATTCCACATGCCAGTGTTTCCTGTGCTTTTTGAAAAAGGTAGCAACAAACTGCCACCATAACCGCACAAATACCATATTTTGGAGTCTCTGACCACTTGGTGAGTGGCTTTATGTTGAAAAACATGTTTGTCACCAACTTACAGTCCATTGTCCAAGGCCAAGATTAGAACGGCCAACAAGAACTCAGAAGTTCACCCTTCTTGACTTGACGTTCATAGTGACGCCACAATCTGAAATCATGTTCTATTATAAGAATACTGTTTGATACAGTAAGGTCATAATCTTGCAAGTGCAACAGGAGGTGAAAGGCCATAAATTGATTTGAATAGATATTTCTGCCATAGTTCGCCATGATTTGGTTTGGTCTTGTTATGTGTCACAGTGGAATCCTATTATATGATCACTTTTGAGATAGCTTTACTCTAAAAGGCAATAAAACAATGGAAGTGCTGTCTAGCTTTTCTAGTTTGATTTCTTCATAAGTGTGCGCACGCGTGTGTCTTCTCTGTGAGAGTTCTCCTTGACTGACCACAAATCTTTTCCCATCTCCTCAGGTAAACCGCATTCGAACAAGAGACTTTGATTGCTCTCTGGCTGTCCCTTTGATATCGGAGGCCGGGGACAAGCTGGACTTGGTCATCAGCCGAAATCCCCTGATTTCAGCCAACACCCGCCTAGAGGATCATGGGGATCTCCCAGGCCAGCAGCCGGTGGAAGTGAAGGCCAACAACACGCAGACGCTATGAAGGGCAGGTGGATTTGGTATCAGCTCTCCTTGAGCTCCTGAATGGGGCAAAGCAGGTTAATGGATGTCTCTTGTGCGTCTTGGTTTTCTGTTGCACTGATCTCTGTGCTTAATCTGTGTCGCGTGACTTGGCATGATGAAAAGGTTTCCAGTGAGTCATCCCTTTGAAGCCTATCAAACTACTAGGTCTTGAAGGTCTGAGCTGGGAGAGATGGGGCGGCTTAGCACAAAGGGTGGACAGTAAGAAAGCGGGCCCCAGTAAGACTCCTCTGTGGAAGGAGACTCCCTGATCACGCTATGAGCTCCTCCAACGCAGAGGGGGAATGAGGGCACCGGCCACCTCTCTTTGCCCAGCACTGAAGGGCTTGGATACATGGTGCTATTTTTGTTGTTTGCTTTGTTAAATCATGTAGAGCTGATCCTAAAATAAATCCCCTCTTGTTTCTGTGACAGGCTTCCCCCGAACAACCCCACAGCCCTTCTTAAACCCCCACCCACCCCGCAAGAGCCTTGAAACCTTATGTCACCCCAAATCCTCCTCACTCTCTGAGGGATCGAGGTGCCACACTGCGTCCCCTCTGAAACCACGACCATATGTCAGTCGACACTTTTCACAAAAGCTGAGCCCCGATCCTTGGCCTGCTCCACTCCCTGCCTCACACGAGGCCCCCCATTCTCTGGGACACAGCAGAAACATGTTCACTACCTAGTGGATTTCGAGACAGGAGGTGTCTTCACGGAAGATACTTTTGAAAGCACTCGAGACACACCAGAGTGGGTGGGAGGCTTGTTTTCCTGGGCGGCCTGCCATTCTGTGAGCACCTGTAAGCCACCAGAAAGCTCTGCATTCACCTCCCACACGCCCCTGCCCATATATATTTCTCTCCCCCCATCCCTTGTGTATGTTGTTGTTGTTGGTGGTGGTGGTGATGGGAGAAAGCCTTGTATCCCCTTGTCACTGTTGAGCATGAGACGTCCTCTGCTAGGTTGATATTATGTCTCTCTCTTAGTGCCCTCTCTGTGGCTCCTCTTAGTGCAAGTACAGACACGTGTATCTTTTGTTTCCACTGACCGGTGATGGTGATGTTTGGCGCCCTGGTGTAAACTGGCCATAGCAGCCGTCTTCAGTTTTCAGTAGTTCTCTCCCCTGCCCCTTCCTCCTCGGTGGCTTGTGAGACAACAATGAGGCCCTTGTGACCCTCAGCCCTGCACCTGCCTCTCCCCCAACCAAACCTACTTGTAGTGATCAATGGATGTGATGATGTTCACATTCACTGAATGGTCTGCCTACAGCAAATGGGCTGGATGGCCATCAAGGCTGTGGTCTTTTCCCTTCATGTGGCAAAAATGCCAGGACTCTTTCTTGCCCCTCCAACTGCCCACCCTATGAGTTTCTGGGATAGCACTTTATTCTGATTTTTGATTGAGCCCCTGGCTTGGGAATTGAATACACCCTTAGCCTGGGGAACCGGCCCCTCTTTTCCTTTGCAAACTTTTTGTTTTGCTTCAATACTCTTCCAGAGCATATTAAGATGTTGTGCTGTGGCACTGTTTGGAAATCGTCACTGTTTGATCAGTGCTCAGTTTCTGTGTCAGAGTCCAGGCTAAGCAGCGAGCACATCTGCCTTTGATGTTATCATAATTCCTGGGCCCTGTCAAAGTACCAGTGATTCCCTTAAGGATGTGCATGGAGTCCTATGGGACTGTCTCTAGTTCTCTATTCTGTCTCTATTCTGTTCTAACAAAGTATGCAATATTCCATACCATTGCTGCCATAAACCTGGATGATGTGCCATAAAAGAAACTGCAGAGTATTGACCGCTGAAAGCAGGAGAGAAAAAAGGGGAGGGTTATATGCAATATTCTCAAAATGGCAGAAGCTTAACATGGCTTCAAATAGGTTTTTAATGAAGACTTTTAATAAGGCTTTAAAATGTGATCCTTCTATTCCCTTCCTATGCATTTTGAATGATACAAAAATGAAATGCATTACTTAAATGTGTATTTTTATCCATATATTAGAGTGTATTCCATGTAAAGTATTTTTATATGCTAATTTTCTTATGTATCTATGAAAGCACAATATTCAAAGAATATTTTAGTCCTGTTTTGGACCGATTTGTAAATCTATGTATTTAAATTGTATTGCAATTAACTTAGAATTTTTCTATTGAATAAAAACAAAATTCAAACAGACTTTTTGGGGGTTGCTTTTTTCTTCTTCTTTTTCACAAATTGTTGAAGACCAAATTACAGTGTGTCTGTGGGACCTACCTTTGTGTATGTTTGGAGTTTGCCCGGCTGTGGTCAAACTTCTGGATCTAGGTTCAGAATGGCCACAAGAATAAAAGAGAAGCTGAGATATATTTTTACACTGTACTTTTAAAATTCTGCTGAGAACAGCTTCAAAGTCTTCAGTATTATAGGGCTACTATTTAAGTGGTAAGAACACAGATGGAGACGATCTCTGGCTCAGTGCTTACCATCTCTGAACAGGGATGAAAAATACTTATGTCTGAAAGTAGAGTCAGTATGGACCAAAAGGAGTGCTTTGCAAGGCTCTAGCAGCCACTAAAGGCTCATGTTTCATCCACAGCAACTCCCTTCCCTCCAGAGCAGCCGTTTTCAACAGGGACCATATGACACAATTGAAGGGGGCCACAGGCTGGAAACAATTCTTCATTTACCACCTTATAAGGTTTACTACGTGGCTTACGCAATCCTGATTCAGCCTGGGGATTTCATATAGTGTTTATGGCCATGGCATACAAATGGTTGGGGCAATTTTCTGTGTTCACCCTTCTGAACTGTTCTAAGAAAGGGTGGCTTTTTTCAAAACCAGATGAACTTCTGGCTACTTTCAGTTTTGAGAACAGGCAGTTTTTAATACTGAAATGATAAATAACCACTAGGTCACTTATTTGCACACACAAAGGGAATAGCCATTATCCACTATTTATTCTGGTATCCTTCAGTGTGTTGTAAAATCTCCCTTCCTTCTGGAGAAAATAATCCCATCTGTACATGCCTCACTATTTCTACAGGCTCTATGTCTAAATCCAACTGATAGTTCCAGCTTAAGTAGACCTTTTAGATCAGTTGGTGATGTTAATCCTACTGATTCAACATGGCTCCTCTAGTTGGGACTACCAAACAGAGTCAGGCCTAAGGCTGTTACTGAGCCGGTAGCATGTCTGACTTTAACCTCCTCACTGCCCCTAACACGGAGAAATCAACCCTTGTGATGTATTGGTTGTGTACTAAAAATGTGGTTGCCATTTTGGATATTTTGAAAGGTTCACCCACCCCCCAACGTCCTCTAATGGGCCAATAGGGTTAACTGAACTTTTAACTGGACATGTGACACTAGTCATAACAGGGGCCAGGGCTGGCATTATAATGGAAATGGTTAGCTATTGGATATATCCATATTCCTTAGGTGTCAGCAGGACCCTCTTGGGTTTTTGATATCATTAACCAATCCCATTCACTAATGGGATGACAGCTTCCATATCAAAGGACAGTTTGAACCTTGGATTCAAATGCTGACAAAACCACCTAAAAGCCTGTCATGAATCTCAGTGGCCAGAAGCATGGTGATGGTGTCACTTCCAAGTACCACAGCAGTTCTGGTCATATAACATGAGTCTCGTATAGGAGATAAAACTATGGCAACATGTCAGTGGAACAGTGTGCTTAAAACTTGAGGGGGTGGGGAGCTTACTTTCCGATAATGGCTGGCATTTTTTCCTCACATTACCAGAAAAAGCACTTTGAAATAATTTTATCCTCCTATCTGACGACCACTTTTCCCTGACTTACAAATGGCTAATAATTATAGTTCATAGATTGGTGGAATGGGATTCGGGGGCCCTGGATTAGAAATCCCTGCTCAGCTTTGGAAACTCAATGTTTTGTTTTAGTAAAACCACTCCTTAAATCTCTTTCTTACCTTGAAAACCCTGTCAGGGTCACTATAAATCCGTTGTGACTTGAAGACACTGAACAAGGGCAGAGGGAATCCAATTGTCGCCAGATGCAAGAAACTGCAAGAAAATTCCGGAAGGACAGAAAAAGAAGCTGTTGTACAGCTGATGTTGAACCCTGCCTGTAATTAACTGAGGAGAAATTATCTTCCCTGGTGAAGAAATTTGGCAAAATTGTTCTCTTGAATTAACTGTTCCCAAAGACAGTGGCAAATTTTAAAAGCTCTTCTGGGCACGGGGCAGAATTCTTAAAAGGATTTGAGTCTCTGCAAATGTGCCGCTTCTCTCATCCATTTCCCTTAAATACCTCCTCCATGTTAACGTTCAGCAGGGAAGACGTCTGCTTCCAGCAATCGTTAACTGTGATCTTTGGCCCTTGTTTTAGGTAGTTTTTTTTAAAACAAGCCAAAGACATTTGGACGTTGATACAGTTGGCAACTGATTTGCACTTGCTAGCAAGGGAGACCAGGGCCCTCTTGGGGAAAAATGTGTGTTTGTTGACAGTTAATGTGTGACAAATACAGTTTCAGCATTCAACAAAAGCAATTTGCTAGCTTTTGTGTAGACTGTTCACGAAAGCACAAGACTGACAAACCCTACAATGAAAGCAGAAAAACGTTACAAGCTGTTTATGGAGGCAATTTGCTGAACAAAGCTGTTCAAGGACTTCAGAGATCAGGAAAAATATGGGGCCCCCAGCCTGCAAATGCATTTTCAAGGCCATGACTGTCATTTTGCCTCACGGGAACATAAATGCCAATCTCTTAGCTACGAGAATTCTTTAAATTGCCAGGAGTTATGATGAGAATCCCACTAGTGGTAGTGCAGGTTATGTGTAACTTGCCACAGCTCATTGATTGATGAGGTGCCAGGGTGCTGCTCAGTCACATTCTTGGTCACAGGCCTGATCACACAACTGAGATGTGCCCTGGCATCTCATCAGTTAGTCCCAGTTAGATACACAAACCTTAAACAAACATGAATAGACCTTTGACCTATATTATCTGCTAATCACAAGATTATGAGGCTGGAATTCAGAAGTGTTTATGTACTTCATTATTTTGTGGCTATTTAAATATATTTTAAATATATTTTTGAATAGTGCCGCCTGAATCTTAAGGGGAGTCTTTATATTTGCCCATCATTAAGTTTAAGAAAGGTAGGTTTTTGTTTTTCCACATATATTTTAATTCAATTGCATACTACTTTGAGGGCCAGTGGCCCGCCATTATAAAAAATTGTAAATAACAGAAGTAAAACAGATGGCCTACTGTGCTATAGAAGACAACATACCCACAAGAAATGGGCATCCCCGCTAATGTATCACATGAAATAGATTTCTGCAGGGTTCCTGCTTTTATTCCAATTATTCTAGGGTGCTTCACAATGAAGTAAGAGTGGTTTGGAAAATCTCATACACAAAAACACTAGGCCAAATTGAAGCCTGAGTAAAAATGGATTGAAACATGAGCTCTAGCACATCTTTAAAGCAGCAGCCATGAGTACTTTTGCCATTAAATCTGTATTTCCAGTTGCACTACAGGGAGCTTTCTTGGCATGTGGATACAAGAAGGAAGTCCGGACTTCTTTTTTTGGGGAATTGCCACGACTCCACTTCCAGTCCAGTTGCGATGCTTCAACATCCAGATAAACTCACCTGGATGACTGAGTCTTCAAAGACATAAAGGAGGAAATCTCTAACAATGACTGTTTTGTTAGTGCCTTGAAGCTGCAACTGGGCACAAGACGTGTAGGAGAGGAGATGGGTAGTCAAGGAGAAAGAAGACATTTGACTTCTAATAGCTGTTGTGCGTTTTTCGGGCTGTTTGGCCATGTTCTGGAAGTTTTTCGTCCTGACGTTTTGCCAGACTCTGTGGCCAGCATCTTCAGAGGGCAAGGACCTCAAGGAACTAGGATTTGACTTCATTCACAGAACTAGCATTTCACTTCCTGGAGACGCCCACTCCCAGAGGCAGAATAACACCAACTGCTGATGAACAGAAACAGGAGGGCACTGCTGCCCTTCCATCCTCTGTGTGGGATCCTCGTTGCCAAGAGGTTCAACACAGGATGCGGCTGCCCTAGAGAAGGCCTCCCATCCGATGCAGCAGGGCCTAGAAAAAAGTCCACCTCTGGCCTAGGGCCTCGGTTTTTCACAAGGAAAAGAAGGGAGATCTCCAGGACAAACTACTCCTGGGATGCTGCTCCAACAGCAGTTCCTTCGCCATCTGTCAACTGGGAGCAATGCCCGGTTCAGCACTACCAGGAAGACCCAGTTAAGGTGGGGTGTAACTCATGTAGTGGTAGGACTGGCAGATAAATTGTGGGATTGGGGAACAGATGAAGTTTCTCTTCCCCTGAAGCATGTAGCTAAAAAGGGGAACTAACAGTGGTGGCCAGAGCCAGGGCCCTGCGAGGAGAAGAACATGGAAATTATGTGGAGAGTTATCAACATCAGCTTCCATTCCAGAAATAATTAAACAGTGGAGAGAAAACAGATGTCAACATGACAGCAAATGAAAGTGGGAAAATGTGGTGTGAAACCAGGTGCAACAACCCTCTGCAATCCAGTCCCCATCTGATTTCTAATTTAGGTGCATGGCCTATATGGTATTATTAGAAGGTCTTCTGGCCTATGGCATTTTAAATAGACATTAGCTCAACTCCCATTAGAAAGCTTTACCTGTGCAACAGATAGGGCAGCACCAGCAGTGGGGAGCAGCCACTGAGTAAAGGCTTCCTTCTGTACCCACACAGCTTGGTCACACGTCGTACAAGTCATGTAAATTTCTGCCACGAATGTCATGTGTTAAGCAGGCGAAGCTGTGCAACTGGATTGAACCGCCTGCTGCCATTGTGCTGCCTTGAAACAAGGGAACCCACATATCAGCAGCATAAGGATAGTTACAGAAATCTGTTTTATCTTTCATGAACATTCAGAAGCACACCACCATACCAATTACTCACAAGACTGTAATACTGGCTCAGAGGAACCTCCAGTAAAAACCATACTCAAACACACCAAGACATTTCATAAAGGAGAGTTTTCTTTTATTTTTTTTCTTTGTGGTGATTACAAACTCATCTAGAAAAAGCAAATATGACTTGAAAATATCAATATACATTTCCTTTATCTAAAAAGCAAAACAGATAAAACTGCAAAATACAAACATTTACTGTATACGCACAAAAAACCTAATTTTCAGGGCTGAGGTACATTCCAAATTCTTACTCCTATACAAATATTCCATTCTGGAACAATAAGGATGACAAATAAGTTTAAAATGTCCTTTTAAAAAATTGGTTTAAAAATTATTTCTAAAAAGGAGGACCATTGGATGCCCCCAAATTCCAGGTGACTACTCATTACAGACAGTCAGTAGTCACATGTGTGAATTTAAATAAATGTCAAAAATGCTCACCAACGGTTTTCAGTAGAATAAAGAGGTCTGTCTTAACCAACTGCATTCCTTTCAAAACTGCAACAGCACAATACAGCAACAATACAACAATGGTCTATTACAAAAGTGAATGCATCAAAGAGCATTGTACTGCCTGCCTAGGGTGGGGTGAGGAGAGACAGTAATGAACAATCCTGGGTCTGTCATTTGGTTCTTAATCCTCCAGTCCTTTTTAAAAAGCAGGTTCCTCTTTCTCACACACACACACACACACACACAGACAGACAAAGCTACTGAAGTGTTGACTTCTGCATTGCTTTGTTGCAGCTGATCATTAGCTTGTCCTTTGGAAGCTCCTCAGGCCTACCGCTTCTGCCAAGAGAGCTTCTTCACTGACTTCTCTAGGCAAAGGGATCTTTCAGGAAGGGCAATTTCCTATGGTCAACCATCTTGCCTCACGTTGAAAAGGGCTCTGCAAATATTCCTGAGTTACGAATGTTTTTTCTTTTCTTTTGACATACTCTGAAGACACCACTTTGTCTAAAAAATTTAAACGCAACTCTTATGCTAAGCTTCTGTTTTAGGACTACCTAGGCATAATACTGTGTGTCTCAGCACAATTCCTGGTTTTGGGATTTGAAGTGAAAAGCCAAATTGGACTTCCAAACAGGGACCCACATTTTGCAGGTGCTGGTTTATTCTGGCCCTTCAAAAAGCACAACGGGGGTTTGTCAACTGTTCACACTCGTTTCTCCTACAGGGCTTGGACTTGCATGGATTTAGTATGACTGGACTAAAAGAAGTAGATTCAGCATACATCAAGCTATTTTGATGTAACTGATACCTGCAGATTAGGCTGTCAACATTCAGCAGCTGCTTTTAAAAAAAGGAGCAGGGAGTGAGACAGACAAGTGGAGAACACAAGTCTGATGTAAACACTAAGTTATGCTGGTCTAAAATTACATTCTTCCTAGAGGTGATTAGCACAATTAGGACTAGCACTCTAGATTTAAACAGACCAATACATGACTACAGAGGTCATGTCCCAGTAACTTTCTAACACTTGTTGCCCAACGGTGATCAATGAGCTTTAATCCTACATGCAAGGCTTTGAGTTCTATCCATGGCTGACCTCAAGCTCCAGACAGATTTAGCAAGATTCGAAGCTGCTATATGAATGGAATACTTGACTGAGTGCTTTTGAGCATTTGGATTTCGTTCCTGTTTGCTTCCAGTCCAAGCAGACGGTGTCTGGGTTTCTGCCTCTCATATGGGAGGATTAGCTCTAACATTATGCTACTACTGTATATGGTTCTTGGTGGTCACCTTCAGCATTTGCAAGAAAGCAAGCATTTTCTTCCCTGTTTGGGGGATAGAGAAGAAAAGGTGGTTCTTCTGATTATCCCAAGCTGATCACCATTAATAGGGAAAATAAAACTTCAGTAGCAGTTCTGCCTCAGTGGGGATGTGATTGCCTTTGAAACCATGCCTGATCTTCTGCTTAGCAGTTTTGAATACACAACAAATAATGGAAGCTACATTTGATTTATATTACGTCTTTGGCCAGTAGCAACCACAGGCCTAAAGAGACTATAGAAGAAAGGGAATTACATATGTCAAAGCTCTTGAGTTAAAGTCTGCCGAAAGTAAAACATACTGTGAAAATGTTATACCTGTACAATACGTGATATAATCTGATGGATAGAAAAAGAAACACAAGCTGAAATATTTCTAACTCCTTTAAACTGTTTCCTGATACAAAGTGAGAATACAAACATCTATGCAGGCCTAGGTTTATCTACTCAGAAACACATCCTGGTAAATGTAGTGGTACTTAGTGTGCAGGTCAACAGAGGGTTCGCGCTGTACATGAGAAGTCCATCAATACTGAAGGCCCACTTGTCCTGGAAATAAATTCCTTTTCTATCCATCTCTCCAGGCCTGCGCCAACAGTTACCCAGCGACTACTGATACCAAAGCCAATCATACGCTCTGTTTTGATTTTTTGCCTCATGTGCTCCTTGTGGATGGCAATCGAGTGCAAAGAGTTGGACCTTGCTGGCGTTTTGAAAGCTTTGATTAAGAGAAGGGAAGATTTTTCTGAATAACTTGAGGAACCGCTTGACAGAGCCAGATCTGAAAATGCTGACCCCAGGCATCGGGATGCTCGACTAGGATGTCTGCTCCTCCAGACATAAGTGTGTGTGTGTGTGTGTGTGTGCATGTGTCCATGTTCTTTGTTACTTTCTCAATGTTTCTGGACTTCCTCTGAATCCAAAACACCGTCTGGGAAAGGTGCTCCTTTCCCCAAACCGATAAGCACAACAGTTACATGCTCTCCCGCTCTCCCCATCCCCACCCACCCCCCTTTTTTTGGAAATGAAATTACTGTATTTATTTCTTTGAACATACATTTAAGCTATACCACACATTACCCTAACATCTCCCCCACTTCACCAACAACAGTCACAATACTGAATAATTAACTTCTTAGTTACAAACAAAAGATAAAAGAGGCCACAAAGTTCTACAAAGTAAATTAGGGGAAAATCAGTCTCTTCGCAATCATAAATAAGTAGAAAATACAGTTGCTTAAACTTTTTTTGTGCCCCCCGCCCCGCCCCGCCCCGCCCCCACACCCCACTGCCCTGTCATTTGGCAAAATCTACTTTTGACATTCAAATTACCACATTCAATCGTTCAGAAGCTTTGTGTTGTACAAATGTGCTCTTTGAAACAAAAACAAAACTGAGGATAATGGATTGGGTCATGTGTGTGTTAAATGACAAGTGGATCCGGGAGTTACTCGCCCCCCCCCCCCTTTTACTCTCAAGCTAATGAGAAAGACCACCTTTGACTTTTTGACATGGAAGCAATTGATTGTAATGGCACAGCTTAACCTCATAAGGGGCTGGGTTTTGCGATCTGAGTCAACTGAGGAGCCAAGTTGGCAGCTACTCTGGAAGCAGACCAGACTGGACTTGGATGTCTCGTCCAACTCACTTGCTTCCACAGTGGCTATGAGGCACTCTCCTCCTCTCTCACTGGAGTTGAGTGGGCTAGATGAGGAGACAGGCTGTGTGTGTGTGTGTGTGTGTGGTAGGCACAGGCCTGTCCTTCTGAGGAGAGTTAGATGGCTGAAGGTTCAGAAGAAATGACCCCTCCCCCGCCTCTGCATTCGCCATCTGAAAGCAATCACGGCACTCGGCCTCAGTGTTGGGCTCCCCCTCTCTGGGTACCTTTCTTCCTTGACTCGAACTCTCAAGGTGCAGGACTGATTCTCTCCTCTTTGTTCTGGAATTTTACCTTCCCAAGACAATAAAGCAGCTTTCCCCAAGCAGGTGCTCTCTATACAGGGTCCTTTATAACTCGTGTCACCACCCCCCCCAATCAGGGGGCAAAGATGGAGGAAGGCTATTTCTCCAGTTGGTATCTACATTTGGCATAGCAGCTGGCCTTCAGATCCTGAAATCATTTATCTATCAAAATAGCTTTGACGTATCTTTAGTGCAACACATACCAGGAAAAAAAATTTGAAGGAATTAACTGTTAAAATTTGCCTTTGACCTGACTCCTCTCTGCCTCCCAAGCAGCAGGGATGAGTAAAAATCTGACCTATGCTTCCTTGGGTTAAACTGTTATCCTGCTTTAGGTAGCAAGAGTTTGGACTACAGATGCCTCCCACCCCTGGCAAAACTGTTATTTGCAACAGTAGTTCTCCCTTTGCTTACATATTAACATTTTCACTGCCTATTTTTAAGCAGCACAATAATAAAATCTGAGGCACTATTCAAGACAAATACCATTTGGTCATCCTACGTTCTGGAAGGGTTTGCTTTTTAGAGCTCTCGCTAACAGGATTGTACCTGGGGGGAAATTCAACCTCTGTTCTTTATAGCTACTGAAAGGTCAATCTCCTCACATAAAATATATCATATTCCACCTACCAAAAAATAATAATAATTGCTATACAAGACACTTGCAAATAGCTGCGCTTTGGTCCTTTTTATTTAAAATTACTTCCATTTCATTTTTAAAAATTAACAAAATTTAGCAACATGTGCATAACTAATATGCAGTGGCCACTGAGACCATAAACGATCTGTAGTTTATCTGGTTGTTGTTCTGTAATGCACTGAGGAATGTTTTCAAATACCAGGTAAGTTCCAGTTTTAAACCACAGCATCTGACACTGACTAACTGATCTGGCAAAAAAAAAAGCAGCCAAGGCCATGGCATTGTTCTCATTTCCAGCTTATATTAATGACTCACTTAAAGGAAGTGGGAAGGGGTTACAGTATTCCCCAAGATCAATGCCCATATGGAAGAGGCCAGAGCCTTTATCAAATAAAATAAAATAAAATTCAAGGCAGAGAATAATCTTAACACAACAGGGCTTGACCAAATTCAGAAGCAAACCCTTACTTCCAAAGGAAGTGGCAAAGTTCTTAACTCTCTGTGCAGCACTGATGGAAATTCTGTTCAGGTGTTTCATGGCTCATCCATACTAAAATGCCTCTGTAGCTGACTTCATCTCCTTCCGCTTCCTCATTTCAATGTTGTACAAAGGATGACTCTGCTTATGCCTGTGAAGGCCAGGGTCTACTACGTCTTTCTATCGCTGCTCTCTAATCTGTAGTCCTTCAGAATTTTTTCTTTAATGGCTTCTATATCTGAATCTGCTTCAATCGATATGCGACTTATCTGACTCGACCGATATAGTCCCAACAAGCCTTTCTGTGTCCTGATAATGATAAATTTTGGCAAATTCATGATTTTAAACAAAACTTAGAATCACACAATACTTTTTGTAAAATCTTTGTAAATGTCGCAGATCTATCTGCTCTTTAACGCCCACCTAACGAGCTAAGGAAATTCAAGTCATAGCCAGTTCATTTCTTGAGTACAACCCGTGAAGAGGAAGCGAGTTCCCGCGTGATACTCTTCCGTCACTTAAGCGATCTCTGAGGTCAACCCCAACGTAGTACACACAGGAATTCAGGCCTGCACTTCTTTTAGGAGGACAACGGGAGAGCAACCTAGCTCTGCTCACATCTTTCTCTGAAGTTTTGACATAAACTCTTTCTGTGTCACCTTAGTTTAGACACAGAATCAACTTGGGAAAGGAGCCCCATAAGAAAAAGAAGGGTCTGACCCGGCCAATTGGTTCTAAAGCAGAAAGGTCCCGGCTACCCTATTACAAGTGGTCTGCATAGGAGCTGTTCTCAAGGATGGCTGGTGCTTGGATTGTTCCCTTGGTTTCTAACTGCTCCCAATCCCCAATCCATATTGCAGCTTTTCCATTTATATATACAAATACAATCTCATGTGGACTGCAGCAAACATAAAAGCATGTACCCTTTCCTGTTTCGATTCCCTCCCACCCACCACCCACTTTGACCAGAGGAAGAGAAGAGGTGGTATATCTTTGAAAAACAGTTTCTTAAAATAATGTATGCATTAATTTTAAAACAGCAAGTTTCTCTCATGAGAGACATGATCTTTGTACGTCTGTTTTACCCTGTTCCCAATGACACCAGCACCACATGAAATCTGAGCGTTGTAAAAGCATTTGTGCAATCCTATATATGTTTACTCAGAAGTAAATCCCACTGTGTTCAGGGGGACATTCCCAAGTAAGTGTGCATATAGGATTGCAGCTCATGGGTATTTGCTGGCAAAAAAAATATATATGAAAAAATTAAAAAATTTGAACCCAATGGGTAAGGTGGTATGATGAACAGAAGTTAGTTAGATATGTTGTGTGGGGGAAAATATAGTCAATTCCTGAAGAATGCCTAATTTGATATGAAGGCTCCGCCCCTAAGTAGGGCAAGAGGCATCAGCTGTGATTTACTTTACAAAATATTAAAAAATAAAAACCAAACACACACAAAAAAATAATTTTCTCTGTGAGAAATAAAAATAAATCCTAGTGCAAATATAAAGCTCTGTAAACCTGGTCCTATGAGAGATTCTATGGTTAGTAAACGGCAGTTTTAAAGCAGGCGGTTCCTCTCATAGAGAGAGAGAGCTCACATCATTGTCTCCACGATGATATGAGTAGGCTTGATCAGTTCACCGTTGGCTGTTCTAGAAGGGCAGAATGGAGCCACAATCTCCGTTTCTCTGTCCCACCGACTAATCTCACGTGGGGCAGCCACTGCCTTCACCCTCTAGGGAGAAAGAAAAAAAGACATGTGGGAATTAAAAGAGAGATCCAGATAATTTCATCGGGGTCCTATTGGGCTTAAGAGCAAGGAACCTGCAATTCTATCGTACACTGGTGGAGCCTGAGATGATGACCCATTAGGAAAGGGATAAGAAGATACAACACAGTAAGAACATCACATCAGTGTACAGCAAATACCCCCCCAAAAGGGGGGATAAAAATAAATAAATAAAATGGTCAGCATTTGGATCCCTATTAAAGACCTAAATGAATGAATGAATGAATGAATGAAATGAATGAATGACTGTGCAACCAAAAATACAATAAAGTCTACTTCTCGTTGCCACACCTTAAAAAGTATATTGGAGAGCTAGGAAAGGTGCAGAAAAGAGCCATCAACAGGAGTAAGTGGCTAGAGAAATCCTCCTATGAGGAAACAGGTTCTTTGATTATTGTTTTAAAAAGGCAACAAAAGAGAGAGATGATAGAGGGAAATCATGAGTGGCATGGAGGAAAGAGAAAAACTGAAGCATTCTTCCATTCTCATGATCCTGAACCCGGGTCATTCTATGAAGCTGAGTTATAGGGAGCTAAGGAAAGCTAAGCTCTGGAATTCAGTGCACTGTGAACGTAGCCACCATCTTGGGTGCCTTTAAAGGCATGTCATTGTCAGGCAGAAAAACACCAATGGGTTAAAAAAAAGTAAGCCAACTGAGTCTGGAGCCACTGCTCACAAGACTTTTTCCAGACTGGAATCAAAAACCTAGCTTTACTAGAAGATGGCAGCTGAAATCCTGTTGTGCATTTAGAGAAAGTGTGTTAACTTTTGGAAGTGAATTGTTTTAAGTAAGAAATCCCCAAGAATATTTCATATTCAGTCACTCTGCTTACAGAGATTCCTCAACTTACAATACTTTGTGGCTAAAAGTTAGGCTGCCTGCACAACTGTGCAACAGGATTCTAGCCACTGTACATGTTTGTGTGTGTGTGACATTTATATCTCACCTTTTCACCACAAAGTTGTGCTAAAGGCTACTTACTATTTTTATAAAAGAATAAAGACAGATATAAAACAAATGTATTAGTATTGCTGCACAGCTTGTGGCCAGGCCACTGCCGCAGGGGCCACAGAGAACTTCCCTCTACAGGCACCCTCAGCCAATCGCAGCCTCCTGTGCCATTGACTGACATCCCCTCCAACCTATCAAGCTGTAACTAACTCTTTCCTCCTCTTCCTCCTCCTCCTCCTCCTCCTCCAGATCCAAGCCGTTTGTGTTTTTTTCTTCACTGGCTCATGGTGACCCCTGTGAAATGGTCGTTCGATCCCCAAAGGAGTCCTGACCCCCCAGGCTGGGAAAAACTGGGTTAGGGGTTCCTGAAATTTTGGGGTGAGCTGCTCCCGCTAGAACTGTGCCCAAGGCAAAAAAGATGCAAGGACTTCGCTTCGACAAAACCCTTCACTTGAGGTTGGTAAGCTCTGTTTATTCCACTAGGTGGCTCTCTAACTCAACACCGCAACAGACACAGCGTGTTGCCAAGGGCCCATATTCAATACCTGGGCAGGGAAGGGAGGAAGCAGCCTGTGTTAAGCCAAGATTCCACAGGCCTCCCAAATCTTCACTCTGCTGATACTCCCTTTGACATCCGATTCTCAAAACCATGACAAAGTGATCAGGATGCCTGGGTAACAGTTAGACAGAGGTTCTCTGGCAAGTACAGTGGTACCTTGTATAAAGGAATTAATTCGTTCCAAACGAAATTATGTTAAGCAAATTTTCCTTTATACAAATTTCCCATAGGAATGCATTGGAAAATGGAGTGATCCCATTTTTATGTTGTATGGATTTGCCCCATAGGCGATTCTGTTAAGCAAATTTCCCCTCTCTGGAATTTTTTATGTTGTACAATTTTTATGTTATAGAAACTGTTTGTTATACAAGGGTCCACTGTATTTCTAATCAGGTAGGAAGACCTTCACGCTAAATAAATGTGTGTTGAGTCTATCATAAAGGATAGATGTACGAAGCAGTTAGTCACGGCTTACCTTTTTTTTTTTTTTTTGAAATAACAATGCAAAAGCCCTATATCTGCACCCCACTGATGTTCCTTTATGTTTTAGTGTTAGAATATGAAATTGTGCATCTGTTGCACTCCTCTGTTTTGCATCTGGGCAACAAAATGTCTTTAGAAATGGGAACGAGGCAAGATGCTTTGGCTGTTGCTTAGAATAGTTGTTCAAAAGATAGGTGCAATGACAGCATGCCCTAAGCGAGCCAGCCAACCGCAACAATAATCAACCTTTAGCTATTATTTATTTATTTGAAATAGTTTCACCCCATTTTTCTCCTTAAAAGGGCCCGAATGTGGTTTACAGCATTAAAAAGATGTTTCAAAGCTACAAAAAGTAACCATGCAAAAATTAAAAAAGAATTAAGCAAGTATAAATAAATAAACCCATATGGTTAGAAATAAATTAGAAGACAGCTCTCAGACAGATGTTTGGGATAAAGACAGGGTCTAATGAAAAGGGCTCAGATGCCTGACTTCAAAGGATCACTTGGGATAGGTATTTGTATAGCTATGGAGTTTGTAACACATGCTAAAAGGACTGCTGGTCTAAAATAAACCTGTGTTTGTCTGCTATCATATATATCTCTTAAGTTGCCACAGATTTCTAGCTCCCCAGTTCCTAAATTTATTCTGCCATCTTCTCCAGAATGCAAGCACGATGAAATCTTCAACATCCTGTTTAGCTGTATTGGACTTGGTTCTGTTTCGTGCAGGGATTCAACTGCATGCAGATTTAGGACTCTGAAGTAGACATGCTTTGAAAGAGCCCCATCATCAATTGAAATGCATTACTGAGGAAAATCTTATCAAGGTTAGTAACTCCATGCGCACTCTGAAAGAAGCCCTACACCCGTAGCAGGGTAGTGAAGCTTAGGTCAGCAAGCCAGCTGCAGAGAAAACAGCCTGGGCAGAATAGCATTCATTTTTAAGGGTTTCCAGATTTGGAATATACTTCTAACTTTTTTTATTTACCTCAATGAGAGAGCCATCTGACTGTAGGATACGGATGACCATAACCAGCGGGATGCAGACCATAGAAGAGAGGGCAAGAATCCAGCCCAGACCAATTGCCCACTCAGGATAGATATACACCTTGTTGTACGTCAGTGGCGTATATTTGGCCAGAGAAAAGACAAAGCAACCCTGTGCCAAGACAGAAAAACAAAACACCAAGAGAGGGCCGTTAAAGACCTCCTGAAACCTCTGTCCAGCTGACAAGGTTTTTTCCCCCTGTGTGGATTTTACAGCATCAGCCTCTGCTCATCAAAAAGAAGGTGAAGGTGAATTCGTAAGCCACTTTCCAAACATCTGACCTTTGGTACATTGTTTGCTTCTTTCTCTTCCCTAAATCTAAATGGAAATTCTCTTGTGTTCAAGAGGCTGTATATTGGATTCACAAAGCCTTGAGAGAAATTCCTGCCTCCTGCACCTTTAGGGCAGCTTATCAAGGAACAATCTACCTTATTCTTCCCTTTTTACCCTGCAAATTCCCCCTCCCCCTCCCTTCATCCCCTTTGCTATTTCTCCTGCTCCTCCTGCTACGCTGCTCCCAAACAGTGTTTCTGAGGTTCCTGCTCCATTAACTTTGCATTTAGCAAAAGACTCTTCTAATTTTGTTCTCCAGAAACTTCTTCCATTCCATTATCTGGAAGTTGAGTCATGGCAACTGGACTTCTTTTCTTGAGCAACTTAAACGTTTCGCTGCTCATCCAAACAGCTTGGATGAGCAGCGAAATGTTTCGGTCTCTCAAGAAAAGAAGTCCAGTTGCCATGACTCATCTTCCAGATAAGCTCACCTGCATGACTGGAGAATCTTCAGACATCTTCCATTCCATTCCAGTTTATTATTTTTTTTAAAAAAGAGAATTACCCAGCAACCAGGTATGATGTGCAACGAAGAGGGAAAACTTCCACTTTATTATGAGGTACCCCAAAGGAGAAAGGAATGCTTTCATAACATCCCTATTTGTCTTGAATGGAAGGTTATGTTGTGTAACAAACCATGCATTCCTCTGTATGCATACTCAAAGGTAAGTCCTACTATGTCCGGTGGGTCTTTGTCTCTTGGCAAAATATGCACAACTTGCAGCCAAGACCAATTCCAAAGGTCAGAAGTAAGTAGAGCCATTGACAAGCCACATGCAAATGTCTTTAGTGCCTACAATGCTTGGCTGTTCCAACACAATGACTGAAAAGCATCTGTTTGCAAACACAGGCTGCTTTTCCTTACAAGCGGACTGGGGAAAAAAGGCTTCAGGGATGATGTTCAACA